>JBAMJV010002006.1:0-247500 GCA_037951105.1 Echinarachnius parma | reverse complement strand
CGGTTCTGGGTGCCAATGCATACACCCTCACACATACGCATAAACACAAACACAAACACGCACACGGACCACGCGCATGTAAAAAGCAGTGTGTGTGTATGAAATTTGCAATTCTCACGGGCGTCTTGCAGGCACGCTGACTCATTTCATTATTCATTTGAATAACTTTGTAGGTGTTTTCATTGAAAGCTAACCTCTCATTGACGTCATAGGACCCTGGTAAACTCTTCCGTTTTCCCTTTTGTCTTTTTTTTTCCTTAAAATTTCTTTTCTTTTATCTTCTCCTCCTCCTCTCCCTTTTAAAATGTTTTTGGTTATTTTTTTGCTTGTTCAGGAAAATTAGAGTAAAATTGACAGAAAATATATATCCAGGTATATTCCATCACGAGTATGTTGCTTGAGGGGCCGTCAGTCCTATCTTACCCTTTTGCCGTCCTTGTCCGGATGGCTATTCTCAGACCGCGCATTTGTTCTCAGTCCAAACTACACCAATATCATGTTTATTTTATTATAATGATATTCGGAATCGTTAAGACGTTTTGATTTAAACAAAAACATCGTTGACCCGTTTCCTACTACGTGTTGCAGTTCACATAGAGAAAATGATAAGAACCCACTGGGTTCCCGTAGGCATGCAATGGCTTAAAAACCGTGATGTTAAAAAAAATACAACGATATGAAATGAATAACTATAATTATCATGCGTGTAATTTTAAGTTAATTTAGTTAATGTAATTTAATTGCATTATTGCAACATTATACAGAGTATATTTGGGTTGATGTGAATTAGTCGGATAATATTATAACATGCGCATTTTTATATGCCATTGTTCAAACGCTGTGATGGCAATATGTTAGACATGATGAAAAGTGAAACGGCGAAAAAAAATAATTAAGTAGCATAGATAACCTGTATGTGTATGTGTGTGGGTGGGGGGGGGGGGGGGGGGGTGCTGCCCCCATTATATAGAAATTATCCCACCCCTCCTCACTGCCCCGTGAGGAAACTAAAAAAGAAATGCATGTTAGTATGTCTATGGTTATACCAAAGACAGGTTCGCCTCTTCGGTTTGCCTTTAGTTATTGACCCAGCATGATTATGCTATAGGCCTATACATAGCTCCATCATATTTGTAATATTATTTTTAATCAGATTTATTTGCGGGCAAAAAGAACTCACTTTTGATGGAGACAGGAAATACATTATTCGGGCAAACAACCCAGCCCCCCCCCCCCCCCCCCCACATTTTTTTTTTTTTTTAAATTGGTGTTTTGACGCTTCATGTCTTTGATATAGAATCTAAAGTGGATGTATATTTAGTCAGAAAACCCCAACTCTAAAAATCTTGTGTGAGTGTGTGTGTGTTTTTTGTTTTCATTGTTTGTTTTTCAAATATATTCTTCTTTCTATTATATTGCACCCCATTGAAGGTCAGTGGGGCCAGACGCAGTCTCAAATGGAACAAACATCGCAACAGACACTGATTTTCGGTCTAATGATTGTACCATACTATATTATTATACTACCAAATTGTCTGAACAAACATTCGCATTTCAAACCTTTTCATCAAAATCCTTTACACAGAACAGGGAGAAATGATAAATAGGGAGCAGGTATTGAAATGGCTCCATTATGATAATATCCCATGTTTTATATAATATACAACTCCAACCTATACCTTAGACTTAGAGGCCACCAGGAGTGATCCATTGCAGAGGGAAATTATGTTATGGAACGTGTCTACATAGATGTCACCTGTCTACAGAGGCCAATATTCGTGTTTCCCTTTAATATGTGGTCAATATACACAGGCTTGACGGTATATAATATCTATAATTTTAAAGAACCTGCCAGATTCGATAGCTCGCGGCTTCATTGATTTACATTTTATTACACTTGCATTTATAGTGGACAAGATGCAGTTTTTAGCAGCTTTTTACATCTATAATTTTAAATTTAGATTATATATAATGAATAGGCCTTATCAAAGCGAATCGTTCTATCTAATCTCATTATTCAATGGAAATGCGTTATTGTGCACACAGGAATATTAAAAGCAATTGTGTATTATCTTTAAAATAATTCGTAGTAAAACTGGCTTTAACGCATTACTAGTACCTACAAACAGACCGGAAATATAACTTAACGATTCATTTGCTGTTTATTCGATCATTTTGCCCTGTTCTTTTAAGTGTATCACAATAGTTCTGTAAACTATTACACGTATTATATCAAATCGGTCGGCTATGCTTGAAATCCGTTCCGTAATCACCGCATGGGTTAAAATATAGGGGTGGATAAATCGTGCTTAAAAGGGCCGAGCTTACAATGAATTCTGTTTGACTGGCCCACTGCTTATGTTGAAGGGACGATAATCTTGCACCATTCCCATAAAATAACACAAGATTAATAGTCAATTAAACACGCTCTGTCGGGGCGCTGTCGACCCGTGCATGTAATTATCCGGGTGTGTTTATTATACGCTTGTCTAGCGTATAGAATAGGTTTATTGAAGCGTTTTTTCTTCTTTTCTGGCTGGTCTTTTGATCAAATTTGATTGAGAGGATTATAGCCTGAAATACGAAATGTTAATTCTGGGCTAGACACTCAAGATAAAACATTTTCCTTTTCACATGCAATTTGCACATGTCACCCCCCCCCCCCCCCCCCCCCATCTTTCTTGACATTGTGCTATTATGCCGATCCACACTTTCAATTCATTACATCCCGCCCCCCCCCCCCCTCACCCTGCACCCACACTCCTTTTGTCTCCCTTCCTGCCCTTTCATTGCTTATCCCAGGGAAATGGGAAAATACCACCCCCCCCCCCCCCCCCCCCCCATACCTATCCCTTGGCTTCCATTCTCCACATTAGACACATAACTTTTGAAATTGTATAAGGAAACAAATGACACAATAGTTAGAACGTCTGTTGAAGGGTTTTTTCTTCTTTAATGCTTGCACAATGGCTAAGGACATTGGAATAAAATATATCTGCAAAGGTAGCAACATCTCATAATTATTATTCTATATAATCAGTACATCACTTTCAAATTTGACACAAATTTGACCATCTCTGATCTTTCTATTTAAAAAAATGAGACAGAAAAAAAAAGTGGTTCTCAAATAATTATGATACTCTTCTATAAATGTAAGACTCCTTGGTTGTTTGATTACATGAACTTTCCACAATAAGAAAAATGTAGCATATAAATAATTTCCTTTTTACAAAATGAAATGCTTTGGTACTGTTTCTATCTAGTACAGGGTAGCAATACAAATATACACAGTGATGATGATGATGATGATGATGAAATAAATAACATAATGCATAATTAACTTCTCTGTACAATACTTACACATTTATTCTACAACTTTGTCATGTTTTCTGGCAAGAAACATACTCATGTTCATGTATGCATTAACATGTTCATGGCCCTGTTGCAGAAAGAGATACAATCGATTGTAAGGTACAATTAATTGTAAGTCAGAAAAAATTTCAACCAATCAGATTTGCGCATTTAGAACACAGGATATGACTTACAATTAATTGTAACTTACAATCGTTTGCATTTCTTTCTGTAACGGGGCCCAGGACTAGTCCCAAATATACTGGGGAAGTGGGCTATGAAAAAAATCATGTTACACCAAAATCAGAATAGTCCCAAAGAGGTTAAATATTAATGAGTTGGTATCTTCCAACTTTGAACACTAGCATCTTTATTAATAGGGCTAACTAGTACTAAAATTATACATATACATATTAGCAAAATTAACAAAAGCTCAACATATGATTGTTCCTTGCTGCAGTGTTTTAAATAGAGAAATTTCACTTTAAACCTCAGACCCGTTTTTGGATGATACCCTGAATTGTTTACTATGAATGTTCATCATTTATAGCACCACCACAAGGTCATAAATGCAATTACTGACAATAATGGCTTTAGTCAGGGCTAAAAAGACAGGAATAAACAGTTCCTGCCGGTGAACACCAGTTGAATATGCATTGGCCCATTGATGGTCGTCATTAGCCACGGGACATATCATTATTGCTTCTTTCTTTTCATTATCCAAACAATCCCTCTATTTCACAACAAAGGGCCGACATTCCAGTCATATCATAACCGGTCACCAGTAATATTATGTCCTTGATGATCCAGGACTCAAATGTTTACTGGGGGCAGGGGCCCGATTACGGACCAGCGACATTTACCATGGTAATAAGCAACATTGGCTCTAGCTCATCAATGTCAATATGCTAGACAGCTAGAGTAATGTACAAATCAACAGAACGTAGCAGAGCACACATTCACCCCTTACTCATTCAACCGTAAATGGTTTGAAATGCATAGCTAGAGATCAGTGGAACTAGGGCTGGTCCTGGGGTCATGATCGTGCTCTCGGCCACTGGTGACCGGAATGCCAGAGACACGTTGTATGGATGCTTTTGCAGAGTAGAGGGATTAACAATCATTCCACAGGTGTGTCATGTTCTGTCTTTTTAGCCTGGTCTAAAGTTGTGCCACTGATGAGAATTTGGGCCAATGTGTTTAAAATGCATCAAGTTTATGTAATGAGAACTATACAAAATTGTCTTTGAAATGTTTACAGGATATACTTTGCCTCAAGGGACTATAGGGGACATCGAACCAAAGCAAAAAGGAACAACAACAACAATTCCATTACTAGTGTCTACAATTTCTAACACTAGCCTTGGGCGAAAATGTCTACACTTATTTTTTTTTATTACCAATAAGGGCATTGTTAACAAAATTGTGAATAATAAATCACAACACATTTCCCCCCTTCTCTTTTAATAATTAACAGTCATCATTTTCCAAGATCAATTACGCAAATTTCTGACGGTAAATATAAACCTGACAAACATAGGAACTGACTCGTTTATAATATAACATATCTTTCCACACTCATCTACGTCAATAATCATACTTCAAGTATAAGTTCTCTAAGTACATACATGTATAATAGTCACAAATCCTGCTATGCATTTGCTGTTAAAAAACAAAACAAAATAAGGATATACAGAGCTCTGTTATAATGAGGTACTGTACCTAATGAGGTAATTCACAGGTCCAGATTCTATATTTCAAAATTATTTTCAAGCCCTGGTACAAGGTACGTTTTAATATGTGCCAAATGAGCTCTTTATAATGAGGTTTAACTGTACTTTTTCCCAAGCCTCATAGAAGTGAAGTGTGAACAAGCAGTATATAGACCAAACTATACAAATGTATTACTTGTCCCCAATCAATTACTATTATTTGTTCACCTATATAACGTACCACTATCAAAGGTGTGACATAATCTACAATAACTGTATGAAATATATTTATGATCTAATTAAATCTAACAGTAAATACCAATTTCTGATTTAAAATACTTTGAATTTTATATACTTTCACTTGGAATGTTATATACCTGGACAAATATAAAATCTTGCATTACACTTTATGATTGGACATGAAATGGTAGTTACATTATCATTCGTGACAATATTTACAATTTACAAACAAAATAAAACTGAATACAATTGCAGAAAAATGTCAAATTACAGTCAAACCCGTCTTGTGGCCAGATTCCCAGCAGAGGAAAAGAATGTTATAGAACCTGTCTATAGAGGTATTACCTGTTTACAGTGGCCATATTTATTGCTCGACTTTAATACTTGCTCACTATACACAAGTTTGACTGTAAGTGGTATTTTATTCAGATGATCTGGATGGTTAGAAGAGAAAGGCCATCAAACTAACATGTAGCAAAGCTTGAGGGAAGCACAAAGGAAGGACAGTGGTAGGTTAATATAACATAGGTACTGAAATAATAAGAACCAATGGCTGGATTTTACAAAGCACTGAATTTTGTGTAAACCATGGTTTACGTCTATGGAGTGCCATTTGTAAATGGATGGAGAAAGAATGTACACTCCTTCCTTGTGAACAATGTTGATGCTACACATTTGCTAAAGGCACCGAATGAATGTTCGTCTTCCCATATGGTGGAATTTGCTGGTTAGCAAGCACTAGCGGTCATATCATTCGAAATTAGCGACTGTTTCACTTGTCTACAAGCAGCACTTCATAGATGTAGACCATGGTTCAAACCATGGTTTGTGTAAACGTCCTTTGTGAATTCCAGCCGATGTATTTATGCTACATAAGACATTGAAAGTGCTGGAATGAATAAAAACATAAATCTTCCCATTGTCATGGTTCATTTCTAGGTATAACTAGGATCTAAATTCAGGCTTTTGTCTGAAAAAGAGCATTTCCGAATCGGAAGTCATGGGTTGACTGCAACTGAAACAGTATTAACCAGTCTCGCTTGGTAGCACCACAAGCAAATTTAACTACCAGTAGATGTAGTTTCTTTGCATGCTTTAAAATGTAGCTACCAAATGCATGATCAGTTTTAGAGACAATGAACATTATAATTCACTAAACTTGAAAGAAAGCACTGAGATTCTGCATACATTGATTGAACATACATTTTCCATTTGGCACAAAATACTCCTTACACACCAACACCACACATCGTGTGTCACTGCGTTCCTCTTATAACTTTAGATGCAACATGTTATACGGAGAACAATTTTACAATATAGTAATAATATATTCAAAAAATTGTATTGTTCACAAATCGTGAGGTGTGTTTTTCATAAATGTTCTGTTTAAATTAATGTAAAATAATGGAATGTTAGTTCTGGGCCCCATTGCATAAAGACTTGCAATCGATCGTTAAGTTGCAATTTGTTGCAAGTCAGAAAATATGCACATTTGAACCATATATCAGATGCGTGCATTCAATCACACGATCTGACTTACAATTAATTGCAACTTTTACAATCGATTGTAACTCTTTCTGCAAGATCATATCATCCTAATTAAAGCTGATTGAAAGAACCGGCATGTGTTTTTTAAAGACAGTTAATTGAGGTCAGACAATTGTTAAACTGTCTCTTTTAAGGCAACTATTAATTTAATGGCCCATTGAATATGACAAAATATTTTGTTTTACTACAAAAGGGGTTATAACAGTACAGTGGTTTTAGAACCTTAATTTATGAATCAGGGGTAGAGATCTATTAATGGAATGTTAAAGGGGATCCAAACGCAGGCGTTTTCGCTTACTGTTTACTGATAAGCAACACTCGGGTAGAGAGCAGCAATAGTGAAATAATTGTCTTGCCAAAGAACAAACGCGATGGGCATACACAGGGTTCCAACTCGGGATCGCACGATCGGAAAGTGCGCGCTCTTATAATCTTGCCACGCCTTGTCCATGTGTATTGCGTGATTAGTATGATTAGGTACACAAAGTGATACCAGCATCCTAGAAATGACTCAACTTTTTTTTTATAGCATCCATAAATTCTAATGTCCTATTATTCATTCGATACATGTGGGTATAGCATGTCACCGGAGGGCAAGGGCGGGAACAAGTAGATACATGTATCGTCGGAAAGAGAAGGGCGAAAGAGAAAACTTGAATCCTGTATAGCAGATATGAGACGATGGATGATAACAAATAGACTCAAGTTAAACGATGATAAAAGTGAATTTATAGTTGTCGCATCTCAAAGGCATCGTAGTAAGATTCAATGTAATTCAACACAAATTGGTGACGTAGAAGTCCAAGCAGTGTCAAATGTTAGAAATCTAGGTGTACAATTTGATTCCACTATGTCAATGTCATCTCACATTAATGCAACGTGTCGTTCAGTGTACTATCATATTCGCAATATTAGTAGTATTCGTAAATCACTTTCAAAAGAAGTAGCTGCCTCTGTTATTCATTCTTATGTTATATCACGTTTAGATTATGGTAATTCATTGTTATATAATGCACCAGTTACACAACTTGCTAAGTTACAGAGGGCTCAGAATGCTGCAGCACGAGTTCTTACTGGTATTCCTGAGTTTTCTCACATAACTCCTATTTTAAAGGACCTGCATTGGTTACCTGTGAAAGAGAGAATAATGTACAAAATACTTATTATGACATGGAAAGCTGTCAATGGTCGTTCTCCTCAATATGTATTAGATTTGGTTAGTGTATATGTACCAAATAGAAATCTTCGCTCCCTGAATTGTAATATGTTATCAGTACCAAAAGTTCAATCGTTGGCAGGTGAAAAGTCCTTTCTGTATTCAGCACCAACATTATGGAATTCTTTGCCAGTTAATGTTAGAAATGCAACATCAATTGAGTCTTTTAAAATAGGTATAAAGACAATTTTTTAAAAATTAGCATTTGATTAGGGACTATATTTTTTCTATTTCTCTCTCCTTTCCTTTCCTTTTCATTTCTATTTGCGCCTGAGAATAGTATACTAGATTCATGGCGCATTATAAGTGCTCTATATTATTATTATTATTAATACGTCACTTTTTGTACTTAGGGAGAAAATCATGTTTAAAATTTGGAAGCCACATAGAAAAAAATTATATATCTCTTTTATATTTAATGAATATTTCCAAAATTAGATATGATTATTATTATCTGAATATTTTGCATCACATAGAGGAGGCTCCAATGTGCAAGAAAGTAGGCATAACTCAAATTTTCCATTAATTGTCTTATCGCCCTTTTCACTCTCGCCAAATGGTATATTGTATACAAGCGCCCTTCATCTTCACAGATTAAGGTGACCGATATCAATTTTTGTTGCGGGTCTCTGGAATCTGTTTTATTCCAAGTTTTATTATAAATGGCTTACCATAATCTTAACTTCAACTTATAATTCAAGTTCAACTAGTATTATCTTTGTGAAACACCCCCTGGACTTTATCTTGGAAATAGTTCGTCATCATAACTAAGTAACAATATTTTCAATTCAGTTTTTACTTTTTAAACATAAAATACATGAGTTGTCTTTCAAAAAAAGAAAAGAGAGAGGGAGAGAAAAACAAAGAAAATTAAGAATATCATAGCAAGGCAGGGAATGCAAAGAATATAGAAACATGTATAGTGAGGCCACAGGGCACAGGGCTAATTTTATATGCAAAAATGCCTTGTCATTGCAAGATGTCAGGAATGGCAACATACAGTATATTTATACACATACAGGACATATTATGATACTATCAGCCTCATCATTTTAGAGAAATATGTCACAGACAAAGCATTCCTCGATGGGTAATACTTGTTTGAAACCAACCATAAATCTTTATGAACTTTACAATGAGGAGACAGTATTTAACCTCAATACGGGTACGTGCAAAGACATTGAGCTGAAGCTATTGCCATCACGTACACTACATGCTAATATGTTTATTTCGATACCCTGCATATTGTTGAATGTTGTTAAAACAGGGATTGCTCCTTTGTTTTCATACATGACATAACATTGTATTCATTTTCATGAACAATTATGGGCCTAAATACATTAAAGGTACATACATTTTGTAGTTGATCATTTTTGTAGTGACAGGTAACAATTTTCTTTGCTAGATAATCAATGATTCTAAATGAAAATCAAACTCGTTATTCTTGTATCACATTTCTATATGTGCTGGTAAGTTTGATAACAACTGGCTGAACTTGATGATGATGATGAAAATGTCAGCATGCTGGACAATTACTATCTGATAGTTCATATTCATTTATCATGATAGTATCATGATAAATAAATATGAACTTGGCATGTTATGGGAGGTTTGAACAGCAGGTTCTTCTGTAAGAAAATATTGTTTTGATAAGCTATGATTTATAATACAGATCCACGGCTCTTATCTGCTATAAATTGGCTATAAAAGATAATGAAAATGAAGATGAAGAAAGCAGGAACTTGACCAAGCACTGGCAACATGGCCTAGCACTAGGCTCAAACAAGCTCTACCTTGTTTTTATAAGCTATAATGATGAATAACAAAGATTTACCTCTTTAATCTGCCATGTCTTGGCCAAATTTCATGATGAAAATGAAGATGTCTGTACACTTTAAAAGATTACTGTCATAGTGGAAGGATAATGAAATTGGCTAAGCACTAGCAACATGGCCTAGCACTACACTCAAACCAGTTCTTATATTATACATGGTTGTTTTATAAGCTACACTTAATACAAAAAGATCCACCTATTTTGTATGCTATGTCTTTAATTTGATGATGAATACTGAAAATGAAGATATCAGTACACTTTGAACAATTGCTACCAGAATGAAAGGACATGAAACTTGGCTTAGCACATGCTCTTCTATAATAACCTTTATATCTTTTAATATAAGCTATGATTAATTATGAAGATCCACCTCTATTATCTGCTACGTCTTTGCCGAGTTTGACGATGACGGCAGTGATGATGATGGGTGTAATGACAGTAGAATTTAGCTAAGAACAGGTTCTTCTATTAACAATCTTATATATATATTTTATAGGCTATGATTAATAATGGAGATCCACCTCTTTTTATGTGCTATGTCTTCGCAGAGTTTGACGACGACGATGATGATGACGGGCGTATGCTGGAAGAAGGTGATGATGATGATGATGCTGCAGTTGCTCCGGGGAGTAGGCCCTGCCCTCTACTCCGGGGATCATCTACGGGGGAAGGGGTGCCCGACTGAGAGGAGCCAACCAGCTTACTCAGCCGCACAACCTCACTCGACAACATCTCTATGTCCTGGGATGCAAATCATACAAGATGAGTAATTAATATACATATTATTTCCAACAAAGGGAAACTGACCCAGATGTATATATTATAAATGAAAAATGAGCAAAGAAAATGGGGCTTCATAAGGATACGAACCCCGAGACCTCCTGATTGCTAGACCCGGGGAAGCCCCATTTTCTTTGCTAATGATTAATTTAAATATAAATATACATACAGTCAAACCTGTCTTAGCTGTAACCGGTCTATAGCAGCCAACCTGCCTATAGAGGCCACCAAAAGTGATCCCCTGCTGAGAAAAACAATGTTACAGAGCAAGTCTATAGAGATCACCTGTCTTCAGTGGCCACTTTTCTGTGTCTCCTGAGCTGTCCCTATACTCGGGTTTGACTGTACCCAGTTTACATTTGGCATACACCCAGGCCTAGAGTGCTCTGTTGCTAGGGCTCTTGCCAGGCACCAATTCTTTGGGTTTTTTTTCAGTCGTACAGTTCAACCGGTAAGTTTTTCTCTGTTTAATTGTGATATACTGCATACTTTATTCATTAATTTAAAAATAAATGAAAGATGAAATGCTAATAGACCAATCAGTGTCAAGAAGGATGGAAGGTTAGTCAGCCATAGATGGGGGGCATCCACGAGTACACCAACGTATGATTTGAATAGGTTTTAACTGCCATGCAACATGTCGGGTGTATTATTCTCTTCTAAACAAAGCAAAGTGGTTAGAAATATTTGTTCTGTATGCTAGACAAGTTATGGTCAATGCTAGAGTACTAGGCCTTGAAACTAAATCGGTCTACAGTATAGCTCTAACCTGCTGAAGATGCATGTTCTTGGTGATGGTCTCCTCCAGCATGATCTGCAGCTTCTGGTTCATCTCCCGCTGGCTGTTGTCCTCCTCTGTGTCCCTCGACGACCGCATCAGCTCCCGCATCTTGCCTAGCAATGGCCCCTTGTTCTCCTCCTTCGCCTGTGCCTGGGAGGCATTCTGCTTGCCTGGGTCTGGATGAAAATAAATGAACAAGCTATAAATACTTCACATTTACCACTTCAAAACTAGTCACACAACTCAAAATATCACTTAAAGTGATTTTGTGAGAAGGGTTTTCTATAGCTCAGTCGGGAGAGCACCGGTCTAGCAATCCGGAGGTCTCGGGTTGGAATCCCGTTGGAATCCCATTTTCTTTGCCTTCTTTTAATCACAATATATTTCTGGTCAGTTTCTCTATATGTTTGAATTAATATACTATTTAAACGATTTCTGTTTAAGATTTTTTAAAAATAAATGGCATAACTTTTGGACAATTACGGTTACCATGCTTAAGCCTTGTCCTAAACAGACGACTGCCCATACATTGATTTCTATATACACCTTTTCAAACTTGAAAGGATATGATGAACAAGCCATATTAAAATATTTCACATTTATCCCTTCAAAACTTGTCACAACAAAAATAGAAGATCGTTAGCCATTAGTGATGAGGATGCTACCACTCAACCAACCAACTGTAGGATCAGTAAATTCAAGTAAGTAACAAACAACATTTGTTTTACAATAACTCAGGGGTTTAATTAATGATACAAATATAATAATATATAGCATTTATAAAGTGCCATGTATCCAGGTACCCTATTCAAGGGCGCATCATTATTATCCTTGGGTCATAATAAATTGTATTTGTGCCACGTTGACTCACCAATGATTTTCCGCTCCATGACATGATTCTCAATTATTGCACTTTTCCTCAGGATATCCTCTGCCATACACGAGTTGCTCTCTTCTAAATGCCGAACCTGTCAGACAAGAATGGATCAAGAATAGAACATTTACATTTACGAGGGTCAGAGGTTCAAAGGTGTTTGTCACTGAAGTGGCTACCCTGGGTAAATAAAACATTATTATTATTATTATTATTTTCTTATATGCCTGAAATTTCCATTTACCAACTCCCAAAATTGGCTCCTAACCCTTTCCACAATCCTATGCCTCTACATTCTATACAGACTAAAAGGGTTACCTTCATAATACCCTGTTTGTCTATAATAATAATAATAATAAGGTATTTATAACGCGCATATCACATATTTCTCTATGCGCTGTAAGAAATTGAAGTAGAAGAAAGAAAGGTTCAGCATACTATACTGCGTATTAATTACTATATCTAGTACAACTGAAAGGTGCTATCCCAGAGAGTGTACATGTACATAAAATAACATCAAAGGAAATCAAATACAGCATGTTCTGTGACTAATCTAGCCCTACCGGGGACAGGTGCCTGATCTCATTGCCCTGTTTACCCGGCAGAAGTTACCCAAAGGCAAGTCTAACCAAGCATATCATTCACAAGGGCTCTAATAAGACGTATAGGCCTAAGCCTAACCCTAACAGCCATGCTGCCTTCACTTCCTATTCCCAAAGTTCACACTCCCAAAACAACACCTTTCACTGTATCACAAATAATCATTATACAGTGTATATACTATTTATATAAATATACATTTTTAATTACACAAACATTGAATATTAAGGAAAGTAACAATGGAACAAGTGGGTTTTCAAGCTTGTAATAAACTGTAACAATGTCCCAGATTGTTTAATGTGATTTGGTGTTCTGTTCCACAATTCTGCACTTGCAGCTTGAAAGGAACGAGCACCATATGATTACAGTAGGCAATGCTAAACATTCACTTTCTGCCCTGTGGCCCAGTTGTTCAAGTAAAAAAAAGACTTTGGGGGGGATACTAGTGACCCAAAACCCGATTCTGGTGGCCCCAGAAAAAGGAAAAAACATTACAAATTCTTTTGGATTTGATTGCCCATTCGGCCATTAGAATTTAAACTCAAAGAAATTTGGTGGCCCTAAGCTACATGTTAGTGACCCCAGGCCAGCGGACACCACTGTGATCGATCAATGATGCATTCATGCAAAGCATGTCGGGTAGTTACACAAACATGGCCGCTCCCATATTCTTTTGCCGCCGTAAAAACTACTAAAATTTGGGTATGTTCACAGAAGAATTTCATGGGATCCAGTAGGCCAAAATTGCCAAGTCATGTATCAAATATAATGTCTGTTCACCCTCTAAATGATAATAGTAGCCATAGTTTCATTGTCCTTTAATATATTTGATGGAAAATTGCAACTCAAGTAGTCAAACATGTCTTTAGTGACCACCTACGGAAAAAAAGAGTGGCCACTGTAGACAGGTGACCTCTATAAGTCCAATAACATTGTTTTTCTCTTCAGGGGATCACTTTTGATGGCCACTAAGACAGGTTTTTTTTACTGTACTGGGGGTGTTTCACAAAGATCCTAAGTTGATCTTAGCACTAAGATGGTCTTAAATATTATGGAAAGCCATTAGTGTCTTGAAACAGTTTTGTTAAAGTTATGTTGAAATGCATAAAATGTTGATTCAAATCATATATATTTTCTAATTATCAAAGAGATTCATGATCTTCACATAAAATTCATGAAATCTCTTTGATAATTAAAAAATATATATGATTTGAATCAACATGTTATGCATTTCAACATAACTTTTACAAAACTGCTTCAAGACACTAATGGCTTTCCATAATATTTAAGACCATCTTAGTGCTAAGATCAACTTAGGATCTCTGTGAAACACCCCCCCCCCCCCAGAATTATATTTGGTTGCACCTATTTTAGCTACAATTAATTTATTTTACCTTTTCTTCTAGGCCCCAATTTTGCTGCTGCAGTTGAGTGAGTTTGGATATAAGCTCAGTGGTTTCTTCACTTAGTGATACTGACATGGAATCGTTTGGCGACTAAAAAGAGAAAAAAACAATTGTACAAAATCATTTCACATGAACAATCAATGGATAAAATGAGATGCAAGTTTTGGCAAAAGTATATATTCTTGTTTCCCTTCATAATTTGTATAACTCAGTAATAATATATAATATCAATTTAATTTGATTCAAGGTATTTTATTAAATTATTGTAGCCAAGGAGATTACATTGCAATTGAATTTACAGAGTATATAAAACATTAAAAATAACATTCAAATTATAAGGAAACATACAAAATATTGTACAAATACATATAAATACAAATGCAAGGAACTGTCATACATGGGCTATTCCACTGAGGTTTGGCCAAAAATAACAACATTTCAAATTCGACTTTGGACCTTTTTGTTATTGTTACTTCAATAATAAATAGAAAAAGAAAGGTGATGCATAATGAGAAGGAACAAGGCAGGGAAGGTTGAGATATTGTAGGAACTCTTTCGCTTAGTTCTCTTTATCTAATTTAATACGGTTGATGTAGACGATCATTCAGAACTTGTATGAGTAAGATTATTTCAACAAAATAATTGTACAATGAATAACCCCTTCCCAAATTGATGTATGCATTAGTAATTCACTCAATTCATTTTTTACTTATTTATTTGTACATTTATTTATATTTATTTATCTATTTATTTTTTTTATTTATCTCGTAACTCTGTGTCGTCTGAATCCATAAATCCAAAACTGTTTGATGAGTCAATCACACATGTGTTTGTGCGCACTGTGAGCAACATTTATTTATGCGATAATACTCTCATCGAAAAGAAATGAAGGGCGTCATACTTACCGGAGCAAAGTCACTGTAATCCCTTCCTGTCCCACTGTTACTCAGGGAGGAGACGCTGCTGCTCAAAACAAACAAAGACAAGAAATGCAATTTTGTTGAGTGAGGAGGCAAAAACACATTTGCTTGTTCATGAACACACAATTAGTACACAACAAATATTACTATTACACGTAAGTGAGGACAGTGTATGTATTTCAAGCACTGAAAACCTCATTGCTCACAATCATTCAGTAAGATAATGATTATGTCAAATAAAGTGATTTTTTTTTGTGGTGCTCTTTTGATCATGCTTATCAACTGAGAACAAATTGCACTGATTATATTAATACAACATAGTTGAATATACTCTATATACATGGAAATTATTTATTACAAAATGTATACTATGTGAAATTGCAAAAATTCCCATGTTTTACTATTAACTTTGACCAAACAAGACATAATATAATATTTTACCTGGCATCATGTTTAGGCCTGTCCTCGTAGGTATGATGGGAGAAGAGAGCGTCGAGGCCCTGAGGTCCCTGGCTGCTCAGCACCTCTTGTAATCTCTCCTGAAGCTTGCCTGCTCGCTTCTTCTCCTGTCGTAACTGCCTCTGGAGGTCCTTCAACTAAACAGGTTAAAGGTTTAAAGGTTTATAGATGTCTCAGTTTGTATGAGACAGTGGTAAAGTGTGTAAGTTGAAAGTGATCAGGCCCAGAGGTATCTGGCTGCTCAGCACCTCTTGTAATCTCTCTTGCAGCTTGCCTGCTCGCTTCTTCTCCTGTCGTAACTGCCTCTGGAGGTCCTTCAACTAAACAGGGGTTAAAGGTTTAAAGATTTAAAGATGTCTCAGTTTGTATAAGTGATAAAGTGATACAGTTGAGAGGGATCAGCCCTTGAGATCCATGGTTGCTCAGCACCTCTTGTAAGCTCTCCTGCCGTAATTGCTTCTGAAGGCCCTTCAACTCAACGGGTTAAAGGTTTAAAGGTTTTAGATGTTTGTAAAAGTCTAGGATTGTATAAGTAAGCGATAAATGGAACCAACAAGGGAGCGTTGCAGCTCTGAGGTACTTGGCTGCTCAGCACCTCTTATCGAAATAATTAAGTTCAGCCTTTCCTAACTTGTCTATGTATATATAATTTTTAAATTAGAATATCACACATTTGCCTAAAGGAGTCATTTAATTAGGGGGAGAGGGATGGAGGCAGATTAAAAACTCAAGAAAAAGAAGGATAAATCAACTTACCATACCAGCTCGCTTCTTCTCCCCAAGTTTCTGGTCGACCACAGCATCCTTCGCATCTTGCTCCATTCTCTTGATGATCTCCACATGCTGATCAACTTCATCCTTAGCTTTACACACCGCAAGATCTCTTTCAGCCAACTCCTCTCTTAGATCCTAAACAAGGTAGAAGATAAATCGTAAATAAAGTTACATAAAGTAAAACAACATCTTTAGCATCTTGCTGATCTCCACATGCTGATCAATTTCATCCTTAGCTTTACGCACCGCGAGATCTCTTTCAGCTAACTCCTCTCTTAGATCCTAAACAAGGCAGAATATATATGCTTATTTAGTTAGTTAAAGTCTTTCCCGTACCAATATTGGCACATAAGGCGGCGCCTATCTCCGTTTCAATAGCCCTAGGCCACACGTCTACTAAATGTAGCGAAAGTTACAGAAGGGGGCTAGTCCTCTGGTAACTCGTGTGATTAACTTTCCCTTCTCCATTCTATAAATGCCGAGTGTCTGGCTAGAAGGCAGAAGGTACCATTTTTTAAAGTCTTTGGTATGACCCGGTCTGGGTTCGAACCCGGGACCTCCCGTGCATGAGGCGGACACTCTAACCGCTAAGCCACCACGCTCGGTACGCTTATTTAGTAGTTATAGTTAAATTTCGTATTTTCTCTTTTTTTTCTGATTGACCACAGCAATGTATAAGAAAAGGGCTTTGATGTAAGCTTATTTTGTATTTTCTCTTTTGTTAGAAGTGTTTTATCAACTGCTGCATCTTGTTTCATGCTTCATTTTTTTTTTAATGATCTTAACATTGTTATTCCAATCTTTATAGTCTTAAACACTGCTAAATCCCACTCTTATATTAGGTATATTAGGTCCTACACAATGAAGAACAGCTTGATATAAGTTTATATGGTTGTTTCCTCACAAACGTCCACAAATGCATTCAACACAAACAAGTGCACACACACATGAACACACAAACAAGCACACACACTCACTGAGTTAGGCATTGCTTAATCAAAAGTGTAGTATCTTATTTAGTATTCTGTTTCATTCTTTTGTTAACCTCACCATGCCAATAAACTTTCATCTTTTAATATTTTACACACATTGCCAGATCTCTTACGAAAGAACTCACCATTATTTCATGTGAATGCTCCTCCTTTAGTTCTTCGACATCAACAAGGTGTTGTTCCTTTGTTTTAATAAGTTCCTCCTGGAACGAAAAACATAGGAACAAATGATAAGAAAAGGGAAAAATCCTGCATTCCCCCACAGTGTTTAACCTTGTGGGTGAGCATACTTGAGGAGGGTCTATAGCAAATGCAAGTTCAACCAAAAATCTATTTGGTGAAATGTAACAAGTACAAACAATTGGTAAAAAGTGAAACAATCAACGAAAAGCTAATTAATTAAGGTAAACGAACCAATAAACCAAAAAGGTGAAGAAAAATTCATTCATTCTCGACTGCAAAAATGCTTTTTTTTTTAAACAAATTATTAGGCCAGCATTTCCACTGCTCTACAAAGTCTGTTTATAGATACATTAACTCCTCAAAAAAGTTCAGCTGTTCAAGTTTTATCATTGATGCATCTATCTCGCTTGATACTACTTAATGCTCGAATGATAATAATTTATACCAAAAAAGGCTGCATCACTTCAGTGATCCCTCCCACATATCCCTAAGCTGATTTCTTATTCTTCGGTACCGTGTCAGGAAAACACTTCTGACCATCACAAACATTGAAGAGGGTTTCAGGGACGAATGATCGACAGATGGGCTCCGAGCTCAGTTGGTAGACCACCGGTCTAGCAATCCGGATGTCTCGGGTTCGAATACTGAAGAAACACACTTTTCTTTGTGAATTTTTTTTATTTTTCATATATTTCTGGTCAGTTTTTCACTGTTTGAAATAATCTAATGATTTTCCGGTGGAAGAGTTGTTTTTTTACCTCCGATTCTTGCAGCCTCCTCTCAAACCACCCCTTTGTGTTCTCCAACGATTCAATCTGCTCCTGAAGCTGGATTTCTAGCGATTTAATCTGCCCTTCGAGCTGAACCACCTGCTCCTTCAACGGTTCCAACCCTATCCTCTTTTGCTGCAAGGTTAAAATAAACATTCAACATTACGGGTCAAAACTGGGAGAAGTGAATGCTAACAATACAGTACAAAAGGATGGAATGTATCGCCTGTTGAGTAGGGCGTTTAGTCACTTTTTGTACTTCAGAGATAATCATGTTTAAAGTTTTAGAGTCTTGTGGAAATCACATCTAGCGCACATTTATCTTTTTGTTAAATAATCCCCAAATTTGAAATAACTTTCATCTGAAAATTAGGTATCACACATATAAGGCCTCGCCTTACAAGATGGTATGTAGAACTCTTACCCAAAATTGTTTGAATGCCCTTCTCACTCTTACTCTTATGTCTTTGGTGTAGTGACAAAAGTATTCAGGTACATTAGCTGTGTTTGAATATCTATTACTTGCTTATTCCAACAATAAAGCAGTACTGCATATTGATACCACTTCATGCCAGTAAAACATTTTATATACTGTACCAGTGAAAATCACTGCAGTTGGTTTCGAAGGTTCCGAGCACTATTAAATGCAGATTAAGAAAAGTAAAAGTACTGTAAACTTAATTGATTAGCATTAAGTTTATACCATTATGTATCTTTTAAAAAGTACAGGAAACAATAAATGCATGTCACTTGATAATACAAATCTAATGATAACAGAAATTAGCCCTAAACATCTTGGTAAAGTATCCAATTCATTCTCTTACCCTTTCTTCTTGCAGCTGGTTTGTCAAATCATCTATTTCTTCCTGAAACATAATTGGAAAGTGAGAAATGGTTTACATACAACAGAAAGAAATTGAAGACTTAAGTGATTTGGTTTACAGTACAAATATTTTTTGTCTACATACACAAAGGCTAGATATGGAAAGTATTTATGGTAAGCACCCCACAAAATAAGCAAAATTAATATACCCGACCACTATTAATTTCTAAATCTTTTCCTAATCATAAACAAAGACTGTAAGAGAATATTTATGTATCAGATATCGTAACCTAGCAAAATGTTGTTCTTTAAATTTTAATTCTATCTGGTAACCAGTCATCATTCTCTGTTGTCCAAATTATACACTAGACTGTATTATTTGTTATCAACTATACAGTAAATATAATGCTAACAAAGTTGATGACATGCCCTTTGCTTGGTCTTTACTCCAGCAACCTTTTGTTTATGCCAATCATTAGTAAATTTACAGTTGACATCAAAAGCAAACAACATTTGGTGATCAGTCATCATCGTCTATTGTCACATAAACATTGAATATTTTTCCAAAATATAAACAAGACTGTAATTTTAATCAACTATAAACTTTACGTTATGTTAACCTGTTCAGGATTTGTCCCAAAAAGACTTGGGCTTGGGTCAATAGAGAATACATGTAATAGCAAAATCAATCAGTCCTGAGCGGGTAAACATACTAAATACCGTACCTTCTGAGTAGTCTTCATTCCAGCAACCTCCTCTTTATGCTGCTCTTTTATGGTGTGAACCTCCTCTTTATGCTGCTTTTTTATGGTGTGTGTCTCAATCGCCATCTCATCCAGCATATTCTTTCTCTTCTCTGCTACTTTGGAGGTTTCCTGTCATATGCATGATAAGAATAAATATAATCTACCTGAATAGAAAACAAAGGAATACATTCTACTATGGTATATCATAAATGTGATGAAAGCCAAGAAAGACAAACATTTTCCTGTAGGTAAGTTCACAAGTAATGTGCTCTGCTACAATTTCAAATGACCTTTTGTCTATGCATGTCAGCCCGAAAATCGCTTAATTTCGTGATTTGTGTAACATATGGAAATATCAGTTTTTGTAAAAAGAGGTATATCATTAGTTATTTGGTCTTGTTTACATCTTATATGTTTGTTTTGGGGTTCAAAATAGTTGAATTATAGTTAGAAATAAAATAAACAACAAAAACAATACAATACATAAGTTAAAAAAAACAAAGAAATACATAAGAAATTATAAAAACAATAGAAAACATAAGGAAGAACCTGGCTCTTCCAAATTTTTTGGTCGTATTATTATTCCAAATGCTCTAAAGAACATATGTAGTGAAAACCAATGTTTAATTTGGAAGAATATATGATTTATGGGTAAAAATATGAATTTTATGACCATATTTGCATAAATCACCATAAATATGCATATTAATGAATAAAAAAAATAAAATAAAAATACCATTGTTTTCTATACACTTCACTTATCATGCATGCAAATTTTCACGGCGATCGGCTGCTCCGCGGCTGAGATCTTAAGGGGGGGGCCATAATGCCCCCCCCCCCCCCCCCCGGCCGTAGGGAGACCTCAAATAGCCCGGCCTTTTTAGGGTTAAATTACAAAAATTGCTATTTAGTGTATGGCTCCACACCCCCCCCCCCCTTCGCTCACATTTTCACAAATAATGCTTGTCCTTGGCGAGCTAAAACCCCTCTTCTATTACAAGGTAATACACAGTTTAGAAACAATGTTGATAATGTGTCAATCTTTCCCATACCTGTAACTCTTTCTGTACTTTCTCCAGTTCTCCCCGGGTGTCCCTCAGTTTGTCGCCGAGGGCAGCGTTTGCCGTCAAACATTCGTTGAACTGTCCCTCGAGCTCACTCCTCTCACTGGTCAACTTGCCCTGGGCTAGTAGCAGCTCTTCTACCTCACGCTGGGCAGACTCTAACTGGTTCTTGGTGGTTGTCGAGATATTCTGAAACATAATAAATACTTAATGATATTATTTTTAAACAAATTATTTTTAACTTTTGATTTGATTTGATTCATCAAAAATAATTTAATGAAATCAAATAATCATTTTTTATAGAAAAATCATAATTTGAACCGTATCAAACTGCTAAATTTGTACTGACAGCTGAATAAACACTAACTCCCTCTTGGTGGATGTTAATATATTCTGCAATAATTATTTAAGCGCTTAGAGGCTCTTTGCAATATGCGCTATATAAATGTCTATTATTATTATTATTAATAAAAAAAAAAACATTGGTAAAAGTAATGAAGAGAAAAGCACTTGAGACAATGACCCCAAAAGAGCATAGACCATGGCAACAGATGGATCAGGTTAATCACTACCTATAATCGAGTCAAAGATCTAGACCTCACATCAAATCTCAAGAATAGTCTTGGCAGTTTTAAATATATTGTTAGATTTCATGTTTCCAGGTGAATTTACATTGAAAAACTCCTTTTACATCTTGAAGGGAAAATTTTCAAAATTGAAGTTAGTAATAATAATGGACAGAACTGTAGCAATTTACCTTTTCTGTTGCTTCCAAGATATTTTAAGGACTACACAAACATAACAATTGCATATATGTGACCTTACACCACAAAACAATGGTTATGTCGCGGATATAGTTTCTCTGCTATTAGCTAAAATAGTCAAATTTGGTTAAAAATATGAGATTCAGGATTTTAAAGTATATTTTTTCATCGAATATAAATTATCAGATTACAGGGCTTGAATGGACGCCGATCTTTGAAGTGGCCTGTTTCTTCCTTGTTTTAAAACTGCTTCAGCCATTTTCCACATCTTTGGCGCTCATTTTCAGAGGGTTTGCCTTGTCTGATTATGGCAAATTATATACCATTTTAAAGGTAATGAATTATACTGTAAAGTCATGTGAAAATCAGCATTATCATTTTTCCCGACTTATTGGTCGTTTTGTGGTGTAAGGTCACATATGATTCAATGTTGGAACACATTGATAATATCTTTGCTGCTCATTCCCTTCCATGCATTCCTGTTGTGGGTATGTGACTTCCACTGATATTTTTTAAACATGAATAATCAAAATTACCTGTAACCTATTGGCTTCTTCTGCTGTATTTGCATAGGCCTGGATAAAAGAATGATACAAATGAACAACAATTATTAATAAACTATACCAATTATATGCCAACACAGACATATAATGAAGCACATGTTGAATTGAATACGGAAAATGGATAATTAACTTTATCCATCCCAAAAACTTTAAAGGAAATTTGGTAAACACATATTTCATGGCTCTTAATCCAACCAAATCCCAAATCAGTATTGGCATATAATCTACAATATACAAAATAAGTATTAGCCATCACGATATATAATAAAATTAGTGAGCACAAGAATTCTCTGCTAGGTTTTTAGTGAAAAAACTGACACTAAAGCATGGAAAATATGAAACAGTATGACAAGTTAACAAGTACAGAACATTGACGATTAAACTAAAAGTGTTGTGTGCAGGCAAGTTCTTTGGTTAATACCGCCTTGTCTGCTTCTTATACAAGACCCGTTGTATACTTGTATATAATACATAATGTATTGATGCTACTGTATGTTGGTAGGTTTGAGAGTTCTTCAGTCGTTACTCGTTCTGCATATCACAAAACAAATGACAAAATGAAAGGGCATAATTTATGAATCAAACGCAGTACATCAACAAACTAACCTGTCGTATGCTGGCAAGTTCTTTGGTTAATACTGCCTTGTCTGCTTCTAACTTTGCTACCTCCTCACTGTGTGCTACCTGAAATTTAAAAAAAATGTTCAACAATTATTAGTATTGTTTGTAGGATTATTTTTTCCACTTCATAGTGTAAATACACTTTTCAGAAGACACATTTTTCATTACATAATTGTTTACAAAATATATTAATATACAATTATATCATATGACTTAGTAAAAATACGAGTCATTGATTGGCTCAACACAGTCACGTGACTGCCATAATATTTTGTTATATTACACGGCAGGTGTTATATTACATGGCGCGCTCTGCAAGAGAGAAATAGACGTCATAATGACTTGTCAACATATCACTTCGAAAAGCCACATTTTCTAATCGAGCTCAGGGAGGCTGCAAGTGTAAAGATGTGTTACTTTTTTCATATAATATAACAGATGTTAACTTTGTTGTCCGGAAAATCATGGAATGTTCCCTCAGGATTTGAAATGCTATTTCGTGAAGATTATAAGTCCCTCGGAGAGGAACATTCTGTGATATTCCCTCCACCACCAGTTAACATCTGTATAATATTTTACTTCTAAAATACATTTTTACTGAACAGTAAGTCAGGTTTAAAGTCCTATAGACTTGAACATGTTGAAAACGGGGGAAAAGGTTTAAATAATTGAGATTGATTTTCATGCACATTACCTGCTTTTTGAGTGACTCTATTGTTTCTTCAAGCTGCTTAATTTGCTGTTTTGAGTTTTCATGAGCTTCTGTTCGGATCTGAAAGAAAAAATTACAAAGATACAAAAATGAAGGAGAATATGCCTACTACATGTAGACTTGTTTTCATTTATCAGTGATATCGTTTTGTATTGTAATACTAAACTCCCCTCCTTTATTTTATTCCCAATAAAAATTGAAATAGCACAAGGAGAAGCGCAAATCACCACCAAATAAAACACTGCCCCATTAGATTTCCATTCACCCATTCAGGACTGATTGATTTTGCTATGAAAATGTATTCTCCAAAGACCCTAGCAAGAACATTTTTGGGATGGGAAATTACAATTTAAACAAAATGTTAAAGGAATCTAGTAATATTGTCCAATCTACACATCTGACTTTAATAGGACTCTTAATGGTTCTCTCATACCTTTTTGTATTTGTATTACCAACAGAAGCATGGAAAAGGATTTTTCCCCCCCTTTTGTTAAAAAGATATTTTTGATTGTAGTGTTTGGATTTTTAATTATCCACTGGAAAGTTATAAATGTGTACAAAGTCAGTGAAATGAGTCAGCTAATATCACTTTTGCATTTTCGCTCATTACTTGGCCATATAATATCCATTTAACATGAACATTTTCACACATTACTCAGTTGACATATCAAATCACAATACACATTTTATCACGACTTTTATTCACCACTTTTTGCACATGTCATCAAAGTTACTAGATCCCTTTAAAGTTACATGTCATCTTGGACAATAAGATACAAATATCAAAGGCTATTTACCTGCTTGTTTCTGTTCAAGTCTGCCTTCAGCCTATCATTCTCCTGCACCAAACTCTATAGCGAAAATAAAAAAGGAAAAACAACATTATTCAGCACGTTGCTTGTAAGTATCGGTTTCCATGGTGGTGTATATAATCAATCCTCCCCTCTCACATGGTGCAACCGCAAACCACACGTATTATTCAACACGTGTAGCTGTGAACTACATGCAGGCACATGTCAACAAAGAGAGGTTGTGCGCTCCATAACGTTTTTCTGTTTAGGTCTAGGTTCAGCTTATTATTCTCCAGCTTTAAACTCTTCAGCGAGAAAAAGTGAAAACAACATTCCTCAACACTTGTAGCTGTGTCAACATGTCAACAGATTGTTTTCTTTAAAAAATATTGTCTTGTAAAATTAAATTCCTTCCTTCAAATAAACAAAGACAGAAGAAAATATGTCAAAATGTTGATTCAAGTTCAAATCATTTTAATACACATCTTTAACCCTAAAAAGGCCGGGCTATTTGAGGTCTTCAGCAGGCCGGGGGGGGGGGGGAAGGGGGGGGGGGGGCCATTATGGCCCCCCCCCTAAGATCTCCGCCGCGGAGCGGCCGATCGCCGTGAAAATTTGCACGCATGATAAGTGAAGTGTATAGAATACAATGGTAATTTTTTATTTTTTTGAAAAACTCATTAATTTGCATATTTATGGTAATTTATGCAAATAAGTCATGAAATTCATATTTTTACCCATAAATCATATATTCTTCATAATTAAACTCTGGTTTTCACTACATATATTCTTCAGAGCATTTGGAATAATACGACAAAAAAATGTGGAAGAGCCAGGTTCTTCCTTATGTTTTCTATTGTTTTGATAATTTCTTATGTATTTCTTTGTTTTGTTTTACTTATGTATTTATTGTTTTTGTTGTTTATTTTATTTCTAACTATAATTTAACTATTTTGAACCCCAAAACCAACATATAAAATGAAAACAACACCAAATAACCAATGATATACTTACCTCATTTTACGAAAATTGATATTTCCATATGTTTTGTACACAAATCACGAAATTGAGCGATTTTCGGGCTGACATGCATTGACAAAAAGTGACTTTATAACGGTAGGTCTGATTTTCGAAATTTTTGTTTTAAAATGTGCGCAAGACCCGAAAGAAAAAAGTCACCAAGCAGCGGCGCGTCATCTTACAGCGTTTTGGAGCAATAAACAAAATTGCGGAGGGGGGGGCCATTATGGCCCCCCCGGCCTTATTAGGGTTAAGATATCAAAGATATCAACTATTAAACTGGTCAAGTAGAAATAGACATACACGTACATTTGGTTTTTCATTCATAGTGCTGTAGTCGAGTTCAGAATCGAGACTGCTTTTGATGGTCTTGTGACTCAGACCTGGAGGCGAGTCACAATGTAAAATATAAGGGAACATGCTATTTCGTTGGGGACTTGGGCTCGGAACTTGCGGACTCGACTACAGCCCTGGATTGTCATATATAGTTTTGTGCTCTTGAATAGCGACAATTATCTAAAAAATGGATGAGGTTCGGAAAGTGAATGGTGCAATGCTGTTCATCCCCTCCCAAATACTCTAGTGAAACGTGAAATGAGAGTGTTCTATAATAATACAAAAATCAAACAGATAAACAAATAACAAGCAAACAAACATGAATCTTAATCACTGGTTAAGTGAAAACTACCGAAACTGCCATACTCACCTCTAATTCTTTGTCCTTGGAACCATGTAACTCTTCTACATGTTTTCTGCAAAGGAAATGGAGAAATTAAATATGAAACAAAATTAATAAATAGCCTATCTTTGAAGGAATATTAAAGGGACTTAGTAACATTGTCCAAATCCTCAAAATAAAATTGTAATTATAGCGGTTCCTTTATACCTTGTTGTATTCGTATTAACAATAAAATCATGGGACAGCTTTCGGTTTTTCAAATTTCCCTTTCATTACAAAGATATGTATGATTGAAGTATTTAGATAAGAAAATCTCCGGGCGAGATTTTCATCCCTGTACAAAGTGAATGCAGTGAGTTGGTGAATATCACCCAATATCACTTTGCATTTTCGCTCATTACTTGGCCATACATTGTCCATTTGACCTGAAATTTTCACACAATACCCTGAGGACATATGAGATAACAACAGTATACATTGCATCAACCATTCATCAGTTTTTGCACATCTCAACAAAGTTACTAGATCCCTTTAATAACACAAAATATTTAATACCTGGGGAGTGTTGCAAAAAGAGTTGCAATTGATCGTAAAGTCAGAAAATATGCACATTTGAACCAATCAGATTTGCACATTTAGTCGCATGTTCCGACTAGCAATCAACTGCAACCCTATAATCGATTGCATCTCATTGTGCAGCACCCCCCCCCCCCCCCCCCTTGTCAAGTATACTAAAAAAAAATATGTTTCTATTAATTTGCACAACCAAAATTAAAGGAGAAGTTTCCCCCACAGACAATCTACTTTTGATCATGTTACCTACACATTAAAACAGAATGTTGGTGGGGAATTTCTCCTTTAAACACAATTGAAAACGAGTTTGAAGCTGTATGAAAGGTAATAACAAGAGCAGGATATTCTCTACTACTCCAGCTTAAACACCTTCCCCATTGATATAGCACCTTGGTGAAGTCAGGGTCATCGCACTATTCAGCTTCCACATGAGTGGTAGCTAGCAATGCCTGAAGATCTGTTCTAGTGCAGTTGTAACTGTGTATCAATAATGCTCCACAGGGAGTATATTATAGAGTGCATACTATTAAAGTGCTAGATTGTTTGTAGTTTATATTGTAAATTGAATTAACCACCATCATTTTTACCATTATTTTGAGTGCAAATGTTAAATAGAATCAAACAAAGATTTTCAGCTCACCTGTTTTCTTTATATAGTTCCTCTTTCTCAGTCTGTAATTGCAGCAAGCTGTATAAACGAAAAGATTTAAAAAACCCCCTAAAAATGGCTTGACATGCAATTTACAATTCTAGTTTGATATATTATAGAGTACTGCATGAATACTTACAGAACTGTATAACACTAGGCGTGAAATGTCTCTTGTATACTCTATTGTTTTACCTGTTCCAAGTACGTTAAGGCCTGGTCACATATCACCGGAGTAGCATAAATGGATGCCCCCAAAATATAATTTATGCAAAATCAAATTACCCATTAATGAATGTCGTCTACATTGCTTCATCCGGATAGAATAACGTACATCGTCTGACAAGGAATGGACAAGAAACGCATATGAACAGAGACAAACAGATTGAAAATGTTACTCTCCGTTGAGCATCTGTTTAGGCTTTCCAGTGATATGTGACCGGGCAATTAGTGAGTAACGTATGTCTGTGAATTATAGAAAACTAAACAATATTAGCAAGATATTCTAACCTTTCCTGTTTCTTCTTAGTCTTTTCTGACAGCTTCTCCATTTCTTCCTTCAAGCTCATAATTTCAGCCTGGTAAGATTGCTAGAAAAACAAACAAAAACAGAACAAAATATAAAAAAGTGTGACACTTTCAACAAATTCAATCAAAATTATAAGAATAATATATATTTACATTTTCTAATAATAATAATCTTCTATAAAGTTCAGCTAAAAATGATACTTCCTTCAATAATTATGCTACTTTATATTTTTGAGCCTGCAAATGAGACATACATGTACATGTATATACAGTATATGCAATCCTGAAAATATGTAATTAAATATGACTAATACTTGAATATGTAAACAAAAAAAAGAAGAAAACTAGATGGATCTTCGACTGCGTGCAGTCGAAAATGATGCCTCTGCCATTACGCAATTTATTCATATCAAGCCCAAATCAACATGTACACAGAATTAATTCTGTCAACTAAATTTTGTAAAGTCTTTTAGATCTTGACGTATCACAATTATGAGCTATAAGTGACCTTGACCTTTGCCCCCATGACCCCAAAATCAAATGACTACAATTGTTCCCTAAGATACATTCAGGTATCAAGTTGGATTGAAATCTGATATTCAGTTCTTGAGATTTCCAATCTCAAGCTACTTTTACATATAATGAGCCCTGTGACCTTTGACCTCATGACCCCCAAAATCTAATCAGATCATCGGCCCCCCAAGATACATACATGTACCAAGTTTGGTCAGAATCTGTCAATTCCTTCATGAGATAACGCGATCACAAGCTATTTTCGCATATATAATGAGCTCTGTGACCTTTGACCTTTGACCTCATGACCCCAAAATCTAATCAGATCATCGGCCCCCCAAGATACATACATGTACCAAGTTTGGTCAGAATCTGTCAATCCCTTCTTGAGATAACGTGATCACAAGCTATTTTTGCATATATAATGAGCTCTGTGACCTTTGACCTTTGACCTCATGACCCCAAAATCTAATCAGATCATTGGCACCCCAAGATACATATATGACCCAAGTTTGGTGAAAATCCGTCAATCGGTTCTTGAGATAACGCGATCACGAGAACGGGACGTACGGACGGACGTACGTACGTACGGACGTACGGACGGACGGACAACCCGAAAACATAATGCCTCCGGCTACTTCGTTGCGGAGGCATAAAAATGATTTATACACATGACATAACTACATGCCAGAAGTTATAATCTAACTTGATAAGCATGAAACATCGGTCAGTGCACACTCTCTGAAGCTATTTTGCCAACAGCCAAAAGCAAGAATTAAATTTAAAAGCCTTTTTTCACGAACTGAAATTGGGAGGGTGAACACAGGACAAAATCTTTACCTCTTTGTCTTTGAGTTGTTCCTTTAAAATCTTATTCTCCTCCTGTTCTGTATCAACTTGCAGCTGCAAATCTAATGAATAAAATCGGCAAACAAAACATCACATTCATAAATGGCATGAAAGCCTAGTCTTTTTAGGGTTAAGGTGAAGGAACTCCAATCAAACAATATAGAAATACATAGACATGAATTTTGGCAGTGCATGGTATGGAGTTGAATACACCACAATATAGATTAATAAATGTTTGATGTTCTTATAGTTGCATGTATATTGCACATAGGCTGTAGGTACACATGTATTGCATTTGCTGTATGGCTCTCTATTGAAAATTGGTACATAAATTAGCAATGTTATATACCACGACCCAGCCATATAATAAATAGTATTAAACAGAAACCCAATCAACCAATAAGAGAGGTCCTTTTCAAGACATGATGACATCATCCAGAAGGATGGGAACATAGTTCCTTAGCACTATGTGCATCTAACACGGGACTGGATGGAATGATTGCAGTGTGTATCCATTGAACAGGGTAATAATAATAGTGTTAAGCGCTATGATACTCGGGTGAATGGCGCTATATAAATAACCATTATTTTTTATTTATCATTATTGTTCTACTTACCACTGATTTCTCTAATCTGTTCTTCAAGCTTGGCATATTGTGGGTCACTTGACTGTTGCAAACAAAATAAATAGAAATCAAGTACTATTCAGTTAGCAATCAATGCAGAGCTACCAACATTGAAATTCAACAACCAGGAAGATTCAGGGAACCTAATGACAAAAATCTGTCAATATGCAGGGAGATTGGCTGATGGGATGATATCCAATGTCTTAATCAAAGTCTTTTTTTCAAGGAATCTCCTGCAAAATCAGGGAGACTTGGCTGCCCTGCCAATGTTATATTCATGTTTATCATTAAGGCTTTGACCCATTTACATAAAGATAATACTCTGAACAATGCATTATTGCAACGCAATAATTTGAATGAAATAAGTCTTCAGGTGAACACAAAGGAATGTACAACATTATAATGGATTACACCAAGAGAAAGGTTAGAAGGATTACAGAACCAACCCCCTTTCAAGTTAAAGAAACAATACATACAAAAAATATATATATATAACACAACTATTTTTTTATTCAGAAGTCATGTGTACCTGATCTGCTGGCTATGCAAGATAGTTTACAGAACCCACCCTTCAGGTTAAAGAAACAATACATTTGTTTATATGACAACAATTTTTTTTTGAACTCGTGTGTACCAGATCTGCTGGCTATGCAAGATGGTTTACAGAACCAACCCTTCAGGTTAAAGAAACAATACATTTGTTTACACTACAACTATTTTTTTCCCCCAGAAGTCATGTGCACCTGATCTGTTGGCTCTGCAAGAAGGATTACAGAACCAACCCTTCAAATTACAGAAAAAATACATTTGTTTACATTACAACTATTTGTTCTTCTTCAGAAGTCATGCGTACCTGATCTACTGGCTCTGCAAGATGAATTACAGAACCAAACCTTTTCAGGTTTAAGAAATAATACATTTGTTTTATATTACAACAACACATTTTTTAAACTCTTGTGTACCAGATCTGCTGGCTAAGCAAGAAGGATTACACAACCAACACTTTAAAGGTTAAAGAAATAATAAATTTGTTAACATTACAACTATCTTTTTCTTCTCAGAAGTCATGTGTACCTGATCTGCTGGCTCTGCAAATGAATTCCCTCTGCTTCGTCTACCTCCTCCTTCCTCTGTATCAAATGTACAAATCAGAATTGTTAATTTTGTAAAAATTATACTCAGTAAAACCATTTATTTATCTTGCAAATAATATATATCTTGTCAATAACAATTTGTGACTAAATAACTTTAAATATATTCCCTGAATAAAACAGAACAAAGGGTTTAGATATTCAATTTAGATAAGTCAATGGCCTTTCTTCCTCCCTCGACACTGTGAATTTACTTCTTGTATTACCTCTCGTTATATATGATGCATTTTTACCTGTTGTATTGCTGTTATGCATTGTTTTTACCATGTATACTTTCTATTTGTATGTTTTTATTCAAGTTTCAGAATAAAAAATGAAATTGAAAAGTCATTCACTTATCCGATCATGCCACAACACCTCCACCAATGATAATTCAAACGGATCAGCATCATCATTACCTTTGGCAACTTTCTTGACAAGGTTCTCCATGTTTCTGATGAGCGCTCCACTCACTCTCTTCTTCAGCTGCTTGGCATGGCCCTGTAGTACTGTCATGGGGTCTGCACAGCAAGAGATCAAATATAATACAATTCAATAAATTAATCAAGATCACAAATTATTTGTAGTTGTTGTTTTGAGGTCCATGAACAAAAATATAATGGGGTTTATTTCCAGGTGTTTTAATAACATCCATAAAATGACTTCTGCACTATCCATACAGCTCCATAAATCATTATTCTGTGACTGACAAGAACTAAACACAACTATAAAAAATCTGTAGTACTTGTTTGGGTTCTGTATCATAGGAGATCAAACAAAATGATTAGTTCACTGTCCAACATAATCACCTAAATAGATACTTCGACATATTAAGAAGTGAATGCAGAATTAAAATAATATTCATTCTTCAAGAGGACAATTAGTACAACTGGTAAAACTACTAAAACAGTATTACAACATGTAAATAAAAATCATTACTCATGGTCATGTTTGTATGCATAAAAGATCAATCAATATACAAAGGTAAAGCGGAAACCAGGATATTAAAAAATATACTTGAAATTCTACTTTTTGACAAAACAGTACAAACAAGTTCCTTCATACATACACAAGTTTGCACGAATAAAACAAGAACATTTTATTTCAATTAATGCTGTAGAAATTTCTAAACGTAATATCACTAAAAACAAAACTGGTTGAAAGGTGCGAACATCAAAGTATCAGATGCATGTAAAGGAATGTGCTAGTAGAAAATATAAATATTGAGAGAAACAACATATTAAAATACATTACACAATAATAGCAATAAAAATGTCAATCTCAACCATGCAAATACATTTATACACAGATCGACATACTGTACAGGATTTCAAAATACAAACCTTGGGGCTCTGTTGCATCCTCATCAAAATCACTTGTTACAGCCGAAAGTTTCAGATCTTCAATAAATGCCTCAAATTCTTCACTCAAAAAGCGGTCTACTTCTGCAATGGGCGGACACATAGATACACAGTATGAAAGAAAAGATCATGCAAACAAAAAGAAACAAAAAGTACAAAATTTCACTTATTTTCACTTAAATTTATAGCTTTAAAAGTGGTAATTTGTATGGATGTTGTGCTTCTCTTGACAAGCGTAAAAACTTAACCCCCTCAGGACTGGTCCCAAAAATACTTGAGCTAGGGTCTATGGAGAATACATGTTTTAGGAAAATCAATAAGTCCTGGGGGGTGTTTCACAAAGATCCTAAGTTGAACTTAAGTTGGACTTATCTATTATGGAAAGCCAAGAATTTCAAAAACACTAATGGCTTTCCATAATTTGTAAGTCCAACTTAGAGATAAGTTCAACTTAGGATCTTTGTGAAACACTCCCCTGAACGGATTTAGCAAAATATTATGTGCATATTTTGCAATGATTGAAAACCAGGAAGATGGGATATTGCATTTATCACTGCTCAGCGCAAACATTAATCCAAGCAAAATTAACCACTTTTACAGAATACATGTACTACTCATAAATGATGGTGTACTAATGAAGAAGCAGCATAAAGTTTTCTTTGTGCGTTATAAACATTCTAATGACAGCAATGTATTAACAAAAGAATGACATACTGTACATGCTATAAAGTGAAGATTTGAAAGTTACAGGTCTCACAAATATGCAAACTATATAATGTAGGATTACACAGCAGGAAAAAATAACATATGAGTAAATTGGTACAAATGTCAAAAATATCACAATCCCTGATTATTCAGGTCAATGATACATCAATTAATGTCACGGTTGGGTAGATATACATAATGACAATATTTTTTTAGATGAATCACTCTTAAAGTGTCCATTCATGCTTCTATAATTCAGTCACCATAAAAACAAAAAGTGAACCATTTTCTTCTAAACTAATGTTTAACTAGATGGATCTTCAACTGCGCGCCGTCGAAAATGATGCCTCCGCCATTACGCGATTTATATCAAACCCAAATCAACAGAATTAATTCTGTCAACTCAATTTTGATGGTACTCTGTCTTTTAGATCTTGACATATCACAATTATGAGCTATAAGTGACCTTGACCTTTGACCTCATGACCCCCAAAATCTAATCAGTTCATTGGCTCTCCAAGGAACATACATGTACCAAGTTTGGTCAGAATCCGTCAATCCGTTCTTGAGATAACGCGATCACGAGCTATTTTTGCATATATAATGAGCTGTGACCTTTGACCTTTGACCTCATGACCACAAAATCTAATCAGATCATCGGCCCCCTAAGATACATACATGTACCAAGTTTGGTCAGAATCCGTCAATCCGTTCTTCAGATAACGCGATCACGAGCTATTTTTGCATATATAATGAGCTCTGTGACCTTTGACCTTTGACCTCATGAACCCAAAATCTAATCAGATCATCGGCCCCCCCAAGATACATACATGTACCAAGTTTGGTCAGAATCCATCAATCTGTTCTTGAGATAACGCGATCACAAGCTATTTTTGCATATATGAGCTCTGTGACCTTTGACCTTTGACCTCATGACCCCAAAATCTAATCAGATCATCGGCCCCCCAAGATACATACATGACCCAAGTTTGGTGAAAATCCGTCAATCGGTTCTTGAGATAACGCGATCACGAGCTATTTTTGCATATATAATGAGCTCTGTGACCTTTGACCTTTGACCTCATGACGCCAAAATCTAATCAGATCATCGGCCCCCTAAGATACATACATGTACCAAGTTTGGTCAGAATCCGTCAATCCGTTCTTCAGATAACGCGATCACGAGCTATTTTTGCATATATAATGAGCTCTGTGACCTTTGACCTTTGACCTCATGAACCCAAAATCTAATCAGATCATCGGCCCCCCCCCAAGATACATACCTGTACCAAGTTTGGTCAGAATCCATCAATCTGTTCTTGAGATAACGCGATCACAAGCTATTTTTGCATATATAATGAGCTCTGTGACCTTTGACCTTTGACCTCATGACCCCAAAATCTAATCAGATCATCGGCCCCCCAAGATACATACATGACCCAAGTTTGGTGAAAATCCGTCAATCGGTTCTTGAGATAACGCGATCACGAGCTATTTTTGCATATATAATGAGCTCTGTGACCTTTGACCTTTGACCTCATGATGTCAAAATCTAATCAGATCATCGGCCCCCCAAGATACATACATGACCCAAGTTTGGTGAAAATCCGTCAATCGGTTCTTGAGATAACGCGATCACGAGAACGGGACGTACGGACGTACGTACGGACGTACGTACGTACGTACGGACGGACGGACAACCCGAAAACATAATGCCTCCGGCTACTTCGTTGCAGAGGCATAAAAACTATGTATGTAACAGCATACACATCATACTGTATGGAAACTTATTCCACTAGCACAAATGACATTGCCACAATTGCAATTTTGCGTAACACTGATAAAATAAACAGCAACACACATACAAACAAATCATTAATACAAACCGAATATTTAAGATTTGTGAAACTGTAATTATGCAAAGCATCAACTACAGCAATAGTGAGGTTTGCACATTCTGCATTTCACAAATAGCTGGAATCTTATTCGAAACAGACTACAATTTTCTTGGGGGCTCTCTGCTAGATGAAGGATCCAGGAAACTGAAAGTCCAAGAGAGCATGGACATAAAGAGAACTAAAAAAGACAAACTTGGGCCAGAAGTAGAGACAATCACCCGATCACACGGAACCAAACAGGGTCTTAGGCTCCGTAAGCGCCAAACGTTAGCTAGTGCGTCAATTCTATACATGCTTACGTTAGGAGACAATAGAATGCACATGTCCTTGACAGTAGACTAGTTTTCTTCTGCAGACCCACGCACACATAATTTAGTGAGGTGATGAGTGTTTTAAATTACAACATTTTTTGTGGAAACCTATTTGTCTTTTTTAATAATCTTTTGGTGGAATTGACTACTAAAACTATTGCCTTCCTTTTTTTATAAAACTATTTTGGGGTGTTGGATCATTTGATGTATGTTAATGGTTGGTGGAATTTCAGTTTCAGGATCATTTTGATCAACTGGGCTTGTTTTCTTTAAAGGGTACCACCACCCAAAAATAATATTCTTATTATAGAAAGGTACCATCTTTAGTATTCCATTCCTTCAACAAGTTCACAAAAATATGTTTTCAGAAAAAAATATATAATTGGAAAACGCATCACCATTCTCAATCATGCGTTCATGCGGTCTGAATTGCGTAGACTATATGCGTGCAGAGCCAGAGCGCACTGTGCAGAGCGAATGAATCATCCGGGAATCTATTGACGTACGCGTAAAAGCATTGGCGCACTCGCACATGCTTGGCCTGTATGGAACCAGGAAATAGCAGTGGTTCCGTAAGTTGTGGAAATTAATTGCTTTGTTTATGAATTACACAACCCTTTGCAAAATGTTGGGTATCTATTTGATATCACAAAACGGTACCAAAACATATAATAATGTGTTGTCCTTTGCCTGGTGGTCCCCTTTAACCCGTTGATAAAGAGAACTGAATGGGCTATGTACAAAGTCTATGGGGATTTTAGAACCTCAAAGGTAAGGGGTTAATACCTGCTTCCAATGGGGATTGCTCTGGGGTGCCATCTGGAGATGAAATGGGGATCTCCTCCATCTGTTCCCCCTCTTCAGACTCCCCCGTCTCCCCAGGGTCACCCGATGCCCCCGTAGGGGTGGGGCGTTCCCCCAACAGCCGCTTGTAACGCTCCTCAGCATCAGCACAGGCCTGGGTTAACATGCTAAAGGCAAGATTGTCGCAGGAAATTAAACATTATTCACTCTTAATGCATTTTAATTAAGCATCCCAGTCTAAGTTTTATTAGGGTAAATACTGAATTCGAAACATTTAGGGCACGGGTAGCCAGGTCAAGTCACTTCCAGAAAAGATATACTTACTAAACTGTCAAACTTGTGTATAGCCACCTGAAACCAGACTGCTACAGACAGGTGACCACCTATACATGTATGACTGTATAACAATATCCTACCCAAGAAAATATGCATTTCTATTATGAGTATTATGTTGAAAAAGATGTTACTTGCATGAGATGCTACCAAGAATTTTGAATGTGCTACTACTGCTATCCATATAATGGATATCGCATTATTAATTCCAATCATCATTAGCTATCAACTATTTATCACCTACAAAATCCTTCTTACTTTCAAGGCTTACCACAGACTTTTGCCTACAAAACTTTTTACCTACAATTATTACTTACTACTATTGTTATCATTATTCATTAGCAAATAGTTATGAAATTATGTAAGACTTACTTCACATTTTGTCTCATTCCATTGAGTTCATCATTATATCTTTGTTGACTACCTGGAATGCAGATATTGAAGAAAAAATTGTTTATGCAACATGAACAACATTTTTATTACCATTTTTTTCTTCATATATACAAATTTGAGATTTGCATTACAAATTGCATCCCATCAAAACATAACAATTTAAGTAAAGACAAATTCACTCATGCAGTATGTATTACAATTGCAAACATTGTGTTAGAGAGTATGGTATCTTCTAGAACCTAGTACAAAGAAGTCACGAGTCAAACATAACAAAACAAATTATCTATAAATATATCTTTCTTATATATTTCTCTAATAAAAAAAATATATTTATTTAATTTCCATTTTTATTTTCCATATTAAAATTTATTCATTTATGTGAGGAGTATTATGTTGAAGAAGATACAACCATCTATATGAAGATGTTACCTGAATATTATGCTACTAAGAATGTTGATACTTTTAGAATATAGTACAAAGAAGTCAGGAGTCATAAACATCTGCTTTGCTTTCTCTAAATATATATCTTTCTTATATACTTCTCTATGAAACAAAATATATTTACTCAATTTCCATTTTTATTTTCAATATTAAAACGTACTGTCAATTTGTGTATTCAGATCAATGGAAATTACATCAATAGCAAAATATTACATTAAAAAACGAACACACATCTTCCCAACAAGGTTTAGTTAAGAAATGTGCACTTACTGGCTAAATTCTTCTGGAGGGCAGCATTTTCTGCCTGCAATCTCCTGATCTCACTCTCTGAATCTGACGAGATGCTACTTCCTCCGATGACCTCTTGTAACCCTTGACCCTTCTTTAGGTCACCGACCTCCTTTTCAAGCTGTTCATTCGATGTGCAGAGCTGGAGAGAAGAGGAAAGAGCATTGCATTAACATTTAATGTTCCTTGGGTGGTGCCACACTTTTAATGCTACAGGTATGTGTGTAGTTTAATCCCACTTTGCACCATCTGTACTGTTAAGACTTGAAAAGATCCTTGTTCTATCAGTTCATAATTACGAACAAACAGTCAACCAGAAATGCCATTTCTAATTAAAGAAAAAATTACCTTATTACAGTATGATAGGACAAAATCACAAGAATTAGCATTCAGAATCAAATACCAACTGTCCGTGTAACTTCACTGCATGTTTTATTTGAATATTTATTCTGATAAGAGGCTATGTTGGTGAGTGTATTGTGCATAATGATGAGTTTTATATTGAAGTAGAAAATTATTAGTATCCTTATCGCCTGGAATTCTGTTGCAGATTATTGTAATATCAATAAGTTGAAAATCTCATTTTTGTACATAGACATTAATAGCTACATACTGGAAGTTATCATGATAGAAAAAGTGGCATTGCAAAAAGGCGATAGTGAAAGTATACTATACCCTCTCTTCTAGAAGTCTGCTTTCTAGCAGTTGTCAGAGTGTAAAATTATAAAAATTTATCGAACTTAGCATTGGGACATTATTCCAAGCCTCCACACTAACTGTTTATTCTACTTGTCCATTTGAGCAAGCACAAATGTTCAAACTTTACTTGCCTGATCAGAAAATTTAGATGCCCGAAAAAGGATGTGAACCAAAAGAAAAATAATCACGCTAGGTAGTTTGATCGCCTTGGCAAATAACTCGACTTGAAGCCATTCATGATCTGTTACTTTCCCAACATTGATAATTGTGTGCCAAGAGTGTCTGCTGACAGATATGCGCGTGTTTTAAATATTGTTATTGATATCATTTACTTTTTTTTGCCCTTGCCACTGAACCAAAAGAAAAATAATCACGCTAGGTAGTTTGATCACCTTGGCAAATAACTGGACTTGAAGCCATTCATGAACTGTTACTTCCCCAACATTGATAATTGTGTGCCAAGAGTGTCTGCTGACAGATATGCGCATGTTCTAAATATTGTTATTGATATCATTTACTTTGTTCTGCCCTTGCCACTGTGCTATTACCTTTGATAGCTCTTCAATGAGAGTTGAGTTCTGCAACCTGAAGTCTTCCTCCTGGCTCTGTAGCTTGCGCTGCAGACCGTCATTCTCGGCAAACAAAGCTTCAACATCCTGACCACAAGTAAATAAATAAATAAATAAATAAATATATATATATATAAATAAATACATAAATAAAACAAATAGATTGATCAATCAATCAATCAATAAGTGTTTTAATAAGTAAATAAATACATAAGTAAATAAATAAATACATGAATAAACAAATAAATTAAATAAATAAAAATGTGACATTTATATAATAAATACATTGCAATATTGTTGTCATGAATACTTATTAACCTCATGAACAAGAGCTTTAAATCACTCCTTGTGCTCATATTTTGTGAGACAGCGTTGTATGCGAAATTCAATGATTTGTTTATGTTACAATAAAGTCTTGAACACAAAGACGATAACGTTCCTGAACTTGTCTTGACCATTGTGGCCTATATTTGCGTGCTTTGGTAGTTGTGGTTTGATCATGTAGGTAATAGATAACATGGACTGTTTTAGGACCTGTACATGCCACTGTTATAAAAAACAAAGTAAAATTGTTTCATGTTAGTATTTATATGTACATGAGACCATGATGGAATCTCAACTCTGCACAAATGACACAACACATTTGTTTTCGATGCAAGAATATAAGTCCTTGACATGCTGCCACACCAAAACATTGGTTAGAGCTGAATAATAATAATACATTTCCAGTAGTATCATCTAATACGCTAAATATTGCTTTATTTCTCAGGTAATAGCATTATAGGCATTCATTAACACTAAGTACTTTATTACCACAGTACCACACAATTTGAGATATACAATCTATTTGGAAATGGGCAACAAATCTTACCTTTGCTTTCTTGCTCTTTGTAATAATCTATAGAGGGAGAAAAAAAAAAATATTCGTTATGGAAAATTCCAAAATCCTAATGCATTTTATTAAGTCAATTTTCTGTACAATCATGTTTGAACGCACCAACGATATTGCCTTGGTGAATGTGCACAATTCAAACTTGCACAATTACTGCACTATTTTAACTCTCTGGGGAGCATAGTTGTAGTTAGTACTGCCAAATAACATACTTGCATTTAGTACCAAAGTGTAATATTACAGTTACCGTATTTGCCGGTGTATAAACCGCACCGGTATATTAACCGCACCCCCAACTTTGGATTGTCATTGAAGGGGAAAAAACAATTTCTATATGATAAAACTGTGCTGGAAATTATTGCAACATAATCAAACTGTCATGCTTTCCCCCTAACTTTTGTAAACTTTTAGTACACAGAACAACACAAATGACATACTTGTTTCAGATTGGAGCACAATTCATAACAGAAAAGCATATCAGGCTTTTTACTTTACATCAACTGATATTACAGTCATATATATGGTATTTTCATGAAATGATTCTTTATCTCTGTGTTTAAACCGCTCCCTCCTTTTTGCAAGTTCTTCTTTATGGACAAACGTGCGGTTACTACACCAGCAAATACAGTATTCATTGCCATGGGTAATTAAATGTCAGGTAGGCCGGAAACTGTGGTATAGCAGTTGCTAAGTAGGCAATTGTCCAGCTCCAACAAACTAGGAACAGGAAAAGTAAGTTGGAATACTAGGAAAGTTGTTTAGAACCATTACTAGCATTAACAAAAAAGAGTGTGGTATCACCACTTCGGTACTGTATGTAAACCAATGCAGAGCTTATCAACACCCAACTTTTTATGATATATATTATAATTATAATTTGAAATGTATGTGAATCTACAAAAACATATATATATTAGGTCTATGGTGACCTTATAATGCTTTCTGGTTACCAAAGTATTCTGGAACAATGATGTCTTACAAAAATTATATGCTTACTTTGGAAGCTTTTTCCAGTTCTTTTTCATTGGCAGCAGATGTCTGCTTCAGCTGGCCCAATTCTAATAATAGGACAAGGGAAAAATGTTGTCAATCATGCAGTACTGATGAATGTTTTTGTAATCATGTCAAGTATACAAAGGCACATAAATACAATCAATTATACAACATTTTTAGATACAAGAAACTTGAAGAAAATATGTTTTTGGACAGTTAAAAAGTAATGTTTAGAGGAATAAAACAATAGGTAAAAATAATGCCTGTCTTTTCAGAATTAAAGATCATCCGCTTTCTATAAACATTTTGGACGATTGCCACGTTACAAGTTTTTTTTTTAAATACAAAAAAGTAGGTACTGTTAATTTTGACAACATTTTGAATTCAATGAAATTGCAGATTATTTATTCTAAATCAGTAAATAGCTGTCAAATATTTAAACATTTGAAATTAAAGAACTGTGAGTGGAAAGGGCAGCCATGATAAAAAGTGAACCCTCAGGTTTATAAATTTAATACAAACTGTGTACTCACAATGTATTTCCTGCTGTTTGTAAACCACTAAATATTATAATTTATTGTTTTAAAAATTTACAATCCTAATTTTTGTTAAGTACATACCATTTTCTAATTTTCTTGAATGGTCCTTTAATTGATAGTTTGATGTTCGGAGTTCCAGCAGCTGATTCTGAAAATAAAAGTACAATTTCAAAGTATGAACCTTCCTTAGATACCTTTAAAACTCTGTTGAAAACTTATTTATTTGAACAATAGGTGTACTCTAATTTGTTTTTGTATGTCCGTCTGTTTGTTTATTTGTTTTCTTTTTCTCTAAGCGCCGCGAGCGTCGAAAGACGGAACGTGCGGTATATAAGTATCCACTATTATTATTTATTATTATATATATATGTAGATTCTATTATCATAAATGTTGACATTTGCGAAACATTACTGAATTGTATCATTATTCATTAATTTATTAATTCTCCACTCATGCACTTATACACGCATTAGCATAACTGGGCACATTTCACTGTGGCCTCTATGCCCAGTAGTATGCCAGAGTACTACACATTTTTTTTTTTTCCTTTTTAAAACTAGTACCCTTATATATATATAGCGTCTTTCAACTATACAGGGTGGCCCCCAAAAAACGGAGCGGGGCACTTCCCAAAATAAAGTAACAAAATGATTATGTACAACGGATAGAGTGTCTTTTCCAATGAAAAACGATACCAAGAACAGTCATTTTGGTCGTGTAGTTTTTGTTTTAGGGCGCTGTGAGTAACTCCATGTCAGGTTCCCATTTTTGCCAATTTTTACCAAGTCAGTGTCTGATAAATCGCACTTACTACCCCTCATATACCATTGAACACGCGAGCAATGCGCGCGCCATTGTTAGTGTGCATTCAACTGTGTGCCAAGCGGTGCTGAGAGAATGGGCATATGATGACACACGTAGTACCCCGGGGTACCGTTGTACCCCGGTATCCCGCGTTGTGTAGCGCCATCTTGTGCCCACCCAAAGTACAACCGTACCGCAGCTATTGCGTTGTGCATGCAGTGCAGCGTGCGCTTGTATGCACGCTATACCCAGGGTACAGCCCTAAAAAAAAAATAATAATTAAACAAAATGGCGGATTTTCGTTTGGTACCCCAGGGTACCATTTATGTCATCATATAGTTGTTCGATAGTATGCGGGCAGTAAGTCTCATTTATCAGACACTGACTTGGTAAAAATTGGCAAAAATGGGAGCCTGACATGGAGTTACTCAAAGCGCCCTAAAACAAAAACTACACGTCCAAAATTACTGTTCTTGGTATCGTTTTTCATTGGAAACGACACACTATCCGACATAATGGACATAATTTATGTTACTTTATTTTGGGAAGTGCCTCGTTCCGTTTTTTGGGGGCCACCCTGTATATAGCGTCTTTCAGGGCCAAAATGCGTTGAAAGACGCTTTGGGGGCAAAAATATGGCCAAATTTGGGTCCTATTTGGGAACTATTTTCATGACGTCATTTTTAGTTGTGTAAACATTAAAAATTTTGTACACAAGGCCTCTGTGTAAATAAGCGTTGTGCGCATCACTAGCGCGTATTAAAGTGATGCCTGTAAAGTGTCAGATATTGCACAAAATGACATTTGATTTTGAGACTTCAATCCTACATCAATATCATTGTAAAATACAATTGAAAGATTTGTGAAAGTTTGAAAGAAAACGAACACTGTTTACCTAGTGAAAAAAACGAATATTGAGTTCATATTTTATCACCGAATACTGATGGTCTGCCATACTTTTGTCGTAGTAATGAATGATCTGTTTGAGATATTTGCACCCGTGTATTTTTACACACGTAGTACATAATTCATGGAATTTGAACTCGCTCGGCTCAAAGTTCAATCTCCGGAATGTTCTCACGGGTGCTGCATGCGGACGTTCTCTGCTGAGACAATTGTACTTTTTTTCAATTGCGTTGATTAACGCTTTAGAAATAATGATTTTCAATGATAATTATCTTCATACTAAAGGGACATTTGAAAAAATCAAACCCTATTTTATGCTTCTCTTACCATAAGCTAAACAACACGGTCGAAGAGAAACGATGAAGCTCCAAGTAATTTTCGTGGATTTGGACACTTTACAGGTATGACTTTAATGTGTGCTTGTTTCTCAATGCACGGGTTTGTTTCTTAATGCGCGCTCAGCCTAAAACAATCACACACAAACCAATACTAAAAGCAACTGCGTGTTGCGCTTATATGTACGCATTGTTGTAATAAACAAGCTTGTGGATAGTGGAGAAAGAGTGGCGAAAACTGTCAATTATCGTGCGTTTTTGAGACGATAATGCCTTGTTTATTTGGAATACTATGGACTCATCATCGGGGGGAAATCCCCCGAACCCCCGCTCATGACATTGACATAGGAAAACACTTGAAATTGTTTTAAAAAGTGGAATAATCGGAGGGAAAGTCAAGATTTTTTGTTCGGACTGAAGCCAAAACAAAGCTAGCAAAAGAATGATCTCATTAATTGATTGATTGTTTGAAAAGTAAGGCTCTACCAAAGAAACTGACTTCATAAAGGCGCAAGGTGAGTTTTAGTGATAGTTTAACTTTAAAGTTTAAGGCAATGTTTTGTGTAATTATTAATATTTATTGCCCTTTTTAGGGTTCGTTGTTGGTGAACTACGAGGGACCAAATTCGTTTGCGCATTAACATCAAGAAGGCCCTCGCATGAAAACCTTCACTTTGCTGAAGTTTGCGTGTTAATTAATGACTATCGCCATTAACTTTGGAGTAACTTTGGAGAACCTCATCACGGCTCACGCACCAATCATTTACCAATCACTAGCGAGCATTAATATTGTGACGTCATCAATCCATCATCCTGATTATGTGCGCAAACCTCGTCTGTGTCTGTGATTAGCTGCCGGTAATCTTTTCTTGGGGGGTGTGGTCTGACTGCTAATTTACCCTCAACGAGAGTAGAGCCACAGGGGTGCAGTTTACCCAATAAAACATCACCCAACTAACCAACGTGAAGCAAGTGCACACCTGTATAGGTACCCACATGTAATGGGGATGAGTGCACACCCATTCATCTACGGCCAGACAGCAGGCAAGCCCCACCAAACTAGACTGCACAAGCAATTCATTCAGTGTGCACTCAGCTCAGCACACGTATGTGCAGCGCGCATAGGCCGTGTGATCATTTAGACTGTTCAAGATTGGCCGCGAGAGGGCGACATTTGTTTACATTCCCAGGTCCTTTCGCGGGCGCGGGAATCAAAAAGTTCATGGAAAGGGGGTTGGGTAAACGAACTTTTAGACAGATTTAGCCCGGTGATTTGACCAATGAGATATCAGATATGAAAGCATGAAACATATACGTCATGTTAATCATACATTACGTCATCGAACTTCCCTGGAATCCCCCGTACGATGACGATCAATGTTACGTACGGCAGGGGTGAGATTTTACACTATTTTTACCTCATTTTTTGAACAATAATTTCATAACAATATCATAAACAGATCAGAGTTTTTAGGTGTTGGTGGCATCTTGTTTCATGTTGTCCAAGTGTTTTTCTAAGTACTCTTGTTTGTCTCTATAAGTCCTACTTTTTTTATCTGTCGATTATCTGATATTATCATCATACTCACTTATCCTCTGCAACAATATAACTGTAGTCCCACCCATTCAATGTCGTGTCAGCCCAGTGAAGGTGGGGAGGGGGGAGGGGGGCCAGGGTTGGATGAGCATTTAACCCATTTGACAAAGCTTTGTAGGCTTTGTGGCCAAATGCTCTCCAAACACCCTACATCCTACAGAGTTGGTGATTATTATCTTTTGATAAGTCAGTTTGTTTCAGTTCAGGACGATGAGCCCGACATCCATCCCAAGCAATTTTGTAAGGCATGTTACACCGGTATGAAATCTCCGAGGAACAAATGGGTGCCAACTGCAATCTGGGCACCACACAGACGAAACCAAAATTGTACAGTTTGTACAACTTCAACAAAAATGTCAGTTGGGGGGCGTCCATCAAAGAAAAAAAGCCCGGGTCGTCCCAGGATAGACCGCTCCCTCCATGCCACCTTAGATACCCTGAATGGAAATTCAAGGGTGGCTGACATTGACATTGACAATGAAGATTCCTTCAAAGAAAGGTTTGGGGTAGCCACTGACAGCCAATTTTGTTGCAGAATATGTGAATGTGTCTTTGTTTGTCCCGTCTCAACACCTTGTGAACATTTGTTTTGCATGTCTTGTGTACGTACCTTGTTCATGGCTGATTTTCGTGTACATATTTCATGCCCCATCTGCCATTCACAAGTACATTTCCAGTCTCTTACTCCAGCACCCACATACTTTCATAACATTCTAAAAAAATCAGACGTTTCATGCAAGCAATGCAACATAAACCTCACATATGACAGAGCAACACAACACAGCCATCCTTCCAGTACCACATCAACAGTCACACATGATCACAATCTTCACAAACATACCACCAACAACTTAATCAAACAACTCACCCCTCAGCAGAAGGAGGAAATTGGCACAGTCATACTCAGAGAAAAGTTACTTACTTCTAATGACGGTGCCACTGCTGTGTTCAGAACAAGAGGACAAGTAAGCATATATTTTTTTAAAACTATATTTTGTATAAATTCAATCTGCTAGTATTAACGTACATGTATTCAAGATAGATTTTAAAAATATAAATTTAAATACAGTTGAGGTATTCTTTGATGTTTCTCTCTGTAGAAAAGAGAATGAGTATAGGTTTCTAAATGTACATTTCCTGTTCTACATTCTTGGCTTAAATATTCGCATGATGAATAAATCTTAGGGCATATTAGTTACAAGTTTATGTTGTTGTACATGACAGATCAAGGGAGTGTATATGCCTTGACAGAGGTATAATGAAACACTTTTAACAAAAGGAACTTAATTAAAGATTAAAGAATATGATACAGTGGAACCCCTTTATAACGAGCTCTGTTATAACGAGGTACCTGATATAGCGAGGTTATTTCACAGGTCCGGGTTCTATGTATTTGTTATCATTTGTTAGCCCTGATACAACAAGATATCTGATATAACGAGGTAAATTCAATGGGCCCAATGTGCTCGTTATAATGAGGTTTCACTGTACATGACAGCACAGAAATTATACAGTCAACTCTGCCTAAGTCGAATCTCTTGGGACTGAAGAAATAGCTGCGACTTAGACAACATTCGACTTAAGAGGGGTTAAAAACAATAGAATATAAAGAGAAGAGGACTTTAATAGACCTTTGACTTGGGCGATTATTCAAATTGCGACTTTGACTTAGGCAGAGTTGACTGTACTCATAATATATAATTTTAGTTGATATCATGAAGAATAAAAATTTGCTGATCTGTCAACATTTAAATAATTTAATTTCATTTTTGTACCATACGGAATACCCCCTCCAACAACTTCCTGTTATATTTTTCCACTGATGGAAACTGGGTCATGAACTCTAGAACACAATATTACAGGGAAACCCCGTTATATCGAGCTCGCTTATAACGAGGCAAGATCGATAGTCCCGACTACCTCATTATAACGGGGTTTCCCTGTAAACTATAATCGTAAAGCTAAGCTTGAGTATTGGCACTTCCCGGAAAAACATTTGCGAGGGTTTTGGTGGGTTTCGATTCCATTTTGAAAGTACATTTAATAAAACTTCTTACATGAGAATCATTCCCTTTCAAATATTCCCATAGTTGTGAAATTTGATTTAAAAAAAATGTTGTTATATGTCTAGAGTACTAGAGACTTTTGCGTCGTTCTCCAAATACCTATAAAATGCCTACACATTAACGAAAATATACCAAAGAGGTTTTTTAATATTTGTTGATGATCTCTCTATATTAAATCATTATTTTAACAAAACATCACATTGACAATTTTGTAAAAGAAATAGTTGAAATAAATTTGTTTTAGAGGGCGCCCTATTTTGTTTTAACGGCTGCTTTTTTAATGATAACAGCCCTCTTACTTCGCTGTTTGTAAGTTATAACGTTATAATAATTAATTTTTAATAGTATGGTGAAAGTTTTGGTTAGGTACTAAAATTCAGTTTGACCAATACTCAAGCTTACCTTGAAAATATTCTTAACTTATTTTCCTGCCTTTCTTCACATATGAAAAGCCTCTGGTGACAAAATTAATAACCAAGCCACGTGTGAGTTCGGAAAACAGCGCTCCATCGACAAGGCGGAAAAGGAGCCTTCAACTTGCCAGCATCAGGGATGACATTTCAGATGGGTCGGCTGCCCAATTCCAGCATGAGGTCACCATGGCTCACAGGGCAGGGGCTTTGGATGACCCGTCTTCCATCAAGATCAAGGATATTGACCTGCTCACCATGAGGTCAATGCTTCGCCTCAGCTGGAAGATGACAAGAAAATTAAAATCGTAAGGAACAAATGTTTGGCAGTGGTAGTAGTATGTACTTTTATCATATAACAGATTCAATATCATTTTATGACAAATCATTACAATTTTACAACTATACATTTTGCGGGGAAGAGGAGAGAAACCAAAAAGTCAAGCAGTTAATAATTTTGTCATCCTTTTTTCATCCTTTTTATCAGATGGCTCAAGGAGCACAACATCGAAACAGAAGGTGAAAAGAAAATTCGGGCACAAGAGGCTAGAATCATAGGGGAAAACCTGGAGGCGGATTGGATTCCCCTCCAATTCCACAATGAGGACAGGAAGGAGATCGAGATCATCAAAACGCCACTCGTGAAAGTTTCCTCGTTGGAAGAAAAGGTCATGTCGCAACTCGATGAATACGACAAGTGAGTCACTACCCATCCAATGGATGCATAAATTAGAATATGATTTTTCTTTTTCACTACTATTTTAATTACTATCTGCAATATTACTCCATAAAACATACATTGCTTCTTTGGATAGAAACAAGCAAATCTAAAATCTAAAATTATAAATACTCAAAACAACTTTAAGAATGTTACAATATTTGTTTTAATTTGAATTTTGTCCTCTCTTCTTCACAGGCTCAACTTGCTATCCTTCGAGGACACAGGAGGAGAAGTATGGCTCAAGATTGGAGGCGACAAAGGAGGTTCGTCCTTCAAGATGATGCTGCAGATCTGTAACGTCTCCAAGCCCAACAGTGTTCAGAACACTGTTGTGGTCATCATCTTCAACGGCACAGACAACATATTCAACCTCCAGCTGACTCTCCAGGGTTTTTCTAGAGAGTTAGAAATACTCGCAACCAAAACATGGAGGTACAATTGTCTTCTGTCTTTTATTTACATACCTTGTTTATTTGAAAATAATGATGATAGTATCCTGCAGTCAGAGGCTTTCCCAAATTCTGTAGAAAACGATACAAACAATTGAAAATAAATATATACATGTAGATGAAAAAATAAACAAGTATATAAATATGATAACGGAAAGTAACAAATAAAATGGTATGAAGATAAACAACAATATATTAGTGCAATTCAAAACCTATAAGGCCTCAATGATATGAAATAATTAAAGGCAACAATTCCTCTCTTCTTCCTCAGAGGCAGACCCCTGCGAGTCTTCCATTTCGGCGACTATGAGTATTTGACGAAGATATACGGCTTAACGGGTCCAAATGGTAAGTACTTGTAAATATCAAATTTTAGAACAAAACTTATTTTGTCATAATTTGATATGGAAAAAAGGAAAATCATTAAATAATTGACTTTAATTGATCCTACATCATGACTTTTCCCCCTTATTGCATCAGGTCAAATTTTAATGATTATCCATTCCCCCCCCCCCCCCCCCCTCTATCAAGGTCGTCATTGCTGCCTATACTGTCTTGTCAGCAAGCAGGACATGATGAAGCTAGCAACTGAAAGAGGGGAAAGACAGAGTAGGACTCTTGCAAGTCTTGAGGAACACCTCCACCAGTTCCATCACTCTGGCTCCAAAAGTGCAAAGGACCACTTCAACGTAGTGCGTCAGCCCCTTGTTACAATACCCATCGATCAGGTATGACAAAAATTGTTATAAAATCTCATTTTCACATTTGACCAATTTTTTCTTTCAACATTCAATAAAAATGCAATGGATTCATTCACTTTTCCATACTATCAATTATGCTTTTTTTTTTCTTCTTTGCAGGTATGCCCTCCTGGACTCCACATTAGTCTTGGGTTGTTCCTGAAGCACTACAATAGTATGGAGAAGGCATGTCACCAGCTCGACCTCAAGACTGTGGCTTACCTTGCTCCGCAGGACAACCCAGACAACCTGTCCAAAAACATGGTCTTGATGGTGGAGCAGCACAGACTGAAGGCTTTGTTGGCAGAGAAGGAAGAGGAGCGCAAGGATTTGATGGAGCAACTTTCCTGCTTCATCCTCCTGTATCCTGAGGAAACTGCTTCCCAACCAGTCCACCTTCTCCAAGAAGCTGTCGAGGAAAAGGATTCAGAAATAAATGATGCGGTATGTATTGATTTCTTTTTATACACTGTATAATATTCAATAAAACAACAACTTATTCTCTCCCATTTTAAATCCAATAATCTATCTTGTATAGCAGATATAATTAAGTCTCTCTTTGTCTTACCAATACAGAAAGTTGCACTGGACAAGTCCCCAAAGGTATCCGTGGCCAGTGGTGCGATCTCAGCGAGCTTGGATCAAGCCCTGCAAGACATGCGTGTACAGAGACAGGCCTACCATGGGAAGAGTTTTGTTGGCAACCACATCCATAAGTGCCTCAAAGTGAGTATAGCACCGTTTTACTACATGATTTACAAGTGCATGGCACCAAACGTGCAAGTTGAAAAGAACATACATGTAGCTGTATATGGATAATTAAATATTTTCTTCCTCACCGAAATAATGGCTATAAATCTATTCTAATTGATATCATATCTTCATGCATCCTTATAGCCCGACAACATCATCAGACTCACCGAAAGAGTAGTTGATACCATGAGACAGCTATGCCCAGACAGCGAGCCACTCATCAGGGAAGCAGAACAGGTTGCAGCTACGTACCGCAATCTCTTCACTCTCTTCGGTCGATGTCATGTTGCCATCAACACAGCTGGGTTTCTGAAGGATGACAAAATAAATGAACTAGGTAAAAATAAGGTCTTAAAAAACTTGAATAAATTAATATTTAAAAATAAACGATTATGATTTTAACTCCGAAGGCACTTAATATATTGGTACTTGTTACAAGGAAGGGTATTTTGAGCATTATCCCCTCTCTGTAATTGCATACACTCCCTTGATCTGTCATGTACAACAACATAAACTTGTAACTAATATGCCCTAAAATGTATTCATCATGAGAATTTTTAAGCCAAGAATGTATAACAGAAAATGTACCTATACTCATTATCTTTTCTACAGAGAGAAACATCAAGGAATACCTAAACTTCTTCAGAATCAACTTTCCAACCGAATCAGTGCCGCCCAAGATGCACCTCCTTGAGGAGCACACTGTGCCATGGCTCAGAAGATGGCGAGCAACTATGGGAACCATGGGGGAACAAGGAGGGGAGAGTGTCCACGCCCAAATAAATAATATCAAGAGGGACCTGCGAGGATACAGCAATGACCTGGACCTGCTCCTGAGGAGTGTCAGAGGCCAATGGCTGGCCAGTAATCCCCAGACATACAAACTATACATGTAAATACATGTCAACTCAATCGGTATAAGACAATAATCTCTAAATTACCTTTACATTTTGTCTTGCAAAAGGTGGATTGGATCTTTAACATGCTTCATATTTCTACAATCCTTGAATCAGTGATAGTAACATCTTCCAATATTCAAGGAAATTAAAGAAGTACTTGGTACTTGCTTCTATTGTTACTGTATCATATTATTGTAGTTTCAGGAGGAATTTGAGAAGTTGACTGGGCAGAAGTCTAAACATGTAAACAACTGGTTTCCATTGGAGTATTTCTAAGTAAAGGCTCAAAGTAAGTCTCAAATTGTGTTTAATTTCCCCCCTTCCCACACATAGGTACATTACAATAGCGTTGTATGGAGATCAACCTCTTCCGCCCGCTGCACTATCCAACGGAAACAAACAAAATTTGTCAGCTGATTTCTCCCTCAATTTACCAGCAAATGCAAAAAAACTTTTGTTTATGTGATCCACAATTCATATACTTTGATAATAATTACCGACTTTGTTGTTTTGAAGACTGCAAAATGTAGAAATAAAATGATTATTTCCCGTCCGTTTTTTTCTTACCGATGGAGATGCGTCCTAAAACACAGCGTTCATCAGTTGAACGCAACAGTGTAGGCCGGTATTGTAATCTCCGAATGGCCGGTATTGTAATCTCCAGCGCATTAGCATATATTGCGTGTAAATGGTTCACAAGAGTGAAATATTTACTTTGTAGATGTGCCCCTATCCACAGTTGGTTTATTTGGTGAGATTATACTTTATTATAGCTAGAAATATTTTTACATTTTTGGTTATCTCACAAACGTGTCTACTGTGCATACTATATGGCATAGGTGTGGAGTGGAGTTAAGAGTGGAGTACCCTACTACTAGACACAGCGCTAGTTTACAAGTGTATCCAAGGCCAAACAAACCAAACCTAACCCAAACCCTAATCCTAAATTTGGTGGCTATATGTTAGATTCAATGGCTAAATGTTAGATTCAATGGCTAAATGGTAATTTTGGTGGCTAAGGTTAGATTTGGTGGCTATAAATGCGCTATTTTTTTGGCCAAGGGTACACTTGTAAACTTGCGCCGGAATATCATGGTGAAGGGTATTATTTATATGTAACTGTCTACTGAATGTGATGTAAATGTAATTTGTAGTTTTGACTCCCGTTTTGTGTATTCTAGTCTACATGTCTTATATATTTGTATTAATTATGTTGCCTTGCATACAATGACTGCACAATGAACAGCCAAGGCTTTTTATTTTGTACTCTTATTGATCTTGTTTCACAGATTGAAATACATAGTATTTTAAAACAGAACAATAATAATCTTATAATGATTATTATTATATGCAGACTATAATAAAGAACTACGTTACACAATTTGTATTAACCGAGAACATACCTGTTAAGTGCTAACTTCTGAAAAAATGTCTCTCAGAGTGTTGTCTGCGATGCGTCTGCGAATGAGATGACCAGGTGATGATGACCAGGCGAGGATGCATGACAAGAGATTAGCAAGGAGTGATAATGCTTGAGCCCGAGGTTGACTGATTTGGCTTTGACTGGTTGAGCTGGGAAAACAGAAAAAAAAAATTATTAATTAACATTTTCATTCACAGCCACAAAAGGGGGCCATACCATGATAGAAAACACTGTTCACATGGCGGACTGGCCATAATATCGACCAAGTTTTCCACATACTAAAATAACTCAATTATGCCAAATGTAATTAATAATAGAAAATAATAATCAGTATATTAATATAATAAGATTTGGGCCAAAAAAAAACACATTTAAATCATACTTCATAGATATTATTTTAAGAATATTTAATCACTGTTTCTACATCCTTAATTTGGTGAAGACTGAACATGCTGAAGTAGAATTGGGAATTAAAATAATCTTAAAATCCCTTTTTTCATCCTCATTAATATTTGCCTTTCATTATTTATAGCCAATTATGTTTGTGTTGAGCCTGAAATGTTTAGCCCAATTTAGTTTTAAGCTTCACCAAACTTTGCAGCGATTTTAAGTTTGAAAATGCTCATACATTTCTCATAGCAGCATGCAGCAGGTGTAACTGTGTTACGTGTATTAGCAGTAAACAGGTGCACGTGGAGCAATATAACTGGGTACCAGAACGAGTAACATGTACATGCACCTGCTTATAGTAACCATACACGCAACACAGTTACACCTGCTGCTATGATATGTACAACTACACCACGGACATGTGCAAAACGATCGAAAAGTTTGATACAAACATACGATTACGAATTGATGCTAATCAAACGTGATAAGAAATCAACATATAGTACATTAATACACATATTTGCATGTAAATAAACTATAAACATAGTATGTTAGTTTGTTACCTTCAGTATTTAAGTGGATTTCCAGCGGTGGTAGCTACAGGAAATAAAAAGTAGGATCTCTATTGTTGGGTATGAAATGACGTCATCTGTCAGCCTCTTTCGAAATCATTCTCTCCCTAAATGAAAAAAACTCTTTCTTTGTTGCCATGGTTATTTAAAAAAGGGCTATTTTAGTGAAATTTTCATTAACAAAATAATGAAAAATAAGGGTATTTTTAGTTGCCCCAAAAAGGCATTAAAATACTAAAGTTTTTTTTTCTCTTAGTGGGAATTGATAATCGAGGGCATATGATGGCAAGTCACATGGTTACAGCATTGATTTGGATAGGGGCGGCGTGCAAAAATCCGTTCAAAATAGGCAATTAATGAGTCATCTTGTCATCTTATATGTAAACAAAAGCGCGCGTATGCGCATGCGCGACTATAAGATGGCGCGCGGCGCTAAACGCGCGCTATGAACATACGTGAGCACTGCACTGCCACTGCCACTGCCACTGGCCGATGCGACGCGATGTGTTGTGCAGTCAAAGAGATGGTCGATTTAATTTTCAGCACATCCACATCATCACATGCACGCAATCTACAAACAACTCATTAATTCCGTGCATAGAATTACACTTAAAATAAATTCGTTCTTATTAACATCCAGTCAGACAAGAAAATTGTGAATTTTACCTGCATCCGCTGGAACTCATCATCCGACAAGGACTGCGCCATCTTCGATCAGGTTCAGTAACTTCGATACCGATCACGATCGCTGCGCTGGTACGGTACATGTATTTGCAATCGTGTATGTAATGTACGTGCGTATGGTATTCTGTCGAATTCGACCGATTGCGATATAGTCCGGCAGCCAAACCCTGATTTTTGGCCTAACCTTGTTTTGATGAAGTAAGTTTTTTTTTCAATGGATTCCGATTGTCTAGGTATCTACTTTGAACAAGCAAAAAACTGGAGCTCTGTCACCCTTGAGCAATTTGAGATATAAGCAAAAACAAAATGGCCGCCAAAATAGCCTATTCTGAGTAAAATTTGAATTATTTCATAATACATTATGAAATATTGGCACTATAGTGTGCTTGTACTTCACAAAGACCATTGTTAACACATTTCTGATGAACATACATGAACATAGACATAATTTGAATATTTTCCATTTAATTTTTTGCTAATTTGCATATTCAAAATGGCAGAAAAATACAAAATGGCCGCCAAGCAGCCTATTTTGAGTAAAATTTGAATTATTTCATGATACATTACGAAATATTGGCAGAGTAGTGTGCTTGTACTTCACAAAGACCATTGTCAACACATTCCTCATGATCATACATGAACAATCACATAGTTTGAATATTTTCCATTTAATTTTTTGCTAATTTGCATATTCAAAACGGCGAAAAAAAGAAACAAAATGGCCGCCAAATAGCCTATTTTGAGTAAAATTTGAATCATTTCATAATACTTTACAATATATTGGCAGAATAGGGTGCTTGTAATTCACGAAGACCATTGTTAACACATTTCTGATGAACATACATGAACATAGACATAATTTGAATATTTTCCATTTTATTTTTTGCTAATTTGCATATTCAAAATGGCAGAAAGATACAAAATGGCCGCCAAATAGCCTATTTTGAGTAAAATTTGAATAATTTCATAATACATTACAACATATTGGCAGAGTAGGGTGCTTGTAATTCACGAAGACCATTGTCAACACATTCCTGGTGATCGTACATGAACATAAACATAATTTGAATATTTGTCATTAAATTTGTTGCTAATTTGCATATTCAAAATGGCGGATAAAAACAAAATGGCTGCCTAATAGCCTTTTTTGAGTAAAATTTGAATGATTTCATAACTACATTATGAAATATTGGCAGAGTGGTGTGCTTGGTATTCACGAAGACCATTGTCAACACATTCCTGATGAACATAGACATAATTTGAATATTACCAATTTAATTTTTTGCTAATTTGCATATTCAAAATGGTGGATTCGAAACAAAATGACTGCCAAAATAGCCTATTTTTAGTAAAATTATTTCATAATACATTATTAAATATTGGCAGAATAGTGTGCTTGTAATTCATGAACACCATTGTCATTGATCTCATTCCTGATGACCATACATGAACATAGATATAATTTGAATATTATCCATTTTAATTTTTGCTAATTTGCATATTCAAAATGGCGGACAATAGACAAAATGGCCACCAAAATAGCCTATTTTGAGTAAAATTTGAATGATTTCATAATACATTAAGAAATATTGGCAGAGTAGTGTGCTTGTAATTCACGAAGACCATTGTCATTGATCTCATTCCTGATGACCATACATGAACATAGATATAATTTGAATATTATCCATTTTATTTTTTGCTAATTTGCATATTCAAAATGGCAGACAATAGACAAAATGGCAACCAAGCAAAATAGCCTATTTTTAGTAAAATTTGAATTATTTCATAATACATTATCACATATTGGCAGAGAGCTAATGAGTGTGACATCGGGTTCTTGACAGATGTTGTGCAGTGAGATAACTGAATTCAATGGATATGATACGCATTTGTGTCGCAATCCAGGAAAAGCCACACAACCCAAAACTAAAGCAGTGTATCTACCATTGATTGATATGCCACCAGCCCATCCAGACCAGATCATGACAGCCATGACCAAAGCACAGCGGTTAACAGAGAAAACATGTCAAGGTTTCACTGTCTTCACAGCAGATCAACAAACTGTATATTGTTGCAGAGGGTTACAACGGGCATATGCAAACCTATTTCTTTAGGTCATTCCAAGATTAGGGGGTATGCATATGCTGATGAGTTTTGTAGGTGCAGTCGGAACATTGATGACTGACTCGTGCCTAATTGCAGATGTTCTGGAATCTGCAGGTGTGGGTAAAACGCTTACAGGAAAGAAATTTCCTATGAACATGACAGCCATGTGCATGAGGAGGTAGCGACATTGTTGTGCAGGGACACCTGAATTCTCACAGCGTTCTCATGACAACGCTTGAGGACCTTGCAAAGAGAAGTCGCACAACAAAGATGTGGGTCGACAACCTAACCAAGCACTATATTCAAACCAGTTTTGATAATGATGCTGTATGTACGGGCTGATCAGCCCGTACATACAGCATCATTATCAAAAATGGTTTGACGAGAAGGTGATTGGCTACTACACCCGGATGCAGTGAAGCTCATGATGCCCTACTTCTTCTTCTTCTTGCGTATGAGGCAGCACAGCTTCTACGCAACATCGCGCAAGTTTTGTAGCCAGTGAACAGTGTCGGGGTCCAAGTTGTTTAAGTCCGGGTTTGGGTGGCCGGGTAGGCGAAGTGTGTGGCACTCTTCAATGATGTGGGAGGCTGTCTGCTCGGGTGCTCCACATGTGCAAGCCGGAGAAGGTCTGAGTCCCCAGCGGTGCATGTTGTCATTAAATCTGCCGACCCCTCTGCGGTGCCTGTTGAGAGTTACCCAATCCTTTCGGGGTAAGTCCGCACCTGGTGGAAGTTTAGTGTTTTGAGTCACCGTGAATTGAGGGGGTCTGGCGGTCTGCTGCCAGCTGTCCTTCCATACAGTGAGGATGTTGTGAGTGCCTTCCCGCAGGGTGTCAGTATGGCGGCTGAACGGTCTGCGTGAGCGTAGGCGTTGGCGGCCCGGTTGTATATCCTGGGTGGTCTGGTGTAGAGGGTGAGTGCGGTGTTGGAGTGTCTTGCAATACCAGCGAGCACTGTCAAGAGGTCAGTTGGTGTTGGTCTGAGGCATCCTGTGATGATCCCCATGGCCTCGTTTAGGGTGGTGTCCAGTTTGGGTGTGTGTGAGCTTCGGCACCATGCACGGCCGGCATACTCTGCAGCACTGTAGACTAGTGCGAGGGCGCCAGTACGAAGTGTGGGAGCTTATGCACCCCAGGTGGTGTACGCAAGGCGGCGGAGTAAGGGTTCGAACTCAGGGTTTCATGATCAGAAAGCACGCGCTCTACCGATCTTGCCACACCACTTCCACAGGAGTCCATCTACGATGACAGGAGTCCATCTACTCCTGGGGCTTGCCAGAGTTTGGAGGTTTCTTGTTTGATATGGCGAGTATGGTTCTTATCTGCGTCTTTGAAGCAACCGTTCTCGAGGAGCTGTTCTGCGATTGAGTTAGCGGTCACGGGGCATTGTTTTGGCTTGGGACTTTTGCCAGTGAGGTGATTGGCGTTTTCCAGGCCAGTCTGCTGGAGTGGGTGAAGTCAATTCCTTGGACTGTCTCCTCCTATCTCTCTCTGCGTTTGTTGTATAGGCAGGCGTTTAGAAGGGTTGCCTTAGAGGCTGCTTCATCGCCGCGTTCGGCCTCGAGCAAGTCGTTGTAGAGGTTGTTACATTCATCGTCCCAATTAAAATTTTAACTGGAATTTCGTCCTGGGACTTCACCTCTTCCATCTGAGAAACTGACTCTGACAGTCACACAGAACAAGAAACAGATGATAAACATTAGTTGACAACATCTGTAAAGCGATGCAGGTTTCATCACAAAACACAAGCTTGTGATCACCAGCCAATATGAAACTCCTGTTGTCCAGATGGTTTTCCAATCCAACGGCACGATATGGCCACATCTCATGGGGAGGCTGATGTGATTATTGTGCAGGCAGTCCAGCAGGCTATCATGCTGGCAGATGAAGGCAGATCCATCAGGTTGCTTGCAGACGACACAGATGTGTATGCTCTTCTACTTCATTTATACCACAAGCCAGGCCTTCGGTCACCCTTGATAATCGAGTCGCCAATCAAAGACATTGATTTATATGCCACAGTGGACAGACACAGAGACATATCATCCCTTCTATGTTAGCAGGTCACGCACTGATATGTTGTGATACTGTTGGTGCACATTTTGGAGTTGGCAAAGGAACTTTACTAAAAGTGCTGCGGCAGAAAAATGGGTTCCTTTTGCCATCGATTGGAAACATGGATGCAGATATGGCCGACGCGATGAAAGATGCAACATCACTCATTACATCATGCTATGGACAATCTAAGGCTACGACAATGTCACCTGGCGTACTGGTGGGGGGGCGGGGCACTTGCCCCCCCCCCCCAAAATAAATTCAAATCATGGCTTTTATCTAAATCGATAACATTAATTGAAAGAAAAGAGTCTTTCTGTAGACAAGAAAAGACAGATTTTACTTCATGTCAAGTAAAATTTTCCTTCCCAAGTATGCACAAGATTGCATCATTTCAATAAAAAACACTGCAAAAACACCTTTACCGTGCACCCACCAACCATCAAACCCTCCCATCACCTTTCCCTCTCTCGGTTTTCATTTTGCTCCCTCGGAAATCGGTCTTGTATACGTCTGGAAAACAAGGTTCATGTTGCTATGTCATAAAATAATGCTTTTGGTGCACTGTTTGAACTGAATATGTCACTTTGAGAATAGTACATGTATTCCAGGGGTGCATTTTTGTTTTTCTTCATGAACCAATCATAATCTCTTCTGGTTATGACGATGATGACACACTAACGCACATTATACTACATGTCGTCAAGACAGAACTTCCTTTCCAGGTATGCACCAGATTGCACAGTTTCAAGTCAAAAAATGCAAAAGTTCCCTACCGTGGCAGGGGGGACACCCCACTCCCACACCCTCCCCCCACACTCTGCCAATATTTCGTAATGTATTATGAAATAATTCAAATTTTACTCAAAATAGCCTTTTGGGCGGTCATTTTGTTTTTATTCGCCATTTTAAATATGCAAATTAGCCAAAAATAAAATGTATAATATTCAAATCATGTCTATGTTCATGTATGATCATCAGCAATTGTCTTTCTTGAATTACAAGCATCCTACTCTGCCAATATTTCGTAATGTATTATGAAATAATACAAATTTTACTCCAAATAGGCTATTTGGCGGCCATTTTTTTCTTATCCGCCATTTTGAATATGCAAATTAGCAAAAAATTAAATGGAAAATATTCAAATTATGTCTCAGTTCATCAGGAATGTGTTGACAATGGTCTTTGTGAATCACAAGCACACAACTCTGACAATATTTCATAATGTATTATGAAATCATTCAAATTTCACTCAAAATAGGCTATTTTGGCGGCCATTTTGTCTTTTGTCCGCCATTTTGAATATGTAAATTAGCCACAAATAAAATGGATAATATTAAAATCATGTCTATGTTCATGTACGATCATCAGGAATGTATTAACAATGGTATTCGTGAATTACAATCATACCTACTATGCCAATATTTCGTAATGTATTATGAAATAATTCAAAATAGGCTATTTGGCGGCCATTTTGTTTTTATCCTCCATTTTGAGTATGCAAATTAGCAAAAAATTAAATTAAAAATATTAAAATTATGTCTATGTTCATGTATGATGATCAGGAATGTCTTGACAATGGTCTTCGTGAATTACAAGCACACTACTCTGCTGATATTTCGTAATGTATTATGAAATAGTCCAAATTTTACTCAAAATAGGCTATTTTGGTGGCCATTTTGTTTTTTGCCATATCTTAAATTGCTCAACACTGACAGAGTTCCAGTTTTCTGTTTGGTCATCAGCAATGCCTAATGAAAGAGAATCCATCAAAAAAAAAACTTACTCCAACAAAACGAGGTATAGCTCCTTGGCTGCCGGACTAATACTTTGATACCGTATACTACAGCGAGCTTGACGTACGGGTGAAGCTGAACCAGCTGAGCTGACAGTGTGATTACATGAGCTGAGATATAAGGTAGAGAGAGATCCAGCTAGAGATGCGGTGTTGGCCATCATATATAGATAGATAGAAAGATAGAAAGAAAGAAAGAAAGAAAGAAAGAAAGAAAGAAAGAAAGAAAGAAAGAAAGAAAGAAAGAAAGAAAGAAAGAAAGAAAGATAGATAGATAGATAGATAGATAGATAGATAGATAGATAGATAGATAGATAGATAGATAGATAGATAGATAGATAGATAGATAGATAGATAGATAGATAGATAGATAGATAGATAGATAGATAGATAGATAGATCGATCCCGGGGGGGGGGGGGTACTCAGATTATAGTCGGACGGGGGTGTGCGGCTGAGACCTCCAAACCCATACCCACATCTAAGGGTCCTTTTGCGAAAAATGGACCCATGTCTAAGGATTTTTGTTCGCCTGCGGTGCATGTTTCGGGTGTATTTCCCGCAAATTTTGTGGTTTTAACTTAGCGAGCGTAGCGAGCTTGAAAACTTTTGCAATTTCACATCGGCAAATCCCAAAATCCCGTATAAAAAAGGAGAAATATGAAGAAAAAAAAAGGGACCCATGTCAAAGGATTTTTTTGATGAAAAGGGGACCCATCACCCATGTCTAAGGATGTTTCTTGAAAAAGTCACCTTCCCAGCGGCACATCCCCGTTTACCCAATATACGTGAGTACCCCCCCCCCCCCCCCCCGGGAGATAGATAGATAGATAGATAGATAGATAGATAGATAGATAGATAGATAGATAGATAGATAGATATTAGATAGTAGATAGATTTTTTTTAACGGCCTTGGAATCGATCGTGTTATGGCAGACATTACAAAACTAATATAACCCCCATTTGATGGGGTGGTAGCTCAGCCCCAAGCAGTTCCTCAACAGTTCAATTTTGGTATAGAGGGCGCTGCACGAAATATTTTTTTTGTAAGGTAATGACAAATTGAGTGTAAAATTTGAAAGAGAATACAATTTTAATGGCAGAATAAACTTTATTTGATCAAAATCGGTTCACAAACGGCTGAAATATCAATAAATATATCCAAACGTAATAAATCTGGGGCCCAGATTTATTCGATGATTTAAAAAAAATAAATAAAGAATGCCTACACTTTTTCAAAAATTATCAAAAGTGGTTTTTAAATAGTTGTTGATGATCTTTCTATCTAATCATTATTTCAACAAAACATCACATGCACAATTTTGTATGAAAAATGGTTACAACCACTGCTTTTTAGAGAGCGCCCTCTTGTGTTTTAATGGCTCTTTTTTGTTAATGATAACAGGCTTTATAATTAGTCGTTTGTAATGTTCTGTACATTTCGAGCATGGCTGCACGAAATAATTTTTTTGTGAGGTAATGAAAAACTGAGTGTAAAATTTGAAAGAGAATACAATTTTAATGGCAGAATAAACCTTATTTGATCAAAATCGGTTCAGAAACGGCTGAAATATCAATAAATATATCCGAACGTAATAAATCTGGGGCCTAGATTTATTCGATGATTAAAAAAAAAAAAAAATGCCTACACTTTTTCAAAAATTATCAAAAGTGGTTTTTAAATAGTAAGTCGTTGATGATCTTTCTATCTAATCATTATTTCAACAAAACATCACATGCATAATTTTGTATGAAAAATGGTTGAAACCAATGCTTTTTTAGAGAGCGCCCTCTTGTGTTTTAATGGCTCTTTAAAAAAAAAATGATAACACGCTTTATAATTAGTCGTTTGTAATGTTCTATACAGGGTGTTTATAAAAAAGCGGAACCCAACTTCCACCCGCAATATTTTATTTAATAAACATAATTATATTTATTGCAATATGTCATATCAAAGGTTAATTCATACTCTTTCGTTTGATACCAAATATGTTGTGATAACGTCATGCATGATTGAATAAAACCTGTTTAAAAAGGGTTATGTAAAAAGTACTTTGCGCACAATAGTAGAAAGAAATTGTTAAATGCAATGTAAAGAATGAAACAATAGCCAAAGTCAAGTAACAATTTTCATGATGTTTCTTGATTCATGTACTATCCCTTTAATTTGGTTTATGGATATTTCAGCCATTTCTGAACCGATTTTGATCAAATAAAGTTTATTCTGTCATTAAAATTGTATGCTCTTTTGAATTTGACATGCAGTTTTTCATTATCTCGCCAAAAAAATAGTTTGTGTAGCGCCCTCTCTACCGAAACTCAACTATCCCTTTAACTTTGATTATTAAAGTGTATAACACGGCACTATGAAAATCATTATGTACAGGAGCATAATTTTTTTAACAAGAAACATGAGTAGAAGGTATGAGTTGGCCCTTAAATAGCGAGGGGTCCCCAGGCGATACCCTCCTCCAATATTTTGGTGAATAACTTATAGTTTAGTCCGTATTACTGACAAATAGCGAATGAGGAATATCAGACCTGCGAAGTGGTAATAATAAGCAAATGTTATAAAGCGCATAAATATTCGCATGTCCCTATGCGGCTACCATGAGAGAAAATCAGAGACAATGATCGAAACACACCTAAAATATTGTACTGGGTTTCAAACAAAAAAGCATATAGATGAGATATTAAAGGGACCTAGTAACTCCCCTGATAGCAGACTGACGTCTTTATGACGTCTTAATTTGGTCGTAAACTGGTAAACACGTCATATGTCGTACAAACGATCAGAATACGACGTCATTATGACGTATTTTAAAGACCATTTTTGACATGATGACTTATGTCGTATAAAAGACGTAAAATTGACGTCATTATAACATCTTTAAACGACCATTTTCCCACTATTTATTTTTGTCGTAGGAAAGACGTAAACACGATGTCATTATAACGTCGTTCAAAGACCATTTTTAAGAATGTATTATTGTCGTATAGAAGACATGATAACGACGTCTTTATAATGTCGTTTAAAACCATTTTTGCCATACGGGTTTATGTCGTATCAATAACGCTATAAAGACGGTAAGTTTGACGTCTTTTCAAGACCAATTTTTTGCCATCATTTTTTGTCGTATGGACGCCCTTTTTACGACGTTAATGTGACGTATTTCAAAGACCATATTCCAATTGTTTTTTGTCGTATGGAAGGACGTAAAAATTACGTTAATATTACGTCATTTAAAGATCACTTTTTCAGTATTTATTTTTGTCGTATAGAAGACGTAACAACGACGTCTTTATGATGTCTTTGAAAGACTATTTTGCCATCATTTTTTGTCGTATGGACGACCACTTTACGACGTCATTTTGAAGTCTTTTCAAGACTATTTTTTTGCCATCATTTTTTGTTGTATGGACGACCTTTTTACTACGTCATTTTGACGTCTTTCAAAGACCATTTTTTTTCACTATTTATTTTGTCATAAAAACGTCTAAAAATTGACGTCTTGATGATGTCTTTTAAAGACTATTTTTGCCATTATGGTTTGTGTCGTACGACGACGTTAATACGACGTCATTATGATGTGATTTCAAGACTAGTTTTTGCCATCATTTATTGTCGTATGGACGACCTTTTTACAACGTCATTGTGACGTCTTTCAAAGACCATTTTTTCCAATGCTTTTTCGTCATATTAAGGATGTAAAAACGACGTCATTATCACGTCATTAAAAGATTATTTTTAAGTATTTATTTTGTAGTATAAAATACGTTATAACGACGTCTTTATGATGTCTTTGAAAGTCCATTTTTGCAATTAAGGTTTGTGTCCTACGGACAACATTATTAAGACGTCATTTTGACGTCTTTTCAAGACTATTGTTTGCCATCATTTTTTGTCGTATGGACGATCACTTTACGACGTCATTTTGAAGTCTTTTCAAGACTAGTTTTTTTGCCATCATTTTTTGTCGTATGGACGAACTTTTTACTACGTCATGTTGACGTCTTTCAAAGACCATTTTTTTCACTATTTATTTTGTCATAAAAAAGTCTTAAAATTGACGTCTTCATGATGTCTTTTAAAGACTATTTTTGCCATTATGGTTAGTGTCGTACGTACGACGACGTTAATATGACGTCATTATGATGTGTTTGCTAGACTAGTTTTTGCCATCATTTAATGTCGTATGGGCGACCTTTTTACAACGTCATTGTGACGTCTTTCAAAGACCATTTTTCCAATGCTTTTTCGTCATATTAAGAATGTAAAAACGACGTCATTATCACGTCATTAAAAGATAATTTTTAAGTATTTATTTTGTAGTATAAAAGGCTTTATAATGTCTTTGAAAGGACCATTTTTGCCATTAAGGTTTGTGTCGTACGCACGACAATATTAAGACGTCATTTTGACGTCTTTACAAGACTAGTTTTTGCCATCATTTTTTGTCGTATGAACGACCTCATTACGTCATTGTGACGTCTTTTAAAAAACATTTTTTCCAATTATTTTTTGTCGTATAGACGACGTTATTACAACGTGATTATGACGTCTTTCAAAGACATTTAAACAATTATTTTGGCGTATGGACGACCTTTTTATGACGTCAATAAGACGTCTTTATGTCGTCTAAATGGCGTAATTTATGGTACAAATTGACGTCTTCAAGACGTCGTAAACACGCCTTTTCGGAAAAAGATACGTCATTATCACGTCAAAATATGACGTCTATATGACGGTAAACGCGGGTGCAAAATCTTCACTTTTTGACGTGAATTTATGACGTCTTTAAGACGACGTACACGACGTGAAAATCACGTCAAATCAATACGTAAAAATCACGTCTTATATTGACCAATAAGACGTCTTTATGTCGTCTTAATAACGTAATTAATGGAACAAATTGACGACTTAAAGACGTCATAAAGACGCCTTTTCGGATAAAAATATGTCATTATCACGTCAAAATATGACGTCTATATCACGGTAAACGCGGGTGCAAAATCTTCACTTTTTGACGTGAATTTACGACGTCTTAAAGACGACGTACACAAGGTGAAAATCACGTCAAATCCAGACGTAAAAATCACGTCTTATTTTGACCAATACGACGTCTTTATGTCGTCTTAATAACGTAATTAATGGAACAAATTGACGACTTAAAGACGTCATAAAGACCCCTTTTCGGATAAAAATACGTCCTTATCACGTCAAAATATGACGTCTATATCACGGTAAACGCGGGTGCAAAATCTTCACTTTTTGACGTGAATTTACGACGTCTTAAAAACGACGTACACAAGGTGGATATGACGTCAAATCCAGACGTAAAAAGCACGTCTTATATTGACCAATAAGACGACTTTATGTCGTCTAAATGGCGTAATTTATGGTACAAATTGACGTCTTAAAGACGTTGTAAAGACAACTTTTCGGGGAAAAATACGTCATTATCACGTCAAAATATGACGTCTATATGACGGTAAACGCGGGTGCAAAATCTTCAGTTTTTGACGTGAATTTACGACGTCTTAAAGACGACGTACATAAGGTGGAAATGACGTCAAATCCAGACGTAACAATCACGTCTTATATTGACCAATAAGACGTCTTTATGTCGTCTAAATGGCGTAATTTATGGTACAAATTGACGTCTTCAAGACGTCGTAAAGACGCCTTTTCGGAAAAAAAAAAACGTCATTTTCACGTCAAAATATGACGTCTATATGACGGTAAACGCGGGTTCAAAATCTTCACTTTTTGACGTGAATTTAAGACGTCTTTAAGACGACGTGCACGACAGAAAAACGACGTAAATTTGACGTCATTTTTACCAGTGTTTGCTATCAGGGATTCATCTATTGGGCTGTAGGCCATGTTGTTGGATCATACATAAGCCATTATGGTATATGTTGGAACTGTGTATGACAACTAATACAATATTTATGTGGGAGTTGTGCATATTTATTAGTGCGTCAATTATTTGCTTTCTTCGTGAAAAATATATCAAATCATAACACGCTTTCCCAGATGCAGTTAATCTTGAGCCCGAAATTTCCTATCTAGGTATGCACCAGATTGCACAAATTTCAAATTCATAAATGCAAATCTTTCTTACCGTGGGAGGGGGATACCCCCTCCCAAACCCTCCCCCTTCCCTCCCTGCCCCAGCCCTCAGGCGCTTCGCTCCATCGGGACTCATTATTGGCAGTGTGTTCGTTGGATCATACATACATAATGTTGCATAATTATGGTTTATGTTGTGTTGTGTGTGTGTGTTTTGGGGTACATATTTATTAGTGTGTCAATTATTTGTTTTCTACGTGAAAAATATATTAAAACTTTCTGGTCGATCAAATCATATCACGCTTTCCCAAATACAGCCGAATTTCCTATCTAGGTATGCATCAGATTGCACAATTTCAAGTCCAAAAATGCAAAAACTCCCTACCGTGGGAGGGGGGACACCCCCCCTCCCACACCCTCCCCCCGCTCAGTCGCTTCGCTCCCTCGCATATCTCACTCTCACCTCTGGCTCAAACTTGGCAACCCAGAGTGTGGTTGGGCATGAGCCCCCCCTATACACACCAAAATTGTGAGCCCCCTTGGGGTTTTGCCCCCCCCCCCAATCCAAAACTGCTTCCGGCGCGCCTGCCTCTGACCTAATAAAACAAATATGCAATTTAGCTGATTATCTGTATAATGCTAATTCTACAACAAATTGTCAAGGTTGCCAAGGTAACATTGCTAAATTATCTAAAGAAACCTTTAAGCACATGAGAAAAAACAAACAAATATTGGACTGTCTACAACCTATTATCACCTACAGGAATAATTCATCATCGATTATAAACGATAGTATCAAAGTGGAAATAACCCAATGATGCCAGGGTGGTAATATTGCTAGATTTCCTAAAGAATCCCTTTAGAACATGAGTAAAAACAAACAAACAAATATTGGACTTATGAACGTCTACAACATAATAGGATCGCCTACAGGAATAATTCATGATCAATTATAAACGATCGTATCAAAGTGGAAATAACCCAATGATCCCAAGGTGGTAATATTGCTAAATTTTCTAAAGAAACCTTTTAGAACATGAATAACAAAAGAAAATACAGTAGGACTTATGATTAACGTCTTCAGGTCTAATGGATACAGGATTCATTCATGATCGATTATAAACAATCGCATTAGAGTGCAAAGTAAAATTCCAATTTTTATAACTATTTACATTGAAAACATTGTTATTATGATCTTGTTTTTGCAGATATTAAAACTAATATAAATACCAACCTGTTTTTAATATTTTCAACATGATTTGCAAATTAATTATTTAGGCATCAACTCTTTGAAATACTAAACAGTCAATACTAACCATTTAAATCTCACATACTAAGAAGCGGGATATATATACGGAACCTATACGACAACTGATCAGTAAGGTGTTAGACGTAGGTTATAGGATAGGATAGGTTTAGGATTTAGGAATAGGATAGGATTATGTGTTATATGTTATAAAACTGTTGACTGTGGAATATACTACAAGACATAACCATCTCAAATTTTTTAATTTTTAATAATGTAAAGAATCGCTTCAAAATATGACGTCAATACGACGTCTTTTCGTCATAAAAAGACGTCGTTAGCACGTCAAAATATGACGTCTATATGTCGTGAAACGCGGGTGCAAAATCTTCATTTTTGACGTGATTTATGACGTCTTTAAGACGACGTACACGACTTGAAAATCACGTCAAATCAATACGTAAAAATCACGTCTTCATATTGACCAATAAGACGTCTTTATGTTGTCTTAATAACGTAATTAATGGTACAAATTGACGACTTAAGAGACTCATAAAGACGCCTTTTCGGAAAAAAAATATGTCAATATCACGTCAAAATATGACGTCGATATCACGGTAAACGCGGGTGCAAAATCTTCACTTTTTGACGTTAATTTACGACGTCTTAAAGACGACGTACACAAGGTGAAAATCACGTCAAATCCAGACGTAAAAATCACGTCTTATTTTGACCAATACGACGTCTTTATGTTGTCTTAATAACGTAATTAATGGTACAAATTGACAACTTAAAGACGTCATAAAGACGCCTTTTCGGAAAAAAATACGTCAATATCACGTCAAAATATGACGTCGATATCACGGTAAACGCGGGTGCAAAATCTTCACTCTTTGACGTTAATTTAAGACGTCGTTAAGACGACGTACCCGACGTAAAATGACGTAAATTTGACGTAATTTTTACCAGTGTCTGCTATCAGGGTCTGTTGGCATGTGCAAAAAGTGATGAATGGTTGGTTTAGGTTAATGTGTAGTTTTGTGATCTGGCTGGGTGTTTCACTGAACACTAAAATCGGTGTTATGATCGATTTATAGTGATTAAGAAGATGCTAAAAATTGATTTATAATGTTTAGTGACTCTTGAGCATTGTGTGAACATTTCACGTTAAATGGATGTTATATGGCCGAGTAATGTACACAAATGTAAAGTGATATTGCTAACTTTGTTCACTTTCCAGTGGATAATCAAACATCCAAACACTTCAATAGTAAATATCTTAAAGAGAAATTCAAAAAACCCAAACTTGTTCCTTGCTCCTATCTGTAATACGAATACAAAAAGGTATGAGAGAACCACGAGATTTCTAATGAAGTTTTTTAGATTTTGACAATGTTACTATTATAAGCTACTCCTATGTGGAATTTTAACATACAGACATACAAATACGCACGTATAAAGATCACACTCACACACGTACTCAAACATGCACACAGTCGATCACATAATGCTAACTTTCTTGAAAACTATCGAAAGTGCGAAAAGTGCGATGACCCATTTGTTTATTTTTAAAATGCGTTCACCTCCAAGATCCAAGATCCGGGGGTGCAGAATGAACTGAACAAATACTTGAAGATGTATCAGTTTATCAAGGTGAGTTTTATAAAAACTCAAACGCATCACTTGGGGTGATCGCTGACTCCCAAACTTGAATAACGGTTTTAATTTGTTCTACTACTGGTACCTACAATGGTAACAGGTATGTAATGAAACTTCATTATAAATTGTTTTAAAAATCGAGTGGATCTAGGCGGGATCTAGGCAAGGGCGTCGAAAGATTTTAAAAAGTAGGGGACATTGCGAGGGAGCGAAGGGACCGACGGGAGGAAGGTGTGTGTAGGGGGGGGGGGGGGGGGGGGGGGGGTAATGAGGCGAGAGCTGTCCCATGGATCTTTTGTCCTGTTATACCCCACGATTGCCAATAGATGTGGTCTTGATACGAAATGATTGTTTCCCGAGATTTGTTTTAACTTTCCATAGATTTGCTTTTGTCTTTATTCGCTCTTAGACTATTGGTGCTTCAAAATACGGATGTTCAGTGACTAATTCAGTAATTGAAATTAATTTACAGATGTAGCATGCGGAGTGTTATATCAGATCAGTCAGATCATGCACTCACAATGAACCAAAAAACAATATTCTTAAAAACAATTAAATAATTTACTGAAAACATATATTAGGAAGTTTCTGGCAGTTTGTCAATTCAATGCTGAGCTAACCACTCATGTTATATCGAGATTCCAGAAATTTAAGTAGACTTTTTTTTCCTTCTAATTTTAACAATTTCTGAGCTCCTGACGTTTAGCAAATTATAAGATCAGAGGATGACTCTGAACCGAAAAGAAAAGAACAAGAAAAAGGAATAAAAGAAAGAAAAACAATACAAAGAGAAGAGGTGTGATGAAAACCGAGACGAGAACAGAAAAGAAGAGAAGAGAAGATAATGCAATTATTTTATACCTTTGAGAATACTTGACTGTATTATTTACGTTGTTTATATCAAAATATTATAGGCTGACAAGATTTCTATAATTATTGTACTTCTGTGGATCAGATTTGCTTTACGCCCTCAAGCGGCGATATGCCAAGAAGGATGACAGTTGTACAGATAGCGACAATGCTCAGAATTCTATTACATAACACTCGTACAAGCATTCAGAGGGTTAGCATTTCCGAGTGTTTCGGACAGTGCATTATCACAAAAGGTATTCAAAGTAGTTAAAATTCCAACTACTGGAGTACGCTATCGCGCCTATAAAGGGGCACGTTCTCAATAGGTATTCATCTTTCTTTAGTGTGACTACAGTGCAACTATGTCGAGTGACGAGATTATATAGGAATCGGAGCTGAAGCGCTAGGAGGAGAATTTTGCCTGCCCGGGTCAAGCGGCCAAGCCTGAGCTGAGGCGGCCGTCAGAGGAAGCGACCCGCTTGGCTGGCCAGCAGGATGGTCAACAGGGTGGTCGTTGTAGACCGCTCTTTTCATCCACGTCGACGGCTTTTAACAGCGACGATTTGCTTAACGTTATGGTGGGCAGGCAGGGGGAGTTTTTAGAACCCATTCCTTGATGTGCCTGATGCGCCTGCTTGCAGGCAGCTCGGCTATACAGGGTACTAACATACATCATGTATGGTGCGCATAGGAGAAGAATTTCTAACTTGTTGTCTATTAATTTATATATTGAAGGAAAAACAACGGGTCAGTGGTATGACCCACGTGCAACGTTCGGATATGCCCCACGTGTATGGGGTAAGTGGTAACTAACCCAGTTGTATGGGTTGCGTGGAATCTACCCCAGTTGTATGGGGTGAGTGGTAACTAACCCAGTTGTATGGGTTAAGTTGGAACTACCCCAGTTTTCATGGTTGTATGGGGTAAGTGGTAACTAATCCATTTGTACATGTTGAATGGGTTAAGTGGAATCTACCCCACTTGTATGAGATAAGTGGTAACTAACCCAGTTGTATGGGTTAAGTGGAATCTACCCCAGGCCATTTGTATGAGATAAGCGATATCTGCCCCAGTTGTATGGGGTAAAAGGACTTTTGACGCCATCTTCGAGGAATCAGAAACCGTGTGTTGTCCCGTAATAATGCTTGGTGGGAAGATTATAACCTCAGCGGACAGCCTGCCTCCAAGACCGGGCGTGATTGAGAAGGTTTCACGAGTAATGTACATTAATCGATCTCTATGCCGTGACCCCCGTGCCCCTCAAGTGGGCCAAGGATTCGGGGCTCTCTTCCATCGATTGCCGGGCGAGCAACGCCTGAATGAAAAAAAAAAAAAAAAAGCACAAGCTACAGGCAAAGGATGCATCCCGGTGTCGGCGAATGGCCTCCAGGCTATATACATGTGTCATGTTATATTTGCGGATATATATATATATATATATATTTTTAATCCATTAAGTCGCCCGACGGGTAAAGGAGGTAGATGCATGTCGACATGCGTTGTCGACGGTTAGCCTGGGATGGTCCGGCTATAACGGGACGATCAAGCCAGTTGCCAGCTGGGCATGAGGCGCCGGGGAAGCCTCAATCGGTACCCCCACCCTCGGTATTTCGGCTTGCGCATTGAGTCGGTTTCCGTTAGCCCAAACCAGCCCCTCCCCTTACACCTTCGTGTACAGACGGGGAGGCTCAGTTTTTCGATGCACATGGTGGTGCATCAATTTGGTATATATCGGGTTGTGGATTTATTTAGTCCAAGTGCCTATTCAATACATCAATGCGTGGTGTATATCGATGATTCAATACCGACGACCAGCAAACAATGCATGGTTCATGCAGGGATTCGTACCCGTTATGTCAGATGGGACATTCGTCAAAAAAAAAAAAAAAAAAAAGCGTACGAGTTTTGTTTCTGCAATCTTCATTATTGAAAGGAGATTGAATCTTGGGGCAGGAAGGGAAACAAACATCGCGATAAGGGTGGCATGTTATTTAAACAGAGTACTTAGTTAAAGTGCATGGCTAATTCGCCAACTTCGTTAGCTCACTTGTGTTTTTTCGTGTCGGAAAAGTACATAGCTAAACACTGGAATGGGCGAGGTCTATTCAGGAATAATGGCGTCTTCGATTGTTTGATGCCGCTAAGTCCAAGTACAACGAGGAAGCTTGGAAGGTGAATTAAAAGTCGGTCGCCAGATGACCTTTCTTCCCATATTCATGACCCACCAGTCTCCATTGTTCCATTAAAAGAGAGCATGTTGGGGGCATTGTGTCAGAATGATTATTCCCTTTTTTCAGGGGGTTTGTGTCCCAGATATGAGGCAACGTATATGGATGCCCTCGGACGTCTTATAATAATTGTATCTTCGCTAAACATGTATGTATACGTGAATTTCTGGCATGCACAATCGTTCGTATGCCAATATGGGCAATAGCACGGTGTTCGTCTTCTTTAATCAAATACGTGGAATGAGAAGTTGGGTCTACATTCACGGACCCTGCGTTCCTGGGTTATTACGCCTATACGTTTGTACCCGATAACGATATAGACTGTATCGTTGCATTTAAAAAAAAAAAAAATAAATAAATTACAAACGGGTCTCGGTATACGTCGGATAGTGCTTCTGCGAGCACGAGAGCCGAGTTCGAACCTAAATCGATTCCCCAGTACAGCACTTGTGTCCTTCAGCAAGGTACGTTATCCGTACTGCTGCTCTCCACCCATGCAGGATATGAGTACTTGACCTGAATGAGGGTGTGTAAAGCATGCTTGAGTGCACTATACAGTAGCACCTGCTGCAATGCTCTCCAGGGAATGGAGATAGTGCACAAGTGCGGATGGGTATCAGATGACTCTGGTAAAAATGGTATTAATTACGGGTCCCTATGGGACAAAAGCAAAAGCACCGAAGAGGCTAACCTGCCGGTAAATAAGATTACTGATGGACAGAGAGAGAAAAAAAACAAAAACAAAAACATGATCCTAATGCATCTGTTATTGATAGTTGTCCGATATCATGGGATCTTCTTACTCATTCTAGAACTCGTAGTGGTCTGCATACAGATAGTGCACGATGTGCACTAATAGTGGTAATCGCCCAATGGGTATACCCGATCGTGGCCTTAGTTTGATGCTGGGATGCAGCCGACCTTTTGCCATGTTTGCGTCTTGTTCTTTCAGGTCTGATCGGCCTCATCCTTGCGTGATTAGGCTAGCAAGCAATCCTAATCGGCCTGGAAGCAGAGGACTGAACAGATCAGTCCGCTCATGCATTTTATAAAGTTACTATTGGTTCATACAGATTTTCGGTTTCTGTTGTTGTTCACATCACATCGATGGTCGTGCAGTTGGACAGCACCCCCTTGTAATAATGGGTAATAGTGGACGGAATATTCAGTCATTGCCTCGAAATCCTTCATATAGAAACGCGTATAACCCGAATATGTTACATTCACAGACTTTGTCGTGTTTCTTCATGATTCAGTAAATGAGAGTAAGGCGATATTCTTTGATGATTTGTTGAAGACGACGTCGACTATAAGTACCGTCCGGAAGATAAGATTGTGTGTTTATGCACTCCTTTTAGGACGTATATTCCGCTGGCCCAGTTCCGCGAGATGAACAATAATTGTTACTTGGATTCTGCTAATAGAATGGCAGCAACAATATGAAGACAAAATGAAGAAGTCCTCTCTTCATTGTTCTAAATTTTGACAAATTAAAGTTGGCCAGATCTAATCATCATACTATCATTGCAACCATATTGAAATCATCCATGTGACGTCATTGAATAAACTTGACTTCTTACATGGATGCCGCGGGGAAAGTCTCAAGAGTGGAATAACGAGCGTAATTCTTCGTTTTTTACGAATATGGGATATGTATTTTATATTTTCAGCAGTCGTATGGCAAATCCCTGACCACGCCAATGGGTCAGTCTGATATGCCTGACCTAGTACAGCATAGTTCTTGTGATTATTGGCATGCATTGTATAACCTGCATGTGTGTTCAGCAGTGAAGTTGAAGTTGCCTAAATTAGCTAACAGTTTTCAATCCGCCATACTCTGGTCAAGGAGCGAGGTTTGCATAGCGATCAGTTAGTACCGCTATACTAGATATTAACATGATGAGCGAGATCATACGCAGATGGAAATTTGTAAATCAGAAAACACGGTCACTTCGACCGATTATCCTTTTTTTTAGGTTGTAAGATCAATGTCACTCCACGTAGTGGAGGGTTTTTAGCCGCACATTGTTCATGCAGGCTCTAAGATTGTCTTTTCGTTCATATGGGACAGTAGCCTTGCAGCCTGTGTATTTATCCTTGCAAAGGATGGACATGTACTTTATGTTTAGAAACGTGAACCTTATCAAGAACATACATAATTATGTATATTCTTATAGTAGTTTTCTTTACCTTTCGCCAACGTCTATCGAGGGCAAGGAGATTGACTCGCTCCAATGTATTGCAATTATTTGTTGGAAATACGCTCCCATATCCCTGGAAGCAGGAAGAAGGAAAACGAACAGGCACTTTGATGGTAGTAGTTCAATCATCGTAATGAACTCTTCTGTGGCATGATTTCTGTTCATGTCAAGCCCATTATAATAGCTATTTTATATTTCTGGTCAACTTCTGTATCTTACTTTGAACATGCTAACCCTCTGAATGCTTGTACGAGTGTTATGTAATAGAATTATTAAATTATGCAAATAATATGAAGTATAATTTGAATTCTATTAATATTAATGAAGTACAAGTAGAAGAGGGTCCCGCCCTGTGAGACTATGGTGTAACCCACCCATTGAGTACGGGCACAGAAGTTGACGTGATTGGCAGAATATCATTTTGCCATGTCCTATATCTATATTATACAATGGCGTTTGGACTTTATGTTTCAGCGCATTTGTGTTATTTGAGATGGAAGGTGCGCTATATTATCATTATTGATATTATCACTGATGATACGGTGAGACTGCATAACTGTTTGTTTGAATTATTCGCTTAAACCTGTGAAAAGATGAATACCTATTGAGAACGTGCCCCTTTATAGGCGCGATAGCGTACTCCAGTAGTTGGAATTTTAACTACTTTGAATACCTTTTGTGATAATGCACTGTCCGAAACACTCGGAAATGCTAACCCTCTTCTACTTGTACTTCATTAATATTAATAGAATTCAAATTATACTTCATATTATTTGCATAATTTAATAATTATTATTTTTAAAAAGTTTCTTTCCGACTTGTTCCCATTGGTATATGAATAAAAATAATATTCCACGTTTCTTAGGGCATTGGGACAAAAGGGGGTATACAGGGGAGTGCGGCAATACTTATGGTCCAAAGCAGTAGTATTTGCTTTATAATAATACGATATAGCCATATATATATTGTGCCATCAATATATTACAAAGGGTATATAATTATACTGGCTGGGAATAATGTTTTCTTTTTGTGGAAAAGATGCAGGTAAAATCCATTGTAACCACACTATATTTGATCATGTTTTAACGTATTGTCACGGTTTTATATAAAAATGAATAAGCCCATAACTTGAAACAATGATAAATCTGGGAAATCATAATTTTATGAATAGACTGCATGGGACCCCCATTCTTACATTGTGAATTGCGATCCTGATTATGAATTGTGGCGACCCTTCTTCATTTGTATATGAATAGCAGCCCTTCATATGATTATGAATAACGACCCTTTTCTTATATGAATAGCGACCCTGATATTGTATTATTTATAGCTAATCTACATGTTTAGTGTACCCCAAAATAATAATCATGAATAGCAAACCGTAATTATTTATGAATAGCGACCCCTTCGTAGGATTATGAATAGTGACCATTATGGACAAAGCCCCTAGTAACACCCTTTTCAAATTACGAATAGTGACCCTTATGACAAGTTGAGAGAGCGGACCCAATGAATGTATTGTTGATTTTTTCCTCAAACATATTGTACATCCTCTAAGACTAAATTAATGTTTTGTTAACTGTTCTATTTGATTTGTTTTTCATCCAGGGATTCCAGGCCACAGCATGCATGGAAGGAAAGAGGGCAGCTATCAAACCTCTTTGGAAACCGACGGTCGTTTCGAGGTATCTGGAAACGTTATCCATACTGTTTTCGCTGAGATCACTGAGCCTTTACTCCCAAACCAGTCAAATGGCAACTTAACATTTGAGCGCGGTGCAGCGAAAAAGAGGCCAGATTATCCAAGAGCAAAGTCACCACCACCACCGACTTCTACCCATCGTCTTCTAAAGATGCTGCTAGTTCACCTGGCAAAACTTACGATAGTATCAAATTGATTAACGTCGCCACTAACAACTGCAGTGGAGCCAGAATTAAAACTGACAAGACATCAGCAGGTGCGCTACCAAAATAATACTTCCTATTCCGTACAGGTCTCACCGCGTGGATCTGAGAAGATAGCTATCAATGGAATCAATTTAGGCTGAGCAGGGAGAGAATGTGGATCCTCCGACATGAAATCACAACGAATCGATGAAGAGAAGTCGCGGACAGCATCAACGTCATCGTATACAGCTTCTCAAGAAAACTTACCACTGCAGACAAAGCTGAAAGATAACAAATTGTTGGTCGATATTCTTCTAAATCATCCCTAACTGATGGAGTGAAGTCCTTGAAAACAATGACTTCATCATACTGTTCTGAGAATATTTCTTCCAAAAGCATGGTAAATGCTGATCAAGTAGAAAACAGTCGACATGGTACCATATCTCCTAGAACTACCGAAGAGAAGCCTGCATAAACATACCTTCCCCGAAATGCGCCGATAATTAAGGAGATACCCGACCACAAACAGTTGGATTGTCAAACACAGTAGTCGCTCAGCAACAGTCCACCTTTGAAAAGACCGTGTAACTCATCGGAGGAAAATTCAGCCCCCCGTCGTCAAACGGTGTTTAACTTGATGGACACCAATACAAATTTGGTTGCCAAAATCATGGAAGGCAATAATAAAACGGATAAAACGGCCGTCTACGATGTTATCTATACGTCGTGCGACATCATCGTCGAAGTTGCTTTGCCGACGGGAACTCGTTGGTGGAGGTACGACCACGCTCGATGCCGTCGGCACCGATGCTGATCGCGACGCAAGACCTACAGGGACAGTTCAGTGTTCCCATGGACATCGGCAGCAATCGCCGTGCCATCAACGCGTCCATCAACGCTATGAGAAAAGCGAGGTTGGCAGGATCATGAACGAACCATGCAAGGCTCATAATGTGCCTTCTGTTTCACTAATGATGTTGTCACATATCACCGGATAGGGTAAACGGATGCCTGACGAATAAAGATTGCGAAATCAAATTAAAGTTGGTTAAAGTTGGTTAAAGTTGTCTCCATTACTGCATGCACAACACTTTCCACCGGATAAAACAACGGACATCGTCTGACAAGGAACGCATTCGCCGAACACGAAACCTGCGAAACGGGCAAGAAACGCATACGAACGAAGACGAGCGGATTGAACATTTTGCTCTTTATACGTCGGACGTCCGGTGATATATGTGACGAAGGCTTCAGATACGGAATATTATTATTTTGAGCTTTTGATAATTCTAAAATGTTTCTGGAAATACTAGCTTCTGATAAAAGTCACGCGATCTATGCACGACAGCCCGAAACTTCTAATTTTCGTGATAGGCTATATTACAAACCATACATGGAAATATAATCTATCCTAAAAAGAGATTAAAACAAATTGTTATTTGTCTTAGTTTTATTTTAGATGATTCAGTTGGGGCTCCAAATAGATGAATCATGTTCGTTAAAAAAAAGAAGATAAAAACAATGAAAATATAAGCAAACAAAATGAAATACATAAACAAATGTCAAAACAATAGAAAAAGGAACAATAAACAGGCTGTTCCCGTGAAAATCAATGTCCAATTATCAAGAATATAAGTTATTGATAAAACCAATTATTATTTTCTTCTATGCTCTACAGAGCGTATCAAAAAAAGTGTTACACTTTTGAACATTTTTTCAAAATTACATTTTTAGATATTTAGAAAAAAATTTCATGTCGATGGATGCCCAATGGTCTCATATATCAAGTGCCACTAACAAAACAAATTTTCGTTCACGCTTGGGCGAACACTGACTGTTTTTGTACATGGTGTGAAAAATAGCTTGCGCCAATTTTAAAGAAGAGGGACAATTAAACCAGCAGACCAAATAAGTACTCTCTTTCAAACAAATTGCTCTTTGCCATTAATTTAAGATTATTTTATGATAGTGTAATCATTTAGTGGCAATTTTCTATCATAATTTAACTGATTTCATTGCTTTATGCGTGGGTGAGAATACATAAGCCATAGATTGATAGATAATGAAAGGACTTGCATCGTTAATGACAAAATTTCCAGCCTGTCCTCATTAACGATTCAAATCCTTTCATTGAGTGTGACACATACAAAAGATGACCCAGAAGCATGAACGAATAATTGTATTCATGTTGCTAGATTGATGGGCTGATAGATTGATTGATTGGATTGATAGATTGATTGATTGATTGATGGATTGATTGATGGATTGATGGATTGATGGATTGATGGATTGATGGATGGATGGAATGAGTGGCATGTGGTTTTGATGTGTCTGTGCTTTAAAAAAAGATCTTGAAGTAATTACCCATTATTGATTCTCTCCCATGCATAAAACAATGAAATCAGTTAAATTATGATAGAAAATTGCCACAAAATAATTACACAATCATAAAATATTCTTAAATTTATGGCAAAGAGCAATTTGTTTGAATGGGAGTACTTATTTGGTATGCTGGTTTAATTGTCCCTCTTCTTTCAATTTGGCGCAAGGCATTTTTGACACTCTGAACAAAAACTGTCAGTGTTCGCCCAAGCGTGAACGAAAATTTGTTTTGTTAGTGGCACTTGATAGATGAGACCATTGGGCATCCATCGACATGAAAAAATCTTATAAATATATACAAATGTAATGTTGACAATTTTTTCAAAAGTGTAACGCTTTTTTTGATACGCCCGGTATACTGGACACGCGTGCTATTTTTTGCGTCGATCGGGCGTTTTACTGCCGAGATCTGAAGGGGGGGGGGGGGGGGGGGGCCGCATAATGAAACCGGCTCTAAAAATACCTCAAATCACCCTGCCTTTATATATAGGGTTAAAGACTTGTGATCCCTGTAAAGTGTCAGATATTGCACAAAATTATATTTGAGACTTCAATCCTATATCAATATCATTGTAAAATATAATTGAAAGATTTAATTTGTGAAAGTTTGAAAGAAAACGACCACTGTTTACCTAGTGAAAAAAAAGAATATTGAGTTCATATTTTATCACCGAATACTGATGGCCTGCCGTAGATTTGTCGCAGTAATAATCGTCCGTTTGACGATATCCGCACCCGTGTATTCAGACGGTACAGAATTTGCGCGCGCTCGGCTCAACAGTCGGGTACATCGATCGCGTGGCGCGCCGACCGGACGTGTTCAGCTACGGCAATTGTACTTTTTACCAAAAGCGTTGGGCAACGCTTTTGAGATGATGATTTTCAATGATAATTATCTTCATACTAAAGGGACATTTGAAAAAATCTCACCCTATTTTAGTCTTCTCTTACCATAAGCTAAACAACACGGCAGAAGAGAAACGAGGAAGCTCCAAGTAATTTTCGTGGAGTTAGACACTTTACTTGGATCACTTTAAAGGGATAGTTGAGTTTTGGTATAGAGGGCGCTACACAGAATAATTTTTGTATAAGATAATGAAAAACTGAGTGTCAAAATTGAAAGAGCATAGTTACAATTTTAATGACAGAATAAACTTTATTTGATTAAAATCGGTTCAGAAACGGCTGAAATATACATAAACATAAACATTTGTAATAAATGTGGGGCCCAACACTTATTCGATAATTTTGAACCAGCCGTTAAATTTTGTTTAAATGCTTCCTCTTTTCAACAATTTATAAAAAAAGGTTTGTAAATAGTTGTTGATTATCTCTCTATCTAATCACTATTTCAACAAAACATCACATGCACAATATTTTATTTAAAATGGTTAAAACCAATGACTTTTTAGAGAGCGCCCTCTTGAGTTTTAACGGCTCATTTTGAATGATAATGGGCTTTTTACTCATGATGTAGTTATAACCATTAGTTTGTAATTATAATGGTGCAGGTTTTGGTTACTAAAATTCAGTTTGACCAAAACTGTACTCTCTTTACAAGAACTCAACTATCCCTTTAAGCTTGAAGAATAACGAAGCCTATAAATTGTCATGCATAATATAGGAGACTGCAAAAAACAAAAAAAAATCACATGACCTAATATAATCACGCAGAACAGGCTCTATTACGGGGTGGGGTGGGGGGGGGGGGGGGGTGGGGGGGGGGTGGGAATCGCTTCTAAAGTTGTACCCATTCTGACAGAAAATAAGTGTACTGAGCGGACGGGCGTAAAACCAGCCTCCAACTTGTAATGATCATATACTAGAAGAATTGTTATGGGTTTTGATTTGTCAACATGTCTCCCTGAATATGGAGATATTAGATTGAACAAAAAGCTTTCTATGAGAGTTGCTCGATCGTAGTCAAAATCAAATGGCAGTGTATTATATAATTTTGCCTTAGGTGATACAATCTTATATCAATTTTAAACCCTTTTTTTTACTAGGTACAGTTGTAAACAGTGTTCCCTTTCTATGAAACTATCACACATTAAAATAATCTTACAACGATATTATTATGATTGAAGTCTCGAAAACAACTTTTGGACAAAGCTCATGAACTTTGATCGGTCAAGAAAGTAATATTTGATCCGTACTTCAATGGGGGGGGGGGGGGGGGGGGGGGGGAATCGAATTTATGAACATGTGTGTGAAGAATTACGTGTTTATTATTCACGTTAATAAAGATGTGAAATACACAAGAGATAATTTCTTGTGCATCAGTTTTTTATAAGGGCACAAAAACGGGACCAGTCAATGCCGATATCCCCATGAACCTCGCTATTCATATAAGGACCGCTCTTCATAACGTACTTCCCTTACCGCTTTTCATAAAACGAAAAAGGGCCCGGTCGCTATTCATAAAGGCATGCTATTCATAATGAAGACTGAATTAAGGGTCGCTTTTCATAATTCACAGTGTCAGTGAGGGTCACTGCCCATGTGTGCATAATGGTCGACGCTATAAATTATAAGAAAAGGGCACTACATGTATGCATAAAACTATCATAAAATGACTCTCGTCTTACATTAAAACCCTGATTTCATATACATGTATTATGAATAGTAACCCTCTTTTTACATTATGAATAGTGACCCTCATTTTGTTTTATGAATATCAACACTCATTTCGTTTTATGAATAGCATCCCTCTTCTAAGATTATGAATAGCGACCCTTTTCTTACCTTATCATATAGCGACCCTTATATAGTCACCCTCAATATGAATAATAATAGCGACCCCTTCATGGAATTTTGAATGGCGCCCAGTATGAATAATGAACCCTTTTAAAAGTATGCATAGCGGTCCTTATGACAAGTTGACCCTTATAAATAGCAGCCCTTATGTATAGCGAGCAGAACCCCCATCGAATGTCATGATATCTAATTAGTGGTGTAGCGTGGTCGAACTGATTTACAAGTTATGTTTAAAAAAAAAATTGTATTATACCTGAAGAAATGTTGTACAAACATATCATTTTATGAGTTCTAGATTTATCTTCCAAATTATCTCATTTAAATGAAAACAACTTCAAACACCGATTTTGATCAAAGTTGATTCTGTCGGTGCTAAAAAAAAAAAAATTGCACTTTGTTTTCATTACCCCAGACAGAAAAAAAAAAAACTTGAAGCGCCCTCTATACCTAAACTGGAGATCGACCCTCAAAATAAAAGATCTTCACTTTGGCCTGGTTTGCAAAAGGGAGCGCCCAATCATTACACTTCGAAAATGCCAATTCTACATAATTTTCATATTCTACCCCCTTCTAAATGGAATACTACCAATGAAAAGGATTGACCAGTGTTGGATATCGCCAGGACCAACCGAAAATTGAACTCATTTAGGATAAACAGACTAGAAATCACCCCCGATGATGCCAAGTTTCGATTCGTTCGTCAGCGGCGGTACAGCTGGATAATTACCGGGGCGCGCACCCGTGGGTCTCCCTTTGATTGCACACTACGGTAGCCTGCCGTCGTTCATTCATTCTCGTTTTGTGCATTGGGGCTTGCTGCCCAAACTGCGTGCAGTGCATTGCCATTGGCATTGCATTGGGAATGGCGAAGTGAAACAACGTCAACATCTTGCATGGAATGGATCTAAAAGCTGGATGGAAACCCGCATTTTGTGGATTTTAGACCAATTTTCAGCAGGACCATCCTCCTCCACTTTTCATCATGAAATGTAGCTTTGGAAATTTAGTTTAGGTTAATTATTTATGTTGAATAGACCCATTTTAATTTTGCTGGGTGCACAGACACAGTATTTTAATTTGCCAGTTCACAAATTGCATCTCATCGTCTTCGAGACAGTCTTCAAACATGGCCAGCAGAAACATATTCTTGGAATCATGGCTGATAGCTATCTGTGGTGAGTTTGAGATTAGTGAACCCCTGTTTAAAACAAAATAACAAAATTGTAAATGATACCAAAAATGTAAAATTAGTAAACAACAAATCAATGCATTATAAATTACAACCCTCTTTACAATGACCAATGGCAATGTAGCATTTATAACATTCTGATAACAATTTACATTACAATCTCGTAGTATGTTATCGTATGTATTATTTGACTTTCATTTGATTTAATTTGCTTTTATAGCTGATAAGCAGTTAGTTTTCAGCTCAGTTTTTATGCCTCCGCAACGAAGTAGCCCGAGGCATTATTTTGACGTACATTTCATTAATTCATTATTTATAATAATATCTATGTATGTGTATGTAAATTTGTGTCTGTGTTTTGAGTAAATTTGTGTAATTAATTTGTATTTGATTTTAAAAACATATCTACACATATGCCATTTTGAATGACAAAACTTAACAATCTAACAAAACTTGAAATTGTCTTCATTAATCATTGCACAACTAATGACGGGTACATGTCCTTGACTTGGTTTTTGGTTTCAGTCTTGAGGCCAATCGGTTTTGATACTAGCATACAGTAGCAGGTTTTTTACAAGTTTATGCAATTTCCTTGCAGCAAATTACCGGAATTTATGACGTACATTTGTGCACACGTTATTGAAACTCACATTCAAACTTCAAAGACCTATTTGGGTAGTGTTTTGATACAGATGTGCAAACAAGCTTATAATATTAAATGGAGTCTTGACAATTTTCCTATTAAATCAAACAGTCTTGATTCAACATACATTTGTTAACACAATAATAGCAGCAATTGATCATGGGTGTGTAACTGTAAGTAGTGTGTATTTCAATTACTCCTTTAATACAGCCCCATGCCATGTTGACCATGACATGACTTGATGAATTAAGCCAAATAACAGTGAAAAGTTTTAGCCTTCAATTGAAATATAGCCTGAAAAACAACAACAACACAACACAATTATCCACTGGAGGCTAAGGTGCATTGTAATTATTTATGTTGATGGCCACAATCAAATGAGTTGATTACTACATGGCATACTCTTTATATTGACTTTGATGTTTTGGTTGCTGAAAAAGTTTGAGAATGAATTTTACAAATCTTTCGTCTCAGCAATGATGTAGTAGAATACACTAGTTGTACTTTACTTGTTAGTTTACCCTGTACTTAAGATTTCTCCACTCAAATGCATCCATTCTCAATCCGTTCATTCCATTGCGTACATGTATGGGAACTTTTAAACCATGTACATGTGCATGTATTAATTAACCCTATAAGACTAAAAAGGGAATGAAACCACATCATACAGATGTACTGTATCACTTGATAGTCTAGAAGTTAGAAGCTTACACCTAAATGTTTAGGATTAGATATTATGATACTTAGGCTAAGGGGATGAGATTTATAATGAGAATTATAACCCAAAGTCAAGGAGACATAAACCCAAGCAAAATAGCAAAAATTATAAACCAAGATACATGTGTATCACACTTGTAAATTGACTTCTGTGTGATCTGTGGTGAACCCAGGATATCGGTAATGTCATTGTACTAGTTAGTTACCGCTCCACCACAGATGGCAACATGTATTTTGACTGCATGACTGTATGCAGTGGTAATGAACAACACTTCCTGACTTCCCCCCTTTGTGGCAGGGAGAACTTGCACCTGTGGGGGTGAGGGGTGGGGGGTCAGATAAGGGTCTGACTAATCCACATGTGCACAGTTAATCCCCTTAAATTTTAAAGTTAGTTAGCACCCAGTTGGTTGAGCAACTGAGATAGCAACTTTAATTAATCTGAAAATATGAAATTTTACTCTTTAAAGGCAAGTGCAACTATAAATGTAATGCCACACAAATTATAGGTAATGTAGTGCCATATTACCATTGACTTTGTGGTCAGAATAGTAAAAAATAAAAGACTGCAGGACCTTTGGGAAATACCACAGTTTGTATATTGCGCACTGGTACTGGTAGGCCTTTACTTCTGTCTGAACAGCCTACAGTGCATAAACAACACTGATTCTGATTGCATGTATTTCTACATAAAATCAATGATAAATTATAATTATATATTTAGTGTAGTTTTAAACTTTATTGCCACCTTCTGAGTTCTGTTCAAATACAAGGTCAAATCCATGGACAATTATCCCAAATTGGCGATGAATGATGATTTTAATATCTGAATATTCAAGCACTGCTCAGAGTTTATACTATACATTGTACGGAGTATAACGGTGACTGCATTACAATAACAAAGATATCTTCGTAATAATGTAATTCTCCTCCATAAAGCCTTTTCCAGTAGGAAACCCAGTACATGTAAATGGATCATGTACAGATTGTTAAACACAACATCCAGTGCAGTACATTTCAGTCCAGACTTTTGTCTCCTCTCGCATTCATCATTACCTACTTATATAATCTGTCTATATTCCAAAGCTTTTTAAATGCCAGACTTGTATTACATGTTCATAAAGTACATACTGTATGGAGAATGTTTACCAAACAAGACAGTGTTATACATGATGTACATGTACATATCTCTGAATGAACACTCATCTCTCTGCTCTTACAGTATCTTGTATTGCTGAGGACAGTGTTGTGTTCAGTGTGTTGTGATGCCTTGCCTGTGATGTATGCTCCCTTTACTGTACATTGTACATGTGTACCTCCGTGTGCTTATAATATGAGCGTACTCCTGAAATTCATGCATACTCAATTTAGCATCTCTGCATCAGTTACACTGCCTGTGTTTACAAAGTTCTGACCATGAACTTATGAGGAAAAGTCTCTAATATACGGTTCTTGAATTATTGGGGGTGAGGAGTTTGTGATTTCTTCTTGTCTAAAATAATGTCTGCATTTGAAATATACATTTTTATTTCAGTTTTATTTGTCAAGTTATAAAAATTATGTTGTGATAGATTGTGTACATATGTGTACATGTGTACATGTAGGTATCCATGTGCATACATGTGTACACATACATCTGACTACAATTCATATTCTAGCAAGAAATTGTATTATTTGCTATTCCATGCTGCATTTAGTACACATTCTATAATGCACCATCTGGTATAAGTACTGTCATTTATTTGTTTCTGTATAAGTCTGTGATGTGAATACAATCATTTTAAAAACACAAAATGTACAGAAACCATGAAATGTACATTTTCCCCCCTGCACATGTACATATTATTCCTAAAGTGTGAAAAATGGGGCATTATTATAATAATAAATAATCACTATATTTCCTACATCTGTGCGGGCCGTGAAAGAACCCCCTTGTCTCCACAGAATACATTTGGAGCCAAGGATCAATGGAGAAATTTAATTTGTGCGATGGCCTCTAGCCGTAATTGAATCAGAATTTTTGGAACGCGCATAATGGCCGGTCTCTGAAGATTCACTGTCACTCGGACCTGAAGTCAGCACACATTTCTTATACCCATTTCACACATAGTGAATTTTTTATATTCTTATACTGTATATAGATACTGTTTCAGAAATGGTCTTCTTTGGATGTGAAAGGACTGCGGTAGGCGGATCCAGACCATAATGTATGAAACGGGTTTAAACTTAATGAAAAACTTGAACCAAACCAGATTTAATATGTGATATGGTACTTTAAAAGTGTTTCTAAGCGCCACTAATGGTACATTAAACTATAGTTTTAAACTTTGTGACAAGTACAAAAAAACAACACATTGTCTGGATATCACATATAAAGTCATAATTAGTATACTAATAATGCACTGTACATGTAAGTCACAGACAAACTAAACATAATATAAAATACAGTATTGCCTATATCAAGTCAAACTCTCATTTCTTAGTTGAATATCATGCTTTTTAAATTGTTCAAAGCCTTTTCTGCAGTCCAAATGAATTTGACTTCATTCATGTATGTAGATCATACACTGTACATGTACAATGTGGTATTTGACCTTTAACCTTCAGGATTTGAAGTGACATCACCATCACAAAAAACAATGCAAGGTACACATTGGGAGGAGCTTTTCCTGTCACTTGTTTGTCAGTGTCAATAGATTGGGGGATTAGAGCCTTTATTAATGCCCAAACCACAAACCTTGCTCAATTTGTTTTTCAGGACAATAGCATCAAGTAAAGTAAACAATGAGTATTGTGCACTGTTTTGGAAAAGGAGGATACAGAGTTGGTATGGTTCATGTAGCAGTTATAAAATAAACAATTTATTTTAATTGCTCAGTGCTGTACTAGTTAGAACTGAATAAGGACATTTGTTCATTATGAAGTATTTCTGTGATTAGTATATTATGATGATTATTATGAATATACATTTGTTTTTTTTGTTTTATCAGCAAAGAAATTTGCATTTTAGTTCATATAATATGTGTAAAAGACTTATGATTGTAAAATTGAAACCATTGATCTTCGCCAATTATTGACCAGTTTGTTAGAACAAAGCATGAAATGAAAGCTTGTGATGAGGCTTTTCTAATGGTATGAAAATCTACATTTTGATTTTTATCGACAAGTGTAGGGTTTTGCTATAGCTGGTCACATATCCTTTGATGGCTTGTTTTGATATGTTTGGTATCAGAGCTGTCAATGATTTGTGATAATCTACAAAAGTACTAGTACCGGATTTTAACATGGTACAGGATTAATGGTAAGAATGATGAAGAGGATTAGCTCAATTCAGTGTGGGGGATTTTCTCATCTCAAGGTTGGGTGAACACTGCTCATGAATCAATACATGTAGGCCGAGTCATAATAGAGACACTAGATTAACTAGAAGTTGATAAAACATTGATTATTATCAGAAGGGGTATCCCCTTTGCCTCCCATTCAAATGTGTATTTTGTAAATGAATTAGGACCACTAAAAAAGTAGCAGATTGCAATAATGCAATTTGCTGACACTGGTATAAGTGGAACAAATGAAGACACACGATTAACTCTTGTCTAGATGGGGGATTGCTCATTGCTCATCTCAAGCTTGAATGACTTCAGCCCATTTGTAGTCTGGAATAGCTTTCCTCTTAACCCTATTAAGGCCGGGGGGGGGCCATAATGGCCCCCCCCTCCGGAATTTTTTTTATTGCTCCAAAACGCTGCAAGATGACGCGCCGCTGCTTGGTGACTTTTTTCTTTCGGGTCTTGCGCACGTTTTAAAACAAAAATTTCGAAAATCGGACCCTCCGTTACAAAGTCACGTGACCTTTTGTCTATGCATGTCAGCCCGAAAATCGCTAAATTTCGTGATTTGTGTACAAAACATATGGAAATATCAATTTTCATAAAATGAGGTGTATTATTAGATATTTGGTGTTGTTTACATTTTATATGTTGGTTTTGGGGTTCAAAACAGTTAAATTATAGTTAGAAATAAAATAAACAACAAAAACAATAAAATACATAAGTTAAAAAAACAAAGAAATACATAAGAAATTAATAAAACAATAGAAAACAAAAGGAAGAACCGGGCTCTTCCAATTTTTTTTGTTGTAGTATCATTCCAAATGCTCTAAAGAATATATGTAGTGAAAACCAGAGTTTAATTATGAAGAATATATGATTTATGGGTAAAAATATGAATTTCATGACTTATTTGCATAAATTACCATAAATATGCAAATTAATGAATTTTTCAAAATTTTTAAAAATTACCATTGTATTCTATACACTTCACTTATCACGCGTGCAAATTTTGACGGCGATCGGCCGCTCCGCGGCCGAGATCTTAGGGGGGGGCCATAATGGCCCCCCCCCGGCCTGCTGAAGACCTCAAATAGCCCGGCCTTAATAGGGTTAATCATGCTGAAGTATTAACAAGACACTCAGTCTGGGCTTTAAAGTGATCCACTATCCTAACCAAATTCACTTGGAGCGTATCATATTTTGTCTGTATCTTGTTGTTTGGCTTTTGGTAACAGAAGAATGAAATACATGTAGGTGCTCTTTCATCAAATATCTCTCTTAATTATGGAGAGGTTTATGATTAAATTGATAAGTGTTCTGGGAAGGCAGGAACGCTCTTCGATTGTAGTCCAGATCGATGGGCAGTAGGTATTAAAATCTGACATCAAATTTCACATTTTCCTCTTGGTAAACAGTGTTTCTTTTTCTAATTCTATGAAACTATTAACTATCATACTACATCATTCAGAAGAATCTTACAATGATATTGGTAAACGATTGAAGTCTCACATACCACTTTTCTAAAAATCTTATCACTGGTTAAATCATTTATAGCCCGGTCACATATCAACGGATTGCGTAAACGGACGTCAAATGGAGAGCTAAATTTTCCATCCGTTCGTCTCTGTTCGTGTGCGTTTCTTGTCCGTTCCTTGTCCGGTGATGTACGTTGTTCTATGTTTTGTACATAAAGCAATGGAGACGACTTTCATCACTGGATAATTTCATTTCGCAAATTTTCTATAGGGCATTCGTTTCCGCTATCCGTTGATATCTGACCGGGCCATAATGGATAACTTTAAATAACTTCAAGATGATTTGATTTTGCCATTGCGTACATTCTCCAATATAGACTCTAGCAAAGTATTTGCTGGACCTGACCTGAATCCAATGGGCTACCGTAAAACTCTGTGTATAAGACGCACTCGTGTATAAAACGCACCCCCAACTTTCATGAATATTCATATATTCATGAGGTAGCAATGCTCATTAAATATGCAAAATACTAAATTCATTAATAACTTTTTTGTTGAGAAAAATGTATAACCACTGTTTAGAAAATTGAATATTAAATGAGTGCTGCTACTCATGAATATCTGAATATTCAATTAGTAGCAGTGTTACTGCTTAAAACTTGCATTTTGTTTTGCTAACCACTATAATTTATGTAGGAAAAAGTATGTTCCCCCTTATATCAAGCTCTTGAGGTGAGAGGTGGGCTTTGTTATTGAAATAAGGAAAATTGTTATATTTTTGTATAAAAGTAATATTCATAATAAGGTAGGAGAAAAGAAAAAAAATGAAATATCGCAATATTTTTAGCGGTGCCATATAAATAATTTGTTGATGATATATAAAATTGTATAATACTTTAAAAATATGTGAAGATGAAATCAATAGAAAAGCAATTGGCAACAATAGTCAGATTTGACTGATTGCCACCAAACTAAACAACAACAACAACAACTTGTCATGCCCTAGACCAGTTTAATATGCATTAAACATGACTACCGGGTGTCCCCCCAAAATTATTATTATTTTTTATTTTTTATTTTTTTTGGCTGTACTTGTGTATAAGACGCACCCCCCACTTTGAAATTTTTCCGACGGAAAAAAAGTGCATCTTATACACGGAGTTTTACGGTATTCTTTTGACTTCCATAGTTTTTGAATTTGGGTTCTATTAATGGAACTGCCATAAGACATGACAAGTTACTTGGCTTTAATGGTAAGAATGATGAAGAGGATTTTACTCTATTCAGCTTATCTTGTCTGAATCTATAGGGCTTTGCTCATCACACACTTAAATCTATGCTTGAATGTACACTGCCAATTTATAGGATGGAATAGCTTTAATCTCTGTTATGATGGATTTCAGAAGACACTGGCTTCAATGTTAAAGGCACTGGCTTCAATGTTAAAGGCACTGGCTTCAATGTTAAAGGCACTGGGTAATATTGTTGAAGAACAAAGTGCTAAACTTTTCAATTTTCAGAGGTGAATTATCAGTAATGGCACATGTATGGTTAGCTTTGGGAGTGTTGGTTCAAAGTTTTGGGGGAAATGTTCTTGTTTTAGGTTTACCTTCAATTTAATTTTACAGAAAAAGAGCAAAGAAAATGGGATTCCAGCGGTATTCGAACCCGAGCCCTCTGGATTGCTAGACCGGCGCTCTTACCGACTGAGCTATAGAAAACCCTTTTCTTTGCTCTTTTTCAGTCTTTATTATATTTCTGGTCAGTTTCTCTATATATGTTTGATTCAATTTAATTTGTGAATTTAGATCCCCCTACTGTCATTATATATACTCCTCAAATATATACATTAACGCAAATTACAGTATGATCTTTAAAATTGTCTGGCATTAGGATTTGTGTTGCTTATCACAAGCTTGGGTGACCAAGTCTGCTCTTGTGTAGTGTGAAATAGCCTTTCTCTTACAAGCACTTGTATAACAGAATGGTGATATAACGAGAGAGTCCAGTTTAATTTCATTTGCAATTAATTTAAAACAAATTAAGCAGTACATGCATGTCTCTATTTTGAGTTATTGATATATTCAATTGATGTACAGCAAGTCAGTATTAGTTCTGCCGTTCTTTCGTCAAAAACTGTTATAAACTTGTGCTATTTTTAAAGAAAATCAAAGTCAGTACTCTTGATGAACACATGTACGAGAGGACAAATGATGAAGAAATTTAGCAAATTGCAAATATTGAAGACTTTTCAAAGGAGGCATTTTATACAACACGTAACTGTAATAACATCTTACAATGTACATTGTACATACAGTGTATGTATAAGTTTGGAAGAGACTCACTTGTCCTTGTTCCAGATTACATCAAATCAAACATCTGTCGCTCCTAAACAAGTCACTTACATTGTAGTTACTACATGTACACTGGTATTTCCCAGGAAGTGCATAATGATATAAAGGAGGGAGGATAGAACCAATTAAGGTACATATAGTGAGTAATTAATTGGAGTCCGTATGTCTGGAGACTGCGGACAGAACTTTCCTATAATAGATACAGTGTAAGTTATCCCCTTCCCTCCGAGTCCAAGCTGCATTGCGTATCTATAGAATGTCAACACAGACAGGGGGCAAGCCACAGCAGTGAAACAAAAATGGAGTGCAGGGCCCCAAAATGCCCAAATGAGTCCCTCCCGAAAAGTCAATTACATGTAAGTAATTTGCATGGAGTTCAATGGCAAAACAACAAATTTTGGAGTGCATTTTCATGCAGAAATGCTTTCAAATTGCCCCAGAAAAATGTATTATAATTCTTTCCTAGAGTCATAGAGGGGTGTTTTTTTTTTTTTTGGGGGGGGGGTTCAAGATAATGACCCCCAATCACGACTTGTCTACTCTTGTCGAATGTTGTTTGTTTTCTATTATTTTTGCCCGCATACATTGTACAATAAGTGGACATTTACCAAAGTTAACATTTACCTTTGAACTTGAAGTAAAACAACAGTTCTGCAGTCCCAGCAGTCTCAATTGATTTGACTTTTGCCAAATTGAAGTCAGTGTTACACAAAACTAAGAATGCAGGGTAGAAAATATACTGGAGCTGAGGGCGATTTTGCCCCCTAATAAAAAAAAAAAGCCCCCTGAAATCAGTAGGTTGCCCCTAAAATTACCATAGGGTATTATGTGAAAAATTTCTGAATATCCATCAGATTGAAAAAGTACAGTAGCCCCCTAAAATAAAAAAATAATTCCTGCATTGTTAAAGAATGAAATGCTTGTATTATTGCAATGTACAATGTATATTCTTTCTTTTCATCACATTTCTTTGTGGAATTCTATTTCCTCCTCAGATTGGAATGTTCCCTCCTAACATTTACACATGTACAGTATGTAGAGGTTCCACAATGATGCTTGTACACTTGCTTGTAAACTATGTTATGTACTATTTGTGACAGGCTATTGCAAAACCCTTGTTGGTAAAAATCTAAAATTTAGATTTTCAAACCATTAGAAAGGCCACAGCACAAGCTTTCATTTGATGCTTTGTTCTAACTAATTGGTCAATGATTGACGAAGATATGATTGTTTCAATTTTTACAATCATAGGTCTTTTACACACATTGTGTGTTCACTTAAAATGCCCATTTCTTCAAAACATGAATTACCGACAAGTGCAGGGTTTTGCTATATAGCCGGTCACATTTATCCAGATGAATTCAAGATTATATACAGTGAAACCTGTCTTAGTGGCCATCTGTATAACATGCTCAGCCAACTTGCTCATAGTGGCCACCAAAAGTGTTCCCATGCAGAGAATACCGGTCTATAGAAGTCACCGTTTGGTGATCCCTGTACACTGTTTTTTTCTTACATACATTTAATCCCATCACATGTTGTACAGTATGCTGGGATGGTAAATCGACATCTAGTACAAGTGCAAGCCGGTTGCAAAGTCAAACTTTTGGGATTAAATTTTCAAAGCATTTACTAATTATGTAAATATGTAGACTCGGATTAATTTAAAGGTAAAGGCCAGTTTTGGAAACGCCCCCCTCTCAAAAAAATGAAATGAAAGCTCTTATTACCAATAATGTGAAAGAATATAATTGTACTAATATAGGATTATCCAAATTTGGCCAAGAAACCGCCTAATTGATATATTTGCAAAATTATAAATTGATCTAGGGCCGGATAGATATCGCCAACGCGGAATCGCTCATACGCTACGTGTATTACGACCACGAGGTGTCGCGCTATACGGGCTTGTCCCTAGCTTGTCGATATCTCCCCCAGCGCTTGCGGCGCTGACAGGTCTGAACGGGCGGTGGATTTATGAATTTCACAGGCGGATATTGGATTTCTTCTGATATTTCTGATTTTAACGATGCTTACATGTAGGTTCAGATTTTACCACACAAGACCTATTTCAATACATATTCAACAATATTGATCAATATAGATGTATTCGGCTACTTTCCCGAAACTGGACTTGGGCTTTAACCCATTACCAATGGGAACCTGGTGGGTCCTGTATGGATTGAGAAATCTAGCAGGGAGCAGGTTAAACACTTGTGATCCTATCACATGCTGTTTATGCTGGGGTTGGTACACATACATGTACACGTAGATCTATGTGTAGCACAAGTGCAAGCCGGCCACAAAGTCTAACTTTTGGGATTAGGACAGCGGATAAGTTTGATGGGATGGGGGTCAGTCTGTCATCCTAATCGCATCCTGTGAGGAAATCGCTACAGATAAAAACGCTATCACTTTCATGCCACGATGCAGATTCAATTAAAGGCATTGTACATTGTACATGTACAGTAGTAACTCTTTTGACATTTGTACAGAAATTGAAGAATGGTTGATCAAATGTGTATTGGTGTGATCTAATATGTCCTGAATAATTTTATGGCCAAGTAATGAGTGAAAATACAAAGTGATATTCACTATTTAAACTCATTGCACTGACTTTGTAAACAGTTATAACTTTCCAGTGGATAATTAAAAATCTGAACACTTCAATCGTAAATATCTTTTTAACGAAAAAGAAATTTGGAAAAACTAAACTTCTATTGGTAATTCTATGAATATAACAAGGTACTGTATGAGAACCACTATACCTCTTAGTAAGATTTGTGGAAGTGGACAATGTTACTAGATCCCTTTAATATGAAAGATGTTGGGCAATTAGCAATGGATCGTAGTATACAGATTGCTTGTTGTAATCGTGGATAAGCGTGGATGAGTGTTTGATATTATGATGATGTGCCATTACCATTCTACATGTAAATCCCCATTGTACCACACTAGTGCTTACATACAGGGCGTTTAACATTTATAGCCGGTGAAATGGCCCATAAAATTAACCATGACAATTTATGTTAAAACTAATAGACAATCGTAAAATAGCCCCAACACATTCTATAAGTTATTAAAATGCAAAACCAATTTTAAAGAGCTAATTTCATATAATAGTAGTAGCCCATGGTTAGATGGATTAGACTGATAAATGTATTATCTGGAAGTCGCTTTTCATAAAAAAACTTTACTTTATTAATGCCTTTTAGGTATCGACATGGGATAACTTTATCTGAAAATTCATGATATCTGGAAATATATAATGAACTTAACGAGTTGATTTAATCCAGACCTAAATTTTGCTGCGAGACGTGGATCAACAAAACTGAAAAGAAATACAAGATGGCCTGCAAAGATATGGGATTAAAGTTGTATTGATTTTCAAAGATAAGTTGTATTTTAATCTACCCAGTGTAATGATTCTGCAACTTTGTTTTAAACAGAAAAAACAATATTAAGAATAATATGATGAGCATCATGAGCAGTAGGCATTTCCACCTAGATTTACTTATTTTATTATCAGCTTTAAAGATCATAATCCATTTTATATGTGACTATAATCATGCCTATATTTTTTTGTTCCGAGGAATTGAAACTGCTATCAAATGTATTATGACAAATTTATGTTTGTACTTACATATTATTGCCTAATTCACACATGAGACTTATTATTACCTTGTAAAGCAGTTTTCATTTTGTAAGATATTAAAAGAAGACTTTATTGGCGAAATGCACTACTTTGATAATTCAAATCATGATTTTAGAAAACCATTCCATACAAATAAATCATTTGAAACCTTTAACTTTTCCCATATTTGATTAAAAAAAACATAATCAACGAGTAATGTGGAACGATCCTCAAAATCCAATACGTCACTGATGCCATACTATACGTTTCTCGTGAAAATCACGTAGGCCAATCTACTAAGTAAAACCATACATGAAATATGAATATTAATTCATCATTTTCTTCCTATTTGCTCGCTACAAAAATAGACAAGAACATTACAAATAATATCCACAATATCAACAATAAAATTACTTTGATACAATCTTTAGCAAATTACGACAAAATTGGTAACTCCGCACGTGCCCTCATAAACCCCCGTTCATGGAGCACACGCACTACATTTAAACAGACACAAAACGTGAGAGAAAGTAATTTACCTTGTTTTACTTCGCAATTCTTAGTTACTCAATTGACCTCTATCAAACAAGATTTCTTTACTTTAAAAAAAGGGACCAGTTTGTACGGTGATCTTTGCATTTACCCCCCCCCCCCCCCTCCCCGAACAAGAGATACAGTGTCTAGATGCCAATGATACAAATCTAGATGCCTATAGGATTGCTGTTCATGAGATCAGTCCTAATTAATTCTTTTAAATGTTCAGGTAGACAATCATAATTAATCATGAATAATCTATTGTACAGTTTGTTTTATGACAGACAGTAAAGTAAATATTTGCTTTAAACAAAGTATGTCCTCATATATGTTTGTAGTGTATGATTATACACATGTATGTATTTGTGTAATCATAGCATAGTTTGAAAACAAAACACACCTTCAGGCTCAAATACCATGACGACATAAGTCCTTGACAGTGTTTGTCTTGTGGTTGATACTTCCGAATTTCAGGTAAACCACAAGTCCACAAATATTCCTTAGAATTATGAATTATAGGAGGATATATCATATCTTTATTCCTCAAGTGATGAATGATATGCACCATTATAATTATTTCAAAATCAAAAGCATATTATACAAATTATAGTTCAAGTTCAAGTTCGTTTTTATTCATTTAAATCTTAAAAACACAAAGTATAATATAATACATGTATCAATCATATAAATATAAAAATAAATATATCATATTAAAGCATTGAAATAGGGAGACTACAAAGCAGTAGCCCCCTTCTATTTCTAAATATAAATATAGTATTTAAGTATTTAAGTATTTAAGTACCGGTATATATAATTATAGCATTTTAAAATCATATAACATACACAAATTAAAAAAAGAAAGAAAAAAGAAACAAACTACAATAGTCACACAGTAACACGCAAGCACACACAACGCATAGCATAATTTTGTTTTCAAAGATCTTGAAAATGTTATGAGCCTACAAAAATGTATTGTACATAAATCAGAGGTGTACATTTATGCACGTACAGTATGATATGTTAAATGAAACATTGTTTTCAATTAAGTATTAACATAACATATACATGTAATATATGCAGTTCCTTGATAAAAAAAAAAAAATGTGATAACTGTGAATACGAAATACATGCATAGCCTCTTGTGTGTACAGTATATAAAAATTTAATATTTAATGGGAGGTTAGGGTATTGTAACAAGTCTACATTAATAGCTCTTCTGCAATTGGCCAGATGATACCTAGACAGCGGACAAGGAAAAGCGATTGATTCCTCACATTTATATATTCTCAATATAATTTAATTTTGGTCCTGTTTATATGAGGGAAAACAAAAATGAAACGTGTATATAAAAAGATACATATTATATATAATTTTAAAAGGAGCAATTAGTTTGAGTTGAAATAAATAAGACAAAAGAAAAAAGGGAAAAAAAAAAGATTGGCGTAAATATTCAAAATGAATGAAGAACGCCAATAAACCTAAAACAACAACAACAACTGCAATATATGGATGTACACTGTATTGTGCATACATAGCCTACAGTACTTCATGAACTTCAATATGTACTGTATACTAGCTCTGTAGCATACAATATGTTGATTTGTATTCTCTAAATCCATCAGTATACTGGAAAAACGTTTATGTACACTTACATGTACATGTACTACGCTGGAGAAACTTGGATAAAGCAAGGAGGGACTAGTACCTCCTTGGATAAAGTGAGGGAAATTTGTGTGCATTTGAGCAATATTCATGCACCTGGCATTGTGATGTACATGTTCAGTACTATATGTACATGTACACACAAAGACTTCAAATTCTCTCCGTTTAAAAAAAAAACTTCATAGAGGTAATAAAAAATAATATGTGTATAATATATACATTTGTACATGTATGTTTGTGAAATGTACTTATCAGATTAAATGAGTATCTAGAGCCTTTCATCTTTCCAGTGCAATACATACACATGCAATATACATCCACAGGGCTGAACCTACATTACATCGTTGCATACATACATGTAGGTCGGAGAAAGTAATTTTGGTATTCCCATCAAAGAAGAAAATCACACAAAATCGTACTCCTACTGTCCTGATTGGATGCATATTAAGGCAGACGCCTCTTTGTTCTGACATACCCAACTAAACCCAACAACTTTTTGATAAATTAAGAGTAGGCGCTGGTTTGAAAATCAAAATTATGGGGAAAAGATCATAGATCTGAGAAAACAGATGTGCGTGTTCGGTGTACATGTATGGTGTCACGCTTCATAGTATCTTTAACTCTTATTGTGCCATATTGCAGTTCTAACTTTGTAATAAAGCGTAAAGCAGTGCTAGATATTAAATTTTATTTTGATCAATTTGATAGTATTTTGGGGAAAGTAAAATCAAGGATGATCAATTTTTTCGATCCAGAATATAGTGGTCTAAAAAGAGTTAACCCAAAAGACCATTTGATTTGTTCATGTATCCATGTGTAAATATTTTATACACCTCTTCTCAAGTATGCATTTGTGATCTTTAGTTCCGAAACAGTGATGGTGTTAATGTACAATCACACATTACATTGATGTATATCTAGTTTAATATCAACCTCATTTTTTATAGCAGATGTGTGGATCTAGGCTTTTACTAGAATTGTTCTGCATACTCCCTTGCCCTACCCATGCCCTACCTGACCTATCGCCAGTTTTGAAAGGGTTTATGCACAGCATAGAATAGATTGATGTACATTGTACATCTCTAGTTCAAGCGCATTTTATATAGCAGATCTAGGCTTTTATCTACATGTACTTGTATTGTTCTGCCCACACACCCTGTGTGTGTGTGTGCAGGCCATCGAGCATGCATCGCCTACCCACACCAATTTACATCGCAGATCGTCAACTATGTCTATGATGCACCAGCTGTTTTCAATGTTGGAGGTTTCTCCACAGAGGCCATGGTTTCTCCATTACTAATGGATAAGGAATAGAAATCTACAAATAGTATGAGGTATATCCAATATTCCAGAAGGAGAGTTTGGAGTTTGTATGCACTGTACATGTATGTAGCTTATAGAGTGAGCTCAAATTGTCATCACTTTGTACATGTATGCAAGTATGATTTTCTGTGGTAAATCCATGTTTTCTTCATTTTTGACATATATTGTAAGGAATACAAATTGGATTTTGCCACTGAAACTGAACATGGCATCGGCAATTTGACGAACTGTGCTGCAAGTACGTACTGTATATATAGTCGTACCAAAGTAGTAATGTTCCATTCTTTTGTTACGACTTTGATTATAGTTCTAAACAACTTGCATCCTTCGATTCAGGCTTCGGGTAGTAGGTTGGAGCTGGACGATTGCCTACTTAGCAACCGCTAGGTCATGAATTTCTGGCTTGCCCGTCATTTTTAGAACCAATTACCCATAGCAAGGATTCAAGGAATAGCTGTGACCTCACGTCAGTACTCTATACATGTATGTAGTTACTGACAGGAACTTCTGTGACACGCTATTACAATGACGGCTTCCCAGAGGGGTGCTAAATTAATACAGGAACATCCGTTTTAACAAACCATCCAGAAATGTTTGTCAGCCATGATAAATCAGTCCCAGTGGGTTACTTGAGTCTGTTTCGGGCTTAATTGGCCTCCAATTTTGTGTCTTTTTTCATTAAATAATGTATATTTAGGTTGCCTAAATATATTTTTGGCTTTATAGTCCTTTATGGATCTTTTTTTGGTGGCCATTTTGATGCCAAATCATTTTCGTTTGTTGACCAGGAAGGAGTGTTTATAAATAACAGAAGTCTTTTATTTCTAATTCATGGTTTGATTATAAAGGAAATGAAAAGAAAAAGGGCTGTTAAGGGGAAATAAATAGGATAATTAGTTCAGTTCTGGGCAATTCCACCATGTACACATGGGACTATCCTGTGCTTATTTCTAGGTATTCTTAATTTTAAAAATCTTTTCTGGTATTTTTCTTTTTTAAGCTACCTACATGTAATTGGATGATTGAATATCACAGTATTTTTTTTTCAGATGAAATTTCAGTCTTTTTAGTGCCTTAAAGTATTTTGTAATGAATCAAATCCTCTGTCCTTCCTTTACGGAACACTGAAGCAATTAACTTGTAATTGATATACCAATGGACATTTTTTTCTCAAAAAGGTATTGAAATACCCTTTGAACATTAGGGAATGGACTATGAGCCGATATAACAGGATAGACCTCATAACTTCAAGGAGATTGGGTCATAACTAATGAAATTGAAAATCCATGTCCATTTTGCCGTCCATCCGTTACTGGTCTCATTAGTGTCCATATCTAATGGACCGGTCAGATATCAATGGATATCGGAAACGTATGCCCAACGAATAGACAATTTGCGAAATTAAATTATCCGGTCTCCATTGCTTCATGTACAAAACATAGAACAACGTACATCACCGGATAAGGAACGGACAAGAAACGTATAGAACGGATGGAAAATTTAGCTCTCCGTTTGACATCCGTTTGCGCAATCCATTGATATGTGACCGGGCTATAAGTAAAGTAACATGGTCAGAATAAGAAAAAAATAGTGGAAATCAAAGGTGTCCCACCAAGGATCACAGAAATGTCATAAACAATGATGAAACAAATGCAGAATCCTGGAATTATTTGATTTAATGACAAGAAGAAATCGTGACTGAATGTCCTTCTGTTACTGTGGAATTGCCCTTCTTTGTTTAGTTTGTAAAATGTTATCTGTTTATTTCCATTTTTAAAGATCTGTCCATCATTTATATTTCCATGAAATAATGGGGATTAAAACCATAATCAGAATGTCAAATTTACCAAAAGAATACTTTAAACATGTGGTGTGATCATGTTGACTTTCTAGCACATTCATATTGTTCTGGCAGCATTTTATTTTTAACCCATGGGTAGGCATGTACATGTATATATAATTTAATGTACATACTGTACAGGGAATAATTTACCTCCTCAAATTTGATTAACACTTTTAACCGATGGATAAATATTTCAAATGAAATTCTGTACACTTCTATGGTAGAAAACTGCTATGTACAAAAGATATTTTGTATAGCAGTCATATTAAAAATGCATAGCAAATTGAGATGCGATTCCCTGCTGTACATGTATGTATGCACCTGGGGTTGTTTCACAAAGACTCATTTGAGTTAAACTTAATTCTAAGTTGGACCTAACTAGTATGGAAAGCCATTAGTTTCTTTGTACGTTTTTTGGAACAGTTCTTTTAAAAGGCATACATTTTTAATTTAAATCAGTAATATTTGTTAAATTATCAAGGAGCCTTGAAAGTTATTAATACATTTTTTTTGTGGAAGTTTCAAATACTTATATTTGTTTTGCTTTTGAATATGTTTTATTCCAAGGCTACAAATGGCTTTCCATAACCATTAGGTCCATCTTAGAGTTAAGTTAATTAGCTAGAGTATATAGTAATTGACACTTTTTCCAGATGGACCTATTGTACAAGTAAAATACAAATACATATTACTTTTTTGGTGTCCCAAGCCCTATAGCTGTATTTGAGTTTTTGATTTGATTTGAATTTATTTCCATATTTCACAAATAATTTTGTTGAACAAGTAAATATACAAACAAACAATATATTCAGAAACGAAATACAATTGGCCAAAACAAAGCAAAAATAATCAGGCTTTATAGGGTCTATGGGAAATGGATTTTATACCATTAAAACAGAAAATCTTTGGAAAGGTTAAAAACAGAAAGTCTTTGAAAAGGTTAAAAAAGAAACAGAAGCTCTATGTAATGGCAAAGTAAAACAAATTCTATATAGATTTGATTATAAGGCTTGACCTATTTTTATTGTATAAGGAACCATTTACATCCATTTAACAGACCTGTACATACATGTAGATAAACCAGAAGCATATATAATGTTTATGTGTATCATTTAGAAAGGTTTATTACTCATCGTGCATTTTATCGGCCATTAGCCCAGAAGCCTGGTTGGCATTGTGGTGATAGTTCATGAAAAATAATTGCCCCTTATCGAAAGTTAATGTTCTATTATTGTTGGAATTCTGTAGTGTTTTAATAGCTTACAGTTAACATGTATAGATCAGATACATTAACCTGGTTAGCTCATTATGTTAACCCATTCAGGACTGACTGATTTTACTACAACATGTATTCTCCATAGACCCAAGCCCGAATATTTTCGGGATCAGTCCTGAACGTGTTAACCTGATGGGCCCTGTATTAACTCCATGAGGATTGCAAAATCTAGTAGGGAACAGGTTAAAAAGTGTATAGAATAAATCACACACCAAATGATGTGAACGTTTGATACAAGTTTTTTTTTTATGACAAGGATATAATTTATTGCGCCCTTAGAAGTCGAAAGTTGTCATTGAAATGTTGATATTATTGAGTTGCAGTATCATCTTATGCTTCAGCACAAGCATTACAGAACAAACAAACAACATTAAATTAATTTGCAATATATACAGTTTTTGTTTAGGAACATAAAAACATGAAGTGGATTTTCATAGCATAGCGTAATTTGCCATAAATTTGACCACATGTAGTGTTTTGAATTTATAATCCAATATCTTGGAAACTACATTGTACTGTTAGAGTGTTACACAAATTCTTTAAAATTTATAAATTTTTGTATTGGAAATGGCCCATCCCAAACCAGTGGCCGAAATTACAGTGTGTACCTTCAGTTTAAAGAGAGATTTCCACTCCCTTTCACAATGCCCCAAGACTTAGCCTAGAGGTCACTCTCAACTCTCCAGAAAGCTCTCATCTCGGTTGCCGTGGAAACGACACCTGATGCTGGCTTCTATTCATATAGGCCCATGTCACATATCACAGGATGGGGTAAACGGATGCCCGATGGAGAGAAAAATTGTCAATCCGTTCGTCTCCCTTCCTAGATGCGTTTCTTGTCCTTTCCTTGTCAGGCGATGTACGTTGTTCCATCCTGCAGAATATTTTGTGCATGAAAGAATGGAGACGACTTTCACCACCGGAAAATGATATTTTGTCTGTACATGTCCATTGGTTGGGCATCCATTTACGCTATCGAGTGATATGTGACCGGGCCTTATATACATGTAGCTAGGAGGTGCAAGTGGGATTGTGTGGTGATTCCCTATGGATTGGACGTTTCCATAATGCGATGACTCAGTGTGCGGTGGGCATCTCAGGTGTATTTGTGCAGGTGAATTCACATGTCCATCACGGTTGGTCGGTCGGTCGGTCGGATAGGAGATTTAACTCTCTGATTGCCAAATTAAATTGGGAGAGTCCACTTGTACAATGTAGGTCTATTAAACATATATTCAAATGTATGCAGTTTCCTTACCTTCGGGGTGACCCGGGTCAATATTCCTAAAACCGCAGTTGCATGTAGCTATATTGTAAGACTAATTTAAATGCTAGGGCTAATAAAGCGTGACAAACTTTTCTTAATTTTTTTAATATATCTGGGTAAGAATATTGCCTAATAAAGTTAACACTAGATGGCAACTAAAGGACCTTGTTGCCTATTCATCCCTTTCATCTAAAATAGACTTAGTATGGAACTATTGAGCTAGTGTAGTTTTATGAATATGGCCCCTGGAGATCAGCCATTCAGTCAACCTGTTGGAATCCAACGTTATTGGAAGCCATCTTTCATACATTACAGTGTAGTTGTTAATATCTCGGGTGGACCTAGTAAAGGTAAACTCGGTAACTAACACCTTGAATTAGTTAATGAACCTTTTAATTAGCCAATCCATTGCCTCCTGGTTTGTGAAACTTTATTAGAGAGGCAATAGGTTAATTCCAACATCTACATGTATATGTGAGGCATCTACATGTAGGCTTCTCATTTTTGCTCTACAGTACTTACAAACTTGTGGTTCTCCTGCCTAACTCATTCCCTATGGAGATTTAAATAGTGTGCTAAATATTAACCAATTACAAATGGGAACCTGATGGGTCAGGTATTAACTCTTATGTGAATTGTAAAATCTAGTAGGGAACATGTTTTACTCTATGGGAAATGTATAATCTAGGATCAGTTGGTTTACTAATACTGTATATTACTGTATTATGTACATGTATACTGTGCATGTTACATTACGTGGTTATTGCCTACCCGTCAAAAAGTTTGAGGAGAGAATTTGAATCCCCACTCCTAATGCCTCAAGCTGAGAGGTCACCCTCTAGAAAGCCCTCATCTCCGTTACCATGGAAACGACAACTGATGCTGGATTATATTCATACATGCAAGGATATATAGTGCTGCAGTGAGTTCGGATACATGTATGCAACCCAGGAGCTTCAATTTGTGAACTGGAGTTTATTTCATGGGGGGAAAAAAGTAAAAGAACACTGAATACTAACAGATTAACCATGTCCACTGAGTGATGTGTGAACATACCATGGTAAATGAATTTCATATGACCAAGTAATGCGCGAAAATGAAAAGTGATATTAGCTAAACCCATTGCACTATCTTTGTACACATATGTAATTATCCAGTGGATAATTAAAAGTCTGAACACTTCTAACCATATCTATAGGGAAATTCAGAAAACAGAAACATGTTCCACGCTACTAATTATATTGGTAATACGAATACAACAAGGTATGAGAGAACCACTAGAGTTCTAAACTTGTAAGTTTTGTGGATTTTGGTAATGTTCAGTACTAGATCCCTTTAATGTTCACAACTTTACTGTATGTGCTCTTTTTTTCAAATTTTAAAAAGAGCATTATTGAGTGCCTCGGCTCCAGGTACATTAGGAAGAACTCCTGAAAACAATCCCAATAAATTAGTAATCTCGTTTGGGATGATGTCATCTGGCCCTGGGGTGTCACATCATCCATCCCGGAGGGGGAGATTTACATAGATGACTTGGAAAATACATTATTCAAGTCAGAGAAGAGAAATCTGATCATATTTCTTACCCATTCAGGACTAGTCGGAGAGAAATGTGATCATAGTTAAACCCATTCACAGCTAGTCATAATAGGGTATTAGAAAATGTATGTTGTACCCAAAATCAGTCGGTCTTCAATGGGTTGATTAAGAAAAAAAAAAAATCTGAATTATAAGATTTTGGTAGATGAGGGAGAGAATATGCACAATTCAAAAGAAGAGATTTTTTTTCTTATCAGATTCTTTTTTAATACCGTTTTACAAAAATGTTTGTATATATATAGTGTACAGTCATATTCCCCCCATTTTCCCTTCTTTTTTTAGCATGTGATGTGGTCATAAATGGAATTATGCATACCCTTTTAAGAGATAGAAAGTTAATGCTTTTGATATCGTCATAAGATGTACAATCGTAAGAGATGGATCAAATATCTACCGAGGGGAAAAAATATATCGAAAGTGATTTCATCGAGGACAATGACCCTAAACCATATTGCAGTCAAACCTTGCTTTGCGACCACCTTTCTTTAGCAGCCAACCTGTCTATAGTTAATGGCAATGCTAACAATTAGTACAGGCCTGATAGCCTGTACCCCAGAGCCGCCAAAAATTGTTGTCGGGCCAGCAGTAGCGTATTGACAAAATTTGGTGGCCCGATCGGGCAAGACTTCTGCGAACAAGACTTCTTTATTAAAGAGCTCATGCAGTCCTTTCATGTTATTGAAATTATGTCTAATAAGTTTAATTATAATTGTTTCAAACACACCTATAGGGGTACACCTATAGGGGTCCACCCATCAAGGACGAGATCTATTTTAAGGCAAAATTGATCATTGTTTTCCTCTACAAATTGGCAACTCCTAGATTTTGTTGACCGATCAATGACATAAAAATAGATGGAAAATATTTAGTAATGACCATTTAAGACAAATATGAAGTGACTTTGCCGCAAAGTTGCCAATTTGAATGCCAATATCTGTTTTTAAAATATCACAATGTGTTGCCAATTTAAGGATTTTTCTAAATTGTAGTGATTTACGCAATAGTAAAAATCATTAAAAAATAACTAAAGCAGGTAGAGTAACAAAATAGGGAAAAATAGAGGAATTTATGCTCTTTCTTCCTGTACACTTCATATAACTAGTCTTCTTTTGTTTAACTGTAGGACTACCAAACCACAAACATGTGGGCCTTAGGCACTGATGGGTTAACTTTTTCCAATCCAACCAAAAAATATTTGGAGCTTTCAAGCCTTTCACACTTCTCTTGTACCTTGTTGTATGGCTTATATGGTAATGGAATAATTAAATGGGTTCTGATTTTTCGAATGCCTTCCTAGAGTCCCTGAATTTGAAAGCATTCTGGAATGATTTTTTGTTATTGTTGTCAAAAGTATCTGAAATGTATCCAACTTCTGATACTTTGATCTTCATAGTATCTTAATTCAGATTTTCACTCACAAACGATCAGGGATGAAATCTGACATACATGTTCACTTTGGTCATTGTTTTCACTAGGTAAACAGTGTTCTTTTGAGCACTATGTAACTATCACACATTCAGAACATTAATACCATGATATTGGTCTATGATTGAAGTCCCAAATATCATCTTTAGAACAAATCTATGAAGTTAATTGATCGTTTTAAGACCCAAAACACTGCAATTGAAGAACAGAATGCAGAATTTCCTCCAAAGTTGAGAATGATCCAACTTTGCCACCTTTCGTGTACATGTACCTTTCCATGTCCTTGTGTTCATATCAAACAAAGCAAAGTGCAAGGATCTTTCACCTTGGAAGGTCAGCTGGATCTAGTCTAAAAAAAATAGACCCTGAGTTGACATGTAAATCAAACCAAGGAGTAACTAATGAGCACTCCTTGATCAAATCATGGAGGTATTTAGTTTTCTAATACCTCCTTCATCAAACTAAAATTACATATTATGTAAATCAATGTAGCCGAGCTTTCGAAACTGGCAGACAAATAAAACAATGTATACTAGTGTAAACAAAAGTAAAAGAATATGAATAGAATAATGTGAAGCACAATAGCGCTATATCAAATAATGATTATTACTATTACCTGGTATTTTAGAAGAATTGAGGGATCAGTAGGTTTTTTTAAAGAAAAAAACAACAACAATTTCATAGAGCTCTGGCATCCTTTTCCCCGGGATAAATTGGTTTGTTGTTTTGTGATGTGCTGGGACCACATGCTGACCTGTGTCATGACAGTATTTGCAGAAAGATATAAATATCAGTCGCACAAAAATAACCACTTTCACAGTAAATCAAAATGAAATGACTTACCAGGCAATGAACAGTGTTTATAAAACAAAATGGAAGAATATTCATGAGCAGATTTCAAGGATCTTCATAGGTTACTGCCAATCAACCTTTTAAGAAAGTGATTTTTTTTTAGAGAGACAGTAAGCTGTCACTCTTATTCAGGATCTGTATGTCAATTGTCATTTTGGTTTAGAAATACTGGGGCCACATGCCGATTTGATGTGTGCCACTATCAGCAGAAAGCAAATGTAACATAGGTTGTACCCCAGATTTAAAGGGGTAGTTTAGTTTTGGTAGAGAGGGCGCTGCACATCACAATTTTTTTGTGAGGTAATGAAAAACTGAATGTCGAATTTGAGAGAGCATGCAATTTTAATGGCAGAATAAACTTTATTTGGTCAAAATCGACCCAGAAACGGCTGAAATATCAATAAATATATATTATCTTATAATTATTTGGGGCCCAAATAATTAGATGATTTTTTAGAATTAAAAAAAAAAATGCTTGCACTTTTTCAAAAATTGTCAAAAGCGTTTTTTAAATAGTTGTTGATGATCTCGCTATTTAATCATATCAATAAAACATCACATGCATAATTTTGTATGAAAAAGGGTTGAAACCAATGCCTTTCAAAAAAGTGCCCTCTTGTGTTTGAATGGCTCTTTTTGAATGATAACAGGCTTTTTACTTAGTCGTTTGTAATTTTGTATACCTTTCGAGCATGGTGGAGTTATAACTATTAGTTTATAATGTTACTGTGCAGGTGTTAGCTACTTAAAGGTAAGGGTGAGTTTTGGTAATTTTCAAAGTGCCCCCCCAACATAAATTGTAACGGATTTGGCTGATTTCAATTCCATATGAAAGATCATCGAAAAAAACATGGGAAATAATAATGATTCCCGTTCAAATGCTCTAATTGTTGTGAAATTTGCTTTCAAAAGATTATATAAAAGTGGTTGAAGCCCGGGTATCACTTTTTAGAGAACGATAGCGCGAGTCGCTAGCGATCTAGGTCCTCCATAAAGAAAACTAAAACTAAATATATTTGTGCACGCTAATTATGCTTAAAACTATACATATGATACGGTACTCACCAGCAATTCACTCTCCAATATGTGATCCAACTATCGGGTGGATTAAGATTATGATTTTTCCCTCCATTCCGCAAAAAATCAGTGATATACATGCACCTCATGGACTTCGCTCCGTGTATTAGCGCGAACGAAAGCCGAACAAACGGGGCTTTGCAATTATACATACTACACGTACTATACTATTACCGCGCACTGCACTGTACAGTCCCGTATTAGGACCTAGAACGCTAGTGCTTCGCGCTGTTGTTCTCTAGAGTTAATTTGACACTTCGAGTTGTAACGGCTCTTTTTGAATGATAACAGGGGTTTTACTTTCTCGTTTGTAATTGTGTATAGTTTTTGAGCATGGTGAAGGGCAATTCCAAGCAAACGCCGTGACGGTCAGAGGGTGTTTCTCACAATGAAAGTCCAAATAACTCATAAAATCTAAATATCTAGAACCAACTTTTGATATGCATCTGTAACCACTATCCTACCAATAATTTACAATAGGCAAGAAAACCAAAATTCCCAATAAATTATTAATTATGAATATCAATATCTGCCGTAACGCCGTGACGGCAAAAAGACATGGGTTTCTTACATGCTAAGAAACTAAGTAAACTCTGTGAACTACAGGAACATTTTGCACTTTTGTCACATTGATTCTTTGTACTAGACATCAAGCTAGAACATCCAAATAAAAATGTAGAAAAAATCCAATGCTCATAGTAAATATGATATCATAAATGTATCTATGCACTGTAACGCCGTGACTGTAACGCCGTGACCTCTGAATTGTACATGTTATACATATGGGAGATATTAAAGAGATGAATAATATGATATAATTTTAATGTAGTGATCCAGAGTCAATAAAGAACTAGATGAATGGGTGATATAACCAAGATGCTATTAAATGATCATCCGCATGACACAAATTTGCAGCACAGTGCCCTCTATTGATCACAAAATCTTTTAGGACATAATTGAAATTCTTATCTATTTCAGAAGTTAGTTAATGGAACCATCAAATATTAAAACCAAAATACATACTTAAATGTAACAATGAAATATGAGACCTTTGACATCTGACCTTTGACCTTGTTTCTCAAAATAACATACAAATGTTTAATTTTTGGTATGCACAATGCATATTTGCAAGTGATTAGTTTCATGTAGCATGATTTCAGAGTTAGTAAATGTTTGTTTTTGAATTGGTAATTATCCGAGTGACCTTTGACCTGTGCCCCAAACAGTTTCAGAAAATTGTCTTTTACCTACAGTACTCTTTCTAACATTGATTCTGGAACTTAATTGTGAGAACAAAAAACAACAACAATATTTTGACCTGTTGACCTATGACCTCCCATGACCCCATTCCCTAATCAGGTCATATACTTCACTGGACGCATACCAGTATTATTATCATGTTATCCTTCAAGGATTCTCAAACTATCTTGATAATAATATAATTTTTGCATATTTGTTAGCATTGTGACCTTTGACCTTTGACCTCATGGACCAAAATCATATCCAATAATCCGTACCTCTAAATACATGGATTGTACAAAGTTTGAACGAAATCCATCCAACGATTCTTGAGATATTGCAAAAAAAAGAACACTGATGTACAGATGCACATACAGACATACGGACATACAACCCATACACATACATGACTCAGGTAATTTTGAGATGGAAACATTATCAACTGACCCTATTCATATAATTATAACATGAGCAATGCCCAAGCATACCTACAAAAAATATCTTACACTATTTGATTATGTCTACTGTGTTATGTCAATGGGAATCCAGTAGGTAGCGTCACGGCGTTACACAAAACGTAACGCCGTGACCAAATTGATATTGATTATATTAATAAGTGGTAAAAGATAATGCTGCTATTCAGCATGCATATTATAGCCCTATGGGCTAATACAGAGAAAACAAAAAATTATTTAATTCCCATTCATATTTTTCCAGAAATATTAAAAATATATGTTTTTAGTGTAACGCCGTGACATATTAATGATTGTAAATGAGACAGTCACTGAAGCGGAACGAAGAGCGAAAATGACGAAATCGATATTTATCTGAAAAATTGAAGCAATGATCCTATCAACACTGAAATAAAATTTTATGAAAACTCCTTTTCGCAGTTCTTTTATGCTTACTATTTAATTGAATGTTTTGTGAAAATAACTGAAAATTAATTTATGCTATATATTAACAATAAAATAATAGTTTACAATTTTTTTTTTCAAAAACAAAATACATTTTTGGAAAGTTCAATCTTTTAGCTTTCATTTGATACCAAATTTGTTATGGTACAACGAATTTGAAAAATCAGTGGTTATGTCAATGTTTGCTTGGAATTGCCCTGCAGTTATAACTATTAGTTTGTACCGTAATCGTGCAGGTTTTGGTTACTAAAGTTAAGTTTGACCAATACTCAACTATCCCTTTAAGTTCAGCCTTACCAAAACTAAACTACCCCTTTAAAGGGACTTAGTAACATTGTCTAATCCTCAAAATCCAATTGGAATTCTTGCGGTTTCCTTATACCTTGTTGTATTCGTATTAACAATAAAAGCATGGGACATGTTTCGGTTTGTCAATTTCTTTTTCGTTAAAAAGATATTTACGATTGAAGTGTTCAGATGTTAAATTATCCACTGGACCGCGAAAACCGTGTACAAAGTGAGTGCAATGAGTTAGTGAATATCACTTTGCATTTTTGCTCATTTCTCGGCCATATTACGTCCATTAAAGTTGAAATTTTCACACAACACCCAGTGGACATTTAAAGAATATTGACTGGCCTTGAGGGAGACACGGCAAATATTGCCTGAACTAGATTCATATTGCCCGAGTCGAAGACGAGGGCAATATAGATCTAGCGAGGGCAATATTTGTAGTGTAGCCCGAAAGTCCAGTCAATATTGTAATTATTAACTAATCAGACATCTCGAGCGAACATGCAATATATTAATTTAAAGGGTACAAATTGTCACAATTCTTACAATTATTGAACGATGTTTAAACTGTTTTAACCAAAATGTATACATCTTCAACCCAGTTTGTAAAGAATCATTACTAAAGCTAGCGCGTAAATTATAGCAGAGATGCCAACACATTATTACGTCATAATTAGACACTCGCAAATCCATTCATACGTCATTAATAAACGCGCGTATGATTTTGCGCACTCATACGCTGTTAGCGCGCCTTCATACTCGGATATATATTATTGAACGGCAAATAACGCACAAAATTCCATCGACTTTTCTGAGCGGGCAATAAGATTTTGTCCATTGGTTTACTGTGTGATCTTATTGACCGGCAAATTACACATAAAATCCCATTGACTTTTCCGAGCTGGCAATAAGATTTTTTTTTCACCCGTAGTTTTGTTGGCTTACTCAACTTCGAGGGCAATATCGTTTGAAAATTGCCCTGCTCAGATGTCTGCTATGGTTAATAATAGTTTATATCACACATGATATAAAAGCTGTAGTCAGAGAGTTAACCGTTTTTAACCCAACCACTAATTTTACTCAGAAATGTTGCAAGTATGTACAGAAACAAAAGAACTGCAGTTGCAGAAATCTTCTGAAATTCTTTTCTGTTAAAAAGTGAGTCCAATGAGTTAGTGAATATCACTTTGCATTTTTGCTCATTCCTTCGCCATATAACGTCCATTAAAGTTCAAATTTTCACACAACACCCAGTGGACATACATGTATCAGATAACAACAATATACATTGTTAAATGTTGCTTGCAAGTATCGGTTTCCATGGTGGTGTATACATTGTATCAACCACTCATCACTTTTTGCACATGTCAACAAAGTTACTAGATCCCTTTAATGCCTTCAGTACCTAGCCATTTGATATGTCATTGGTTTATATCACACATGATATAAAAACTGTAGTCAGAGAGTTAACCGTTTTTAACCCAATCACTAATTTTACTCAGAACTGTTGCAAGTATGTACAGAAACAAAAGAACTGCAGACTTTGCAGAAATCTTCTGAAATTCTTTTCTGTTATAAAATCATAAAGATATGACAGAAATCACTGCCAACAGTTCATCATAAATGAGTACTAGTAATACAGAAGCATGGCTGGAAATGGCATTCATTCGCAGGAAAAAGTATATAAGTTAAATACTGGTGTAATATAGGCCTGAATCATCACGGTTATTTTATAAACCGGGTCCCGATCGACTTGCACCGGTCGGGAACCGTTGCTCAGCCTTAGTTTAATAATTGATTATTAAACTTTTTTTGTGACAGGTTGACCTTTTTAAAAATAGAAATACTGAAATACTATGTGCAATACAAACCCTGCAACGTTGCAGAAAGAGTTGCAATCATTGTAAAGTTGCAATTCATTGCAAGTCAGATCATGTGACGAAAATGCGCAATTTTGATTGGTTCAAATGTGCATATTTCCTGACTTGCAATTAATTGCAGCTTTACAATCGATTGTAACTCTTTCTGTAGCGGGTCCAAGATGTACATTTATTTACCTGCACTACAGAGCGGAATAACGCAGGGCTCGACACTAGCTAGCACTTGCTTGATGTCCAGGGCAAGTAATATAACATAAATAGGTCTAGTATGGTAGCCCAAAAGGGCAACTAACATTTATGTGTAAATCTCATAGAGAAACGAAAGAGAAGTATAAAGAGATTTGCCAATCAGATCGAGAGCTACCAAGTGCAATACATTTTTCAGTTGTTTTTCACATAATTTTATTTGGGCTAGCAAAAATTTGAACATTCATGATTTTACTTGACCATGGGTAATAAATATATTAATTTGTGCTTAGAAACCCTGTACTAAGCACTTATAAATGCAAGCTATTATTATTTGTGTCATTAAGTAGAACAAAAAGTTAGTGTGGAGGCTTGATTTATGGTAGCAGCCAAATCAATTCTGTCATTACAACACACTCCCCGACGCCGCATCATCATGAGATTCCTGTTGCACCGTGCCATGCCTCATTGCATGCAGTCTTTTATATCCCACCCTCTTCCCTTCCCGTGCCCTTGCGAAGTCGCAATTATTCAATATTTCCTGTAAGGATGTAGGTACGAAAGTGGGTCGAATGATGCACGTTACTGCACATACGGACTGTGTACATGTACAATGTACATGCACACATTCTGAATGGCTACATACGTTTTCTTTAATGGGGTAGTTCAGTTTTGGTATAGAGGGGGCTGCACAAAATAATTTTTTTTGTGAGATAATAAAAAACTGATTGTAAAATCTGAATGAGCATACAATTTTAATTTCAGAATAAACTTTATTTGATTAAAATCGGTTCAGAAACAGCTGAAATATCAATACAAATATTCGATCAGAATAAATTTGGGCCCCAAATTTATTAGATGATTTTGTTTTAAATTTAAAAAATGCTTACACTTTTTCAAAAATTTTCAAAAGGTGTTTTTAAATAGCTGTTGATGATTTCTCTATTTGATTATTATTTCAACAAAACAACACATGAATAATTTTGTATGAAAATGGTTGAAACCAAGGTTTTGGTTACTAAAGCTCAGCCTTACCAAAACTGTACTACCCCTTTAACCTGTTCAGGACTTGTCCAAAAAATACTGTGGCATTAGGTCTATGGAAAATGCATGTAATACAACAATTGAATAGTCTTGAACCAGTAAAATAGCATATTAGAAACACATTTTTTCCTCCTACTGGCCCAGTTAGGCAATTAAAAATCAAGAACATACACATGTTGGTGGCCCCAAACCATAAACCCCTGGCCCCCAATTTTGTCCTGAAGTTGATTTCGGTGGCCCTAGACTAGTGCTAATTTAATAATTATTACTGTATAAGCAACTTTTTATAAAGTGCATATTACACATACGGTTAATTAACTGGTGCTGGTTTACTGAAAAGTGTGCTACAGTTTGATTTTCTTGCTTGCCCTAATGGCAAATGATGAAATAGCTTGCCCTTTCAACAGAACCCCACTTGTCTATTAAATCTTCTAGGTAGAATCTTAGGAAATTACATGTATGTTAATTTTCTGTAGTAACGATTCAATAATGTAATTCATTATTTAGTGCAACGTTAATGTACTTGTAGATGAAGCGCAGTGTAATGTAATGTATGTGCACATTTGGTTGCAACATGCCTCTTCTAAAGGGACACAGGCAGCCAAAGTTAATTAGTGAGACATCGCAAGATGATGGATTCAATTTGGGCATTAAAATTAAATTGAAGGGAGTTGTGCTGAACCTTAGCTCACCAACCATGAGACTTCCTCAGAGCGTGTACCTGTAATTATTATAAGACTCGGGTCGAGTGCAAAGCTATACAGTATGTGCATATATATATACGAGCGAGGCAGAGTGTAATGTACATACTGTAGGCCTGCATGTCGTAAGCATAATTCATATAATTATGATGAATTTTGGGGTCAAATTACAGAGTGAATTCTAGTAAAGTGAAGTGTGTGCTGCTTAACACATATTTGATGTTTAATATTGAATTTAATCTGGATACGTTCAAACCTGTCTTAGCGGCCACCTGTCTATAGCAGCCAACCTGCCAGTAATGGCCACTAAAACTGTTCCCCTTCTGAGGAAAAAAAATGCTATAGAACTTGTCTAAAGAGGCCACCTGTCTACAGTGGCCACATTTCTTGTTTCCCTTAGGTGGTCACTGTATAAGTGTATGTATGAAGGAAGAAAATGGGAATAAATTATAAGGACATTTCTTGAAACTAGAATGAGCAAGTGTATTAAACTATATAGGAAGAGAAGAAGTGAATGAGGAGGAGGGGATCAATACAGGGGAACAGGAGGAGGCAGACTTGAATGAAATATTTATAACTGAAGGAAGCTGAGCCTTTAGTTCACCTATGGAGGTATTTTTCACCAACCACAAGACTTCCTCCAAGCATGTACTTGTAATTATTTCAGAGTGTGGTGCAAAGCTCTACACATGAGCATATAATATGCTAGGCAGAGTAAATTAAGAATAGGCTTACTACAAGCCCTGCATATAATCATAATTCATATTTGATGAATTTTTTTTTTTTTTTTTTTTTGGGGGGGGGGGGGGGGGGGGTCAAATTAGTGAGAGTAAATTCTAAGTGAGGTGTGTTATCTGTTTAACATGTTCGCTGTTTAATATGCAGTGTATTATTAGTAGTTTAATCTTGATATGAATTAATGACAATTTGTTAATTGTAGTTTTCTTAGAAAATAGAATTGATGATCGGTGCAAAGAGACAAACAAGCAAGGGAATTGGGATGAGAACAAGTAAACAAGGGGTGAGGGTTCTTTAAGGTGAAAGGGGAGAGGCAAAATGAGATGGGTGAAAAGAAGAATACTAAGAGAAACAGCTGCAATAGAGGAGGAGGAGAAGGAGGAAGATATGGCGGGAATAATGAAGGGAGATGGAAATGGAGAATGAGGAGGAAAGAGGAGGACGGGAGAAAAAAAGGAAGGTGGTGGGAGGGAGGAGGAAAAGGAAGACCTATCAAAGAAGAAGCAGCAGTAAGAAAGAAGGAGGATGAAAAGGAGAAAGGGAGAAGGGGGAGACATTTTTTATAAGGAGAGATTGAGGAGAAATTGAAGGAGGAAGAGAGAAAGAAGAGAAAAGGAAGGAGGTAGCAAGGAGGAAATTGAAGACATATCAAAGAAGAAGCAGCAGTAAGAAAGAAGGAGGAGGAAAAGGAGAAAGGGAGAAGGGTAGAAATATAAGGAAGAGGTAGAGGAGAAAGGGAAGGAGGAAGAGAGAAAGAAGAAAAAAGGAAGGAGATAGCAAGGAGGAAATAGAAGACCTATCAAAGAAGAAGCAGCAAGATAGAAGGAGGAGGAGGATGAAGTGAGAAGCAAAGGGAGAAGGAGGAGAAATATAAGGAACATGTGGAGGAGGGAGTGAAGGAGGAAGCCTGGAGCGAAAAAAAAAGGTAAAAGAGGAAGGAGGGAGGAGGAAAAAGAAGAATATCAGAGAAGAAGAAGAAGCAGCAGCAAGAACGTGGGAGGAGGATAAGGACAAGAAAGAAGGAGGAAGAGAAGAAAAAGTACATGAGAATGAAAATGAGGATAATCGAGAGATAAATGAAGCAGCAAAAAAAGAAGAAGAAGATCCATGAAGAAGTGATGCACTGGTCCCTGGGAAGAAAACATCTCCAAAATGTCAGGATAAAGTGCCTCACCCCCGCTTTGGGGCACAGCCACATCTCTTGATCTCATTTTTAGGCCATTCTGTCGAGAGAATGGAGATGGGATGAAGTTTGAAGTACTGTCAGATCTGTTTTACTTCCAACATGCATAAACACGAACACGGCCGAATGTCTTGCAAATTTATGTGCCTTATGTAATATACATGTTGTGTTTGTAGAGCACTGTGCATACACAATGTAATATTAAAGTACATACATGTGTACAGTTTACACATGTACATAAAGGCTAAAGCCAAACATCAATACCACATGGAAATACTATTTCCATGTAATACGTATAATATTGAACAATGTGCATTAACGTAGCCTAATATCTTTAGAAATGCAATGTACTCAGTGTGGGAAAACGTTACTTGAAGTATTAGCCTGCACACCCACATTATATGTACGCTTGAAACATATTTATTTTGTGCAGAAAATTATAGATCGTAACGTACTGTACAATCACACAAAGTAGAATTTTGAGTTGAATGCAAACTCTTATTTCAATCATGCATCTTTGATGTTTTGATCAAAAACCTGTGGATCAATTTTCACGATAATTGCCTACTTTTGTATCTATTGATATAGTGGAGATGGTGAGAAAATCTGAAAGAATTATAAGAGATTATTGTAAAATATTTTCTGATTTTGTACAAAATACCGTGTTTAGATGAGTACTTTACAGGTAAACAGATTGACTATTGAGCGGAAACAAATTTTTTATAGTAAAATCACAATAATTTGATCCTTATGGAAGGAACAAATAAATAACTGACAACTTTGATAGTAAAAGTTAAATTCATAATTGGATTCATAACTGTTTCGGAAATAAGATAAATTAGATTTGCTGCAAATAGTTTAATATGAACCATTGAACATCAAGATTGTGTACATATTATGGAAGTAGTTTGTAATCTATTTTGATAATCTGCAAACTTCTGTAAACAAGCTAACAGGGCTCAGATCCCTTCTGAGATTTGATGTGGGATGTATCCAATATCTGGTCATGTTATATTCGGAAGTCACGCTGACGTTGGCCCTAATTGAGACCCCGAAAGTCACCCCATACCTTCCTGTATGGGGTGATGGTATATAACCGATGTCTCATTTTTCACCCTAAACCCATTCAGGACTGGTTCCCAAAGTACTCTGGCTGGGGTCTAGATGGAGAATATGTGTTATACGGAAATTAAAAAGTCTTGATTGGGTTAACATGCAGACCATGGACAAATCAATATAAAATCAGACTGTAGACAAAATGTAAAATCTTGCTTAAGAGTCTGTGTCAAAACGTCTAACCTTTATCCTAGGAGAATGTCCTTTTATATGGTCGATTTAAACATATCGATCTCATTATTTTTTTTTTCATTGTGTATGATTATTCAAAAAGTTATGTTGTAATGTATCAATAATGATCTAAGAGCTTTGAGACTTTGAGGCCCGTGATAAAGTGCTATTTAAAAATGGACAACATTTATTAAATGATACCAAAACCTGAGTGTAGGTAGACCCCAGATTGAGTATTTTGGAGAGCAGTCATGAATGGAATAAATAGCCCCTCTACATGTATGATATGTATTGGCCTACAGTACAGAACTGGTACAGAACCCAACTATAATGTGCATGTCTTTGCTAGTGAACTAATTACTTGTAGTTCATTGACCTATTGACCTTGTTCATCAACCTTCATCGAAGCGCCATGTATACTTTCTAGATAAGTCTGCCTGTCACCATGTCATAAACTCTGTAGCCAGTATGGCAGCTATCCAAAACAAACTTTGATGCAAGTTGGAGACAGGCAGGCACTATAGCCGAGAGGGCAATCTTGAGGAAGAAACTAGAGGGGATAACCTTATGATGAGGTCTCAGGATGAGCCTTTGGGGCTAATAAGGTCAGATCACTTGGGAAAATGACCATCTGCAACACACTCATACAATCAAATTGGCAACTTTTCATGCTTTCTCTCTTGTTACCCTAAAGCATGCAATTGTGAGTTTCACTTGCTAAAAGTCACAAAGGAGAATAGATTATTGTCTGTAGTTTTTGCCAGTTTGAATACAAAAAAAACAACATGTCAGTTTTGATAAACTGTTGCCAATTTAAGGATATCATTTCAATATTGCTTTTGAAAATGGTTTTACACTAATTTAATTAATTATAATGTACATCGGGGCTGGGAGAGAAAACAATTTATGCTGTCTCTATTAAAGTCATTGTTTTTTAATCGGTGTGGTTCGCGCTCACTATCAAAGAAGCTCTTCATGATAAAAGCACCTCAAAGATGCCTAAATCTTGAGGATACAGGGGATGATAACTCCTTGAGATCTCAGGATGAGCCTTGGGGGCTAAAAAGGTCAGATATCTTGTGGAAATTACCATCTCCACTCTAACAATCAATCCTCTGAAAGGATTTAAAGGCTGTGGACAAGTATGCTTTTAGCATGTAATTATTTTTTCTTCACATCTCAAGAATGGACCATGTGTTGAGATAAGAGAGGAAATTAAAGGGATCTAGTAACTTTGTTGACATGTGCAAAAAAGTGATGAGTGGTTGATTGAATGTATATTGTTGTTATCTGATATGTCCACTGGGTGTTGTGTGAAAATTTCAAGTTAAATGGACGTTAAATATGGCCCAGTAATGAGCAAAAATGCAAAGTGCTATTCACTAACTCATTGCACTTACTTTGTACATGGTTTCCGCGGTCCAGTGGATAATTTAACATCTGAACACTTCAATCATAAATATCTTTTTAACGAAAGGGAAATTTGAAAAACCAAAACCTGTCCCGTGCTTTTATTGTTAAAGGGGTAGTCCGGGCCTGATAAAACCATTCGTTATTTGAATAAGCAGAATAAGAGGCATAATTGGTGAAAATTTGATCAAAATCGGACAAGAAACACGGGAGTTATACCTATTTGAACATCATGTAGTAATGAGCGATCGTTTCAAAATTGCTGCCATATGCAACATCATTGACGAGCAACTCGCCATGCCTTTAGTACATGAAAATACACTTATTTCTCATTTTCGTTGCTAAAAATTAATTTTTCTCTGCTTGTTTTCACAAATTCATAGAATAGTATCGATGGGTCAACCTCTTTGGAATTTGTAAGCTCATAAATTTGCTTTGTTATTAAGAAAATTTAATTTTTTTAAAATTTCCATGTAGAAGTCAAAATGGCTGCAGCTCGCAAGTGACGTCACGATCGATAGCAATTGCGAACGATACTAAAAATCGGAGCAAAGTTCATCCTGTCATAACTTTTTTATTGCTCTACCGTTTTGGCTCAGATTTTCGATCATCATTCTTCATATTCACTTCATTTTATAGCAAACATCACATTTCTGGGGTGGAATTCCCCTTTAATACGAATACAACAAGGTATGAGGGAACTGCTATAATTCCAATTGGATTTTGAGGATTTGGACAATGTTACTAGGTCCCTTTAAAGCCTTTTGGCTAAGGTCAGATGACCAGTGAAAATGACCATCTGATTCTGAAGTGAACGCTTAAAATCAATCCTGTTAATGGTAGCGTGACGGGAATATTGACCTTTTTGCAGTTGCAGTGATTTGCATATTTTGCATACTACAGTATATAGTCAACCTTTTTGCACTCAGCGTGTTTATCTTGCGCGTTTGAATGAAATTACAGATTTATCCTCTGTGCACTGGCACTGGCAGTGGATTGGTTGCATGAAGGGATAATTGACCTCTGCAGATAAAGTGATTTGCACATTTTTAAAATGAACGATTTTTCCTGTTTTAGTCAAAGTTACATGCGAATAAACTACTAGAAAAATCTATAAAGTGTACTGCCACTTTGTTTATTTTTCAAGAAATCAAGCTTACATAATGTACATTTGAAAAGGCCTCTCATGTTTCAGAAATTCTCAATCGTCAAAATGCCAAATGAACACTTTTTAAATTGATTTTGTATCTTCAAAAGGAAATGCATCCAGGTACACGTATATCTATGCAGTTGCAAATACATGAATAACTCAATCATGTCTATGTATGAGTAAATGTATACCTGTATTCCAGCAGTTGGAAATAATTGAATTTGTGACTTTAAAAAATCTCTGTGTAAGGGAATATCAATGTGCAGTTGTAATGTTATTTATTTGTATTTTGTAAAAGTAAACGCATGCAGATGCATTCAAACCTGTGTATAGTGACCACCTAAGGGAAACGAGAATTATGAGCACCGTAGACAGGTGACCTCGATAGACAGGTTCGTTGCTATATAGACAGGTGGTCGCTATATAAGACGTATTTGTGGGGTTGATAGGACTTATATAGCCCTTCGTACAATCATACTAACATTTTAGAAAGTATTTCCATCGCTATACCCAAGTTTAGAAGACACCTTGAAAGAACCCCTTTCCATAGAAGATGACTCACGCAAGAAAATTATAAGAATAAAGAACTGACCTCTCTCATCCATTTGCGAAACGACCTGTAGAGGCTGTCACCGTTGTCGGAGAGATAGAACCTCATACACTCATCATTTAAACGTTCATTATTCATTTGAGACGCACTACTTGCATTTAGAGTGGGGGCACTTATTTTCGTGAAAGCTTTTGGGACGTCTAAGGGAAGAGAGATGGATGGATAAATAGCATAGTGATATACAGAAAAAGAAAAGGTGGATAGAGAATAGATGGAGAGGGAGAGAGGGTGGTAAGGGAGGGGGGGGGGGGGCAGGGGAGAGAAAGGTATAGATGTATTGGAGAGTGGAAGAGACTGAGAGAGAGAGAAGTAGGATGGGAGGGGAAGAGGAGAATAGAAAGGAAGAAAGATTGATAGAGAACAATTGGAGCAGGGGAAAAAGAAGAACGAGAGAGTGAGATGAGGAGAAGGAAAGGGAGAAAGGAAGAAAAATGGACAGAGAATGATTGTAGAGTAGAATACGAAGAGATAGAGGTAGGGTGAAAGCCTGAAAGAAGTGAGAGAGGAAAACACAAACAAAAAAAGTTACATAAAGGAGAGATGATGGAAGAGAATAAGGGAAAGGAGATGATGGATGAAATTTGTATTTGTATTTTTTATTTTGTTGAATAAAATGTTATTTATTCATTTATAAAAGGTTTATTAAAATACTGCCTTCATGGACATGTGACCGAATTGCGGTCAGTTTACGTATGAATACAAACAATAATGTATAATTCACAAAATTACATAATTACGGATAGATACAAATTTGAATATATTGATAAAAATGGGTTAATCCTAATGTAGTAATAATTAAAACAAATTATTAAGTGTATTAATATTTCATCATAAAATCAATATTAATTGAGCAAGATGCAAATATTGGAATTGTAAAATTGAAAAGCAAATGGGTATTAAAACATAATGGTAAACAGCCATTGTAATTAAAGCATACTGCTGCGCGTTACCACAATATGGTATATTTTACTAGTAGGGCAGAGGCAACGGAAGTTGAACAATGCACTGTGCGTCATTATTTATTCAGAAAGGAATTCGCTTTTGACCTAACTTTGGCCACCATTTATGCTTCTTTCACCAAATACAAACTGAAACGAAATGCATTGGTGCTATAGTAAATACTAACGTTTCTGTTTAACTATGAGATAAAATGCAATCGCTAATATAATATCACATATAAATCTCATCTAGAAATAAAGGGCCTGAAAATTTCCTGTTTGGGCTAGTAAAATTTGAAAAATGTATGATTTTCCTTGCCCGAATCGGCCAGTAGAGAAAAGAGTTAGTGTTGAGAAATTTGCAGTAGTGTTGGAAATGCGATAATAAATATATTGCATGACTTCATACTCATCAAGGCAGCTTATATATCGTCATGGCAACATGGTACCTCAGGGGGAAATCCAGGTCACTGTCCTGTGACTTGATGATGCATTTGTGTGTGAGTTGGATTGGAGAGCGTCTTGGCTTTACATGTTTTTATCTACCTGTTTTTGATGGTTTTTATTCAGTGTGTGTGTATGTGCGTCTATGTTTGTGTGTGTTATTGTGTGTGTGTGTGTGTGTGTGTGTGTGTTCTTACCTGGCCTACACTATGGGGTCATGGTACGTACAAATCGACGTTGTGGGGTTATTTTTACATTATGGGTTTAAACCCACACTATCATTGGTTTCTTTTTGTATAAAATACGTTGTGGGGTTATTTTCACCAGTCTGCAAAAATAACCCCACAATGTTTTGAATGGAACTTGTATGTAATGTAAAGTGTATGTTATCATCTCGTTCATTTGTGTAGAAAAATGGCCACCCACAATGTGCATACACACGCACACACAACCCCACAATGTTCATACATGACCATTAACCCACAATGTACCTTATGTAGGTATGTGTGTGTTTCTGTATGTGTGCATTTTGTATGTGTGTGTGTGTGTTTCTGTGTGTGTGTGTGTGTGTATTTTCTATGTGTGTGTGTGGGTGTGTTTGCATTTTTCTGTGTGAACATGAGTCAACTTGTATTTGGAGAGCCTTTTGGCTGTGCTTGTTTGTACATGTAGTTGTGTTTCTCAGTGTATGTGTGTGTGTTTGTGTGTGCCATTATGTTGGCCGTGCCATTATGTTGGCCTCACCATTGAGTGGCTTGGCAAATAAGTAAATGTAACTCGGTGTCTACATTTGTGTGTGTTCTGGTGTGTATAACTTAAACTTTTTATTTTGTTTGTACATTCCTCCTGCGTACATTACTTGTATTAAACCTATTTACATTTTAGTAGCTTACATGTATTTTAATCAATCATATATTTTCTCCAAAATATACACTCTAATTATTTGGAGTGCATGGATACACTTTGTCTGTCAAAATAATGTACATATATATATTTCAGCAAACTGGTTTTCGGCAGTGTCACTTTAGATTGTCTGTTTTCAGTCATGCATGAATTATGTATGATGTGTGTTTTGTTCTAAATGAAAGGAGAATTGACATGTCTGAATCTGTGCATGTATCTTAAAAATGTTATCACAAATATAATAACATTATAACTCCAGCCTTTTGTTGTCTTTTTCCTTGGATTTACACTGCATTATTATTATAAAGCTTTAAACATCAACATATCTGAGATTGCATATTTAATACATTACCTATTATGGACCACATTAATGTTATGTGTTTAAATTGATGTAATGGATTTTGCCCCTATGGTTTTTTGGTATAGATTAATGGATTAATAAATTGAACCAATTAAATAAAGTGGTTATAAGATTTAAAAGTAACAGTTTACGTTGTATGTTGCATGTTGTACCAAAATAAAAATAGTTCTCACCGGGTTGGCCAATTAATGACTGATCATACAAAATATTTTGGGTGTGGCCTATGGAGAATACATAACATAACATACCAACATTAAATAGTTTTAACCAGGTTAACCCATTCATGGCTGGTCCCAAAACTATTTTGGGCTATGGTCTATGGAGAATGCATGTTTAACCCATCAAGGACGGAGTCCCACATATTTGTGGGTTGGTAGTCCTAACTTCAGCAAGAAGATAAAAAGTTATATAATGGATACAAGGAGAAAGAGCATAAATTTCTCTATTTTTAGAGCCCTATTTTGTTACTCTACCTGCCTTAGTTATTTTTTAATGAATTTTATTGTTGCGTATATCGCTATAATTGAGAAAAATCCTTAAATTGGCAACACATTGTGATATTTTAAAAACAGATTTTGGCATTCAAATTGGCAACTTTGCGGCAAAGTCACTTCATATTTGCCTTAAATTGTAATTACTAAATATTTTCCACAGGTAGTTTTATGTCATTAAAAGGTAAAAAAATTAGGAGTTGCCAATTTGTAGAGGGAAACAGTGATCACTTTTGCCTTAAAATAGCTCTCGTCTTGTCAAACTGTCTTGAATGGGGTAATGCATATGTTGCTATCAGTGGTAGATGTGGAACACTTTTGTTTAATAATACAGGCAAACATGTCTTGGTGGCCACCTGTCTATACCTGGCAAACATGTCTTGGTGGCCACCCGATACAGGCAAACATGTCTTGGTGGCCACCTGTCTATACAGGCAAACATGTCTTAGTGGCCACCTGCCTATACAGGCAAACCTGACTTAGTGGCCACCTGTCTATAGCAGCCAACCTGCCTGTACAGTAAAACCTGTCTTAGTGGCCACCTGTATATAGCAGCCAACCTGCATGTACTGTCAAACTTGTCTTTAGTGGCCACATGTCTATAGAGGTCATCTGTGTATAGTGGCCACTCTTTTTGTTTCCCTTCTAGTGTTCACTATACACATGTTTGACTGTAATAGTGGAGATGTACAGTATATCGTGCACATGTCTGTCATGATGTGACACTCCCGGTGCTACTATTACGTGTGGAAATCAGGTACAGCTCAAACCCACACAATGCTATTGCATACTTTCTGAACTCCCTGAGGCGCATTCTAGCAATATTCATTCATAAAATTTTACTTGCCCAATATCAATTTTTACTTGCCCTGGGTATTTGGGTAGGCCTTCTGTAGGCCTACATACATGTATTGTACATTTTTCGTTGCCTTTCTTTCTGTTATAAAAACTACTATTAGTTACACCATAACATCTGAGTGATGTGATGTGTGTGGCAAGAGGATGCCTGTCTGTAGATGACATTAACGGGCAGGGTTTGAATTCCAGAGTGAGGGAAATGAGGCAATCAGGGCATGTCATGCATAACTCAGTGTCGCACACTAAAGGCGGTCGGTGAGCTTAGGTTTGAAGGGGTCTAGATTATTGTGCGTCGCTAACTTCAGTTCAGGCTACAGCTTTACATGTCGTGCAAATATAGCCACCAAATCAAACACATACATGTAGCTACCAAATCGAACATAAAGCCCCAAAATGTAATATAATAGCCACCAAATTTAGGGTTAGAGTTAAGGTGAGGATATTCAAGTTGGACTAGAGTCTGAAGTTAGCGACCAAAAGTAAAACCTAAGATAACCAGACCTGTGGTCTCCCATGATGAGGTTGAAAGCTCGAGACAATGTGTGACTGCGACTGCGTTTGCATGAGAATAGCTGCAACTAGTCTATTGCGCCTGTCCATAATTTTGAATATGTTTAAAACTGTGAAACTGGTTCAGGAGTGTGGTATTATATTACATACATGTACATGTATGTATATGAAACTCTTTGTAAATTATTTTGTATTAAATCTTAGAATAAGATATTATGATTTATGTTAACTTGTAATTATAATTGTAAATTATGTAATATATGCATGTAAGTTTATTGTTTATATTCTTGTAAAGCGCCTAGAGATAATTTTATATTAGGCGCTATATAAATCAAATATATTATTATTATTTTTCCACTATAAAACATTAGATGTATTATCTTCCCTTATTCCCTAAAGAATAAAAATGTCTGTAGCTGCATGTATAAAGACGTTGATGAGCACCCCGCAATTTAAGCTCTATATCCCCTTACCCGTATTTTCACCCCTTGTAATAAAGGCTTTGAGAGAAAATCTGGATTGGACTGGACAGCTGAGGGCTGACTGTTTGTCAAGTTTGGTTTACCAGGTCCCTGGCACGCCTGGGACTTTGTATTTAGTAAAACCCTGATTATAAGAAAATCATGACTGCCAATTCCCTCCCATGCCTATCTTTACACAGAAGTAGTTTTTATTCATCAAAGTTTTGTTTGTATGTTAAATATTCCAGAGTATTAAACTGTTTAATAATTATTTCTCTTTTTTTCGCAGAGCTGCTGAGTATTTCTTTAAACTGTCAAGCTGCCACAGTCATTGCCTTCCATGGGGGAGAGTTCCCTACCATGCTAATATCTTCACTCAGTCATAATTTATATGATATATCTCTCACAGTTTTATTTGTATATTATTTAATTTAAAATCATTTAATAAATTAATGAATTATTACATATTTATTTCTCTTTTCCACAGTGCTACTAAGTATTTCTTGTTGTCAAGCTGTGACTGTCATTGCTTTCCGTCGGGAGACGGCTAGAGTTCCCTGCCACCTGTTTCGTTACTCAGTTAAAATTCATTTGATTTATCTCTCACAGTTTTATTTGTATAGATATTACTTTTTATTTATGATATCATTTAATTAATGCCTTATTTCATGTTTCTTTCTCTATTTCACAGTGCTACTGAGTATTTCTTGTTGTCAAGCTGCCACTGTCATTGCCTTCCGTGGGGAGACGGCCATAGTTCCCTGCCATGCTTATCTTCACATGCAAAACAGGGTCGATCCTAGATCTGTCATTGTGTCATGGACAGAGGTATGTGCATATCATTTTTTAATTTTATTGTACAGTATATAATTGTGTTCATAATCTATTGAACGTTATTAAATGAGTCAATGGAGTGCCTAGGCTTTAATTGTATCCCCCGAACCACTTCGGGGGATACTATGGATTTGGCCTCGTCGCGCCGCCGCCGCCGCCGCCGCCGCCGCCGCGTCCGCCGCGTCCGCCGCAGAGATTTTCTTGTGAACGCTCTACAGGTCCGAGTTCTTGTCCGATCATTTTCTAATTTGGTATGAAGGTGTATTAAGGAAAGAGGATGAAGCCTATTGATTTTGGTGTGGGGCGGAGTCCTGGTTGCCATGGTAACCATGATATAAAGAAATAGTTAAGATTACCTTGTGAACGCTCTACAGGTCCGAGTTCTTGTCCGATCATTTTTTAATTTGGTATGAAGGTGTATTAAGGAAAGAGGATGAAGCCTATTGATTTTGGTGTGGGGCGGAGTCCTGGTTGCCATGGTAACCATGATATAAAGAAATAGTTAAGATTACCTTGTGAACGCTCTACAGGTCCGAGTTCTTGTCCGATCATTTTCTAATTTGGTATGAAAGTGTATTAAGGAAAGAGGATGAAGCCTATTGATTTTGGTGTGGGGCGGAGTCCTGGTTGCCATGGTAACCATGATATAAAGAAATAGTTAAGATTACCTTGTGAACGCTCTACAGGTCCGAGTTCTTGTCCGATCATTTTCTAATTTGGTATGAAGGTGTATTAAGGAAAGAGGATGAAGCCTATTGATTTTGGTGTGGGGCGGAGCCCTGGTTGCCATGGTAACCATGATATAAAGAAATAGTTAAGATTACCTTGTGAACGCTCTACAGGTCCGAGTTCTTGTCCGATCATTTTCTAATTTGGTATGAAGGTGTATTAAGGAAAGAGGATGAAGCCTATTGATTTTGGTGTGGGGCGCGGTCCTGGTTGCCATGGTAACCATGATATAAATCAATAGTTAATATTACCTTGTGAACGCTCTACAGGTCCGAGTTCTTGTCTGATCATTTTCTAATTTGGTATGAAGGTGTCTTAAGGAAAGAGGATGAAGCCTTTAGATTTTGGTGTGGGGCGGAGTCCTGGTTGCCATGGTAACCATGATATAAAGAAATAGTTAAGATTACCTTGTGAACGCTCTACAGGTCCGAGTTCTTGTCCGATCATTTTCTAATTTGGTATGAAGGTGTCTTAAGGAAAGAGGATGAAGCCTATTGATTTTGGTGTGGGGCGGAGTCCTGGTTGCCATGGTAACCATGATATAAAGAAATAGTTAAGATTACCTTGTGAACGCTCTACAGGTCCGAGTTCTTGTCCGATCATTTTCTAATTTGGTATGAAGGTGTATTAAGGAAAGAGGATGAAGCCTTTTGATTTTGGTGTGGGGCGGAGTCCTGGTTGCCATGGTAACCATGATATAAAGAAATAGTTAAGATTACCTTGTGAACGCTCTATAGATCCGAGTTCTTGTCTGATCATTTTCTAATTTGGTATGAAGGTGTATTAAGGAAAGAGGATGAAGCCTATTGATTTTGGTGTGGGGCGGAGTCCTGGTTGCCATGGTAACCATGATAACCATGATATAAAGAAATAGTTAAGATTACCATGTGAACGCTCTACAGGTCCGAGTTCTTGTCCGATCATTTTCTTATTTGGTATGAAGGTGTATTAAGGAAAGAGGATGAAGCCTATTGATTTTGGTGTGGGGCGGATTCATGGTTGCCATGGTAACCATGATATAAAGAAATAGTTAAGATTACCTTGTGAACGCTCTACAGGTCCGAGTTCTTGTCCGATCATTTTCTAATTTGGTATGAAGGTGTATTAAGGAAAGAGGATGAAGCCTTTTGATTTTGGTGTGGGGCGGAGTCCTGGTTGCCATGGTAACCATGATATAAAGAAATAGTTAAGATTACCTTGTGAACGCTCTATAGATCCGAGTTCTTGTCTGATCATTTTCTAATTTGGTATGAAGGTGTATTAAGGAAAGAGGATGAAGCCTATTGATTTTGGTGTGGGGCGGAGTCCTGGTTGCCATGGTAACCATGATAACCATGATATAAAGAAATAGTTAAGATTACCATGTGAACGCTCTACAGGTCCGAGTTCTTGTCCGATCATTTTCTTATTTGGGATGAAGGTGTATTAAGGAAAGAGGATGAAGCCTATTGATTTTGGTGTGGGGCGGATTCATGGTTGCCATGGTAACCATGATATAAAGAAATAGTTAAGATTACCTTGTGACCGCTCTACAGGTCCGAGTTCTTGTCCGATTATTTTCTTATTTGGTATGAAGTAGGCTTGGGCGGTTCTGCCCCAGCTTGGAGTCGATTCTGATTCCATACCCATGTCTCGGTTCCGAGAAGAATCGGTTCTGAGATCGTATAGCGTACATGTACACATAACTCATACAATCACACAATCAGCTCTGTGAAACAGCGTGCGAGGCCTTGCCCAAAGGCTACTGCCAGCCTAGTAGAACAACGTACACCACCAAACTTGTTCAGTTCACAATATTACAACCCACAAAAGTGCAATGCAATTGGTTCGGGGGATACATGTGCTCGGCTGCGCGACCCGCCGAGCGCGCAATTTCTAGTTTTTAGCAGAATCTGGTATTGCAAATTACAAAAGCTACATACATGTAAATAGGTATAAATATATATATTTTTTTTTACAAAACACAGTTTGACAATATGTTTTCAATGTTTATTGTTGCAATTTTATTATATTTGCAGTTTTTCTGCTTTGGTTTAACTTATTTTTTTAAAAGGTACACAAACATTGAAAGGACAAGTGCTCAGGAGAAGAAATTTCATTTACAGTTTTGCAGCATAAAAATAGACAAATCTAATCCTGAATACCCGGTAGGTATTAAAAGAAAATATGAAAATATTTGTACATTTTACATTGGATGATTTTTTTTTTAGTAAACTGAATCTTAAGTTGAATTTGTAATGATTAACCTAACTTACTGGCTTTTCAAATCTATACATGCAAAACAGGGACAGCCTCAAATCTGCCACAATCTATCATGGACTTAAGTCCTGGTATTAACCATGGATAAGAAGTGTCACGTAACCTACATGAGGATGTACCCTGGTTGACGTGATTTGTATAAATTATTCCCAGAATGAATGCATCAAATATAAAAAAGCCACCCAAAATCATAAAAGAGCCCACGAAAATCATAATCCATGGATAAGTAGTGTCAGAGAACCTACATGATGATATATCCTGGTTGAGGTGATTTGTATCAATGAAAGAGCAATGAAAATTAAGGGGTTTCGGGGACGAACGCCGTGCTAGGGTTTTCTATAGCTCAGTCGGTAAGAGCACCGGTCTAGCAATCCGGAGGGCTCGGGTTCAAATCAAGTTGGAATCCCATTTTCTTTGCTCTTTTTCAATCAATGAAAGAAATACACGGGTACTTGGGATTGGGGTCATTTAGCCCCCCAAATTAATGCCTCAAATATGTTTTTTTAAAGAAGACCCTGAAAATCATCAAAGAACCCATGGAAATCATAATCCGTGGATAAGTGGTGTCACAAAACCTACATGATAATATATGACCCGCTATAGCAAAACCCGGCACTTGTCGGTAATTCGTGTTTTGAAAAAAAATGGGCATTTTAAGTTCACACAATGTGCGTAAAAGACCTATGATTGTAAAATTGAAAAATTGAATCGTATCTTCGTCAATTATTGGCCAATTAGTTAGAACAAAGCATCAAATGAAAGCTTGTAATAAGGCCTTTCTAACATGGTGTGAACATCTACATTTTGATTTTTACCGACAAGTGCCGGGTTTTGCTTTAGCCGGTCACATATATCCTGGTTGACATGATTTGTATCAGTGAGAAAGATGGTGCCTGGGATGATTTAGCCCCCAAATTAATGCCTCAACTAAAAATATTAAAAAAAGCCCGGGCTGGAAATCATCAAAGAACCCTTGAAAATCACAAATGAATGAGTAAATAAATAGATAGATGAATACAAAAATTAAAAAAATTTAAATTAAAATAAAAAAATAAATTAATACATACAATACATGAATGAATGAATAAGTAAATAAATAATTGAATAAATATGTGTATTTCCATGGTCTAAATATCTTTGATTCATATACAAATATAATAAAAGGCAAGAAACTATTTCCTTTTCTTGGTGACCTTCTTGGGAAGTGATATTGAAATCAATGATCAAAGGCAGAATTGTATTGCCTCGAGCAAAGAAAATATATATTTGAACTTGTTGACCAAGTGCAATTCATTTGATCAGGGAATAATTTTTCAGATTCATTACTTGTTGCTAATTTGCTAGTTTGTATATATATATAAATGTGTCAGTGTTTCCAACAAATATATCAAACATTCCTCAATGATATTGTTATCTTTATTTCTCTGACCATGAATTTGTATACTCATTATTTCACTTTAGATACATGTACCTTTAACGTCCTTCTAAAAGTTGCCAATGTAGAAGGACAATTGAATTGTTGGTATATACCAAAGCAGAGGGGAAGTGGTTTGCAATTGACCTCCATTCAGGGAAATGAGGTGTTTAAAGGGATTTTATCAGCCATTCTAAATCCTTCTATTAGTTGACTTGTACATAGAAAAATGATTAAGTTGTAGAAAGACACATATTTCACACAATTGCCCTTCTATAATTGCTACTTTTGGAAGGACATTAAAGGGATTACTTGTATATGAATCTATAGTGAAATAATGCAAAACAAATTCATGGTCAGAAAAATTAAGATAACAATATCATTGAGGACATGTAGAATAATGTGTAAGTTTTAGAAGGACATATATTTTGTAGAAGGACGTCTAGATTTGTATTTACCTAGTTATCAAGCATGAATGAAGAGGTTTATAAACTGACTATGTGTAAATTAAAGGGATTTAAAGGTTTTGCCTAAAGATATATGTCTATCATACCACAGTTTTAGTCAACCCTTTTTGTTCTTTTGTAAGTTGGACTTGCAGAAGGGCATACGACGTGTAGAAGGCTGTACATGTCTTTTTGTTAACATTAAATTTCCCCAATTACTTAGTGGACAAACATTTAGCAGATCACAGTTACAGTGTACATTGTATGTATATTTTACCAACCCTACATCAGTCAGGATATGTGGCAACAAAGTTAACATATTCCCTTTAAAGATACTGTCCTAATATTCAGGCCAACATCCACAAATTGTCAGATTATTATCTTATATGTGAAAGAAAATACAATTTAGGAGCTATAGACTGAGAAGATTTGGACTTGGAAATATCTTTTGGTGGAATTATATAGATTCGTAGAGCTCAAAATGATACACGGTCAATACAAGCAACAAAGTTGAATATTCCCTTTAAGAGTTTGGTCCAGTGTGTATCAATCATTGGTAATGAGTCTATTGACTAGACCCCTGTTGACCAACCAAGGCTCATATCACTCATTCTGTTTGTTCTGGAGTTCAAGTTCATTTCCGGAGTCAAAATCATACTTCAAGCCCCAGAAAATTAATAATTCCTTGACAATGTACTTTTGGTAAGTAAAGCTGTTTACAAACTAAACACACCAATTTGATGCAGTGTTTGTATAGCTTTCTCCTGAAAATGGCAAAAGCATGACAAAATTACAAAAGTTAAATACTGTATACGCCAATATTTTCGCGTACAGATATTTTCGCGAATGAGAGGGTAACAGACATTTTCGCGAGTTGTTGATTTCACGTTCAGCATTATGTGGGTTTGCCACGGGACGGATAATCAGTACAATCATGTCAAAAATGCAGCGCCTTTATGCTAATAAAACTGCTCATAAAATACAGAAAACTTGTAAATCAATATTATTACCAGTATTTCTAATATCATTCTCGCGGAAATATGACTACGCACTGTTCAGATTTACCTCGGTTATGGAATTTCTGACAAAAATAGGACTTAGAAGACCTCGGTAGCCGATCGTTTCTTATTCATACTTCGGCGAATCTAGCAGCTATAGCGCCGCTATTTTTGGCTATTTCTTGCCAGCTAGCGTCATACGTTTACGTCTTAGCGATTATCATTGTGTTCGTGCAACAAAGCGATGACTCCGATACAGATTAATTTTCTAATAGGATATACATAGTTCAACTTCACATGCAAGCGAAGCAGCGAACATATGTGTACAATTATACATGCAAGAAATGTACTGGTACCTACACAATCAATACGACTCATATGACGGCCCTGGCGCATTTTTTCTTGTTTATTGATTCTAAATTCCATGCAATCACGTAAGTAGACAAATTATTAGACCTGTGTAGATCTAGTTCAGGTTATATCTAGATAAAATGAGCTTCAGTATGCTTGTGTCCTTGCGTTAGCTACCATACCACTACTCGATGTCTACCGGGGGCCTGGCCGCCCAAGTGCATGTGAATGCCTGCTGACAAGATGTATGAATGACTGACAATATTTTCGCGCGTTGTTAATTTCGCGAATGTATATCGATACGCGAAATTCGCGAAAATAAAACCCTCGCGAAATTAACAGCTTATACAGTAGATTGGGTGGGTCAAGTAATGATTAGAAGTACAAGGACTGTAATAATGAGCAAATTAGGTGTAATAAAGAAAAAATAATAATAATAAAGCAAGTAAAAAAGGCAAGGTTATTGAACAAAATCATGCAATCACCGAAGAAAAAAAGTAAAATGCAAAAATTAAGTCAAAGAGATAATATAAAGGGTTTAAACTTGTCCTGACACAGGAATTTATCTAGGTTCAAACTTCAAACAAAACTTTTCTAATCATGAAATTCCAGACCAACATTCTGTGAGGGTGGGACAAATTCTTTTGTAGACTAATAATGTGATATTAAAATTACATTAAAAATAAATTTGTGACATATTATATGCAATGGTCAGTTTGATTTTCCTGAATTAGTGAATGTGTGATATGGTTTGCATGAAAATAACAACAATCTTTTCTTTTCAATATCTTTCCCTCCCAAATAGAACTTTGACTAGTCAACTTATCAAAATTAACAAAATGGCCGGCACCTCATATTTAAAATAAATTACACAAATATTGTATGCAAAATATGTCAATTTTGTTTTGAGGAATTAGTGAATGCGTGATATATGGATTGCTAGTCAGTGTCCTGTGACCGTGATAATAAATTTAAAGCGCTTTATAGGGATGATTATCAATCATATTCAAGGCGCTAGATATAAATCAAAACATTATTATCATCATTATCTAATAACAACAAGCGTTTCTTTCCCACATTTCCCCTCCTAGATGGACGTAGCCCTCGTCAACTCATCCCAACGACAAAATGGCCGCTTCCTCCTGGACGACGCCACCTATGCTCTGCTAGTGGACAATGTCACGCCAGAGAACGACAACCGCACGTTTCGCTGCATGGCGCGCGGCACGGCTAACCCCGCATCCGTCACGACAGCGGCCACTTCGGGACTGACCGTGGGCATCACTCAGGCTACCCTAACCACTAGAGGTTGGTATTGAATGGATTAATCATTATAATCTCATTGATCTGAAACAATGGATGTAGTATACCCTTCATAATTGGTTGAAGCAACTGTGCGGCCATGTTTAATTCAACATGGTGGCAACGGTTGGTTTCAGATCTAGAGGGTTTCTAATGCATCCAGTGTTTCATATTTTTGGTTTATCTGGACTGCTCATAAATGACAGATTCTTGTCTTGCATGGCATATGATAAACATACTTATGTAGTATGCTTTGGATGGTTTATGGGATTATGATGTACATGATGATAATAGTACAAGTAATGATAATACATTTTTAAAAAACTTGTAATTATCGTGTAATGAGTGCATTGCACATTTTTCACCTATTGGAAAAAGTTCTGGAAAGTGTTAGCTTACTTACATAGTTAAGCATAGAGTGCATTGCACATTTTTCAACTATCTTAACATCCCAATTGTAAAGATTTAAACAAAACAATTCACGCTACTCTGTTCCTTTTTGTTTGAATACCAACAATTTCCCTCAAGTTGTTGGTATCACTTTTGTTTCATACTGATCTACATGTCTGTGAAAAAAGCTTATCTTATATTTTGAAATGAAACAAACTATAGTAAAAAGAAATGCAGAAGTGGAAATTTCCCTCAAATTGCAAATTAGCAAAAGGAACATCCAAAAGGGAAAGAAAGTGTCATCCATTGTTCCTTTAGAAGAGGAAGAGGGAAGGAAGGAAGGAAGGAAATTAAGTCACTTTATATCACTGCATCTCTTTTTAATCCTACCATAACTACACTTTGAGAAATCCATAGAGGTGTTACACAATTAATTAATGCAATTAATGAGATACTCATTCCCGCTCTGTTTATACTCTAAAATAGAAAGTGGGACATTGAAATAGAAAGTAGAAAGTGGGGCTCAAAATTAGGGTCGTTTTACAGGAAACAATGGGTGATTTCAAGTATGGTGTTTAAGGCCGGTGTTAGTGTTTATTACACACAAACACCAGTTTGATAAACACTAACACCAGCCCTAAACACCATACTTGAAATCACCCAATGTACCTGAACACATGTATTTTTCCAATTTGAACTATTTTCTGGATTTTAATGTTTTTTTTTAATTTATGGATTCAAATGTTTTTTGTTTCTTTTTATTTTAATGTGAGGAATGGTGTAAAGCTTGTTGGACAATTGTCTAAGTTTTACAGAGTGCAAATTGGAACTGCCTGCAGTCCACTCATAGGAACAATTTAAACAAATGAAACAACATGAATTTAGATAAGTTTATTGTGAAACAAAATAACATTCCTTTAATACCCTGGACAAAGCTTGCAAAAATACCTGTATGAATAATCCAAAGCATACTACAATGTATGGAATTTTAAGTTGCATGCAATGTTTGATAGCATCTTGAAAGTTCTGCCGTTTTAATTTTTTATGACAAATATACAACAATTTATTTTAATGTTTTAATAATATTCTACTTGTTCATAGATTGTTCTCTTTTAGATAACTTATGTTGTATTTCACAGGTCAACAAGGATATCAACTTTTGATAAAAGTATACAAAATAAAGGTGAACCGTTATTGGTTTGTTATTGAAGGATTCATTATTAGTTTGCTTGATATAGTTGTCTATTTAATTTTTAGCCATACAAGTTTGTGTAATTACTTCATTAAAATTTTAGAAAGGAAATGTGGAACATCAGATAATATTTTCAAGGAACATCGTTTCAATCTCAAATGTTTTTTTAGTTTTTCTTTCTGAACAACATTCAAATGAAAGGAACCCTAAATGTCATGTGTATCTTATAACTGATGGACTAATGTAATATTCTTGTTCTTTAGAGATGACAAATATAACCCTAAATGTAGAAGACACTAATAAAATATTTATAATGTGTGATTATAAAAGTAAAGTATATATGATGTATTTTTTATCCCATTCATGGACTGGTTAAATAAATACTTGGACTGTGGTCTATTAGAGACTACAAGTTACACCAAAATCAATTGTCCTGAATGGATTAAAAATGCATTATATAAACTTCTATTACAGAGATAAATCATAACTTATACTCATGTAGAGAAATACTGTATAAAATGTTTTTAGCCTACTACCAGAGTTGTAGCCTGTAATGCTGTAGAATCAGTGAGAGGACCGCTTAGAACTACATGTAGCAGCCCATTACTCAGTGGGGGCAATGCTAATGAATTAATTAAATACAAATGGCCTGTTATAGGTGGAGGGGGTCTAGGCTAAGCCGCACTGCTGTTCGGGAGCATAAATTGTTTCCCTTTTTAATCCGGCGTGACATAAAGGCCTAATGTTAACAGGAAATGGAACATTATGGGAGACACTCGGCAAAAGTATTGCGGCTGTTCGCTAGCTCATCCTGTTGTGTAGCTGTATTTATTTATTTACTTGTTTGTAATATTACGTGTAGGATGGGGTTAATTGATTGGTAAAAAGCATCGGACAGATGTTTTTAGTAACTTTTAAAGCACATCTGCCAATTTAGATGCTCAAATTTTAGTTAAGAGATTTAGGAAGATGTATAGTATCTAAACATCAATAAACAGATATATGTTTAGATTTTGTCGCATAATTATTTTATAATCATGATTAGAGACTTACAATGTATATCAAACACATGATGACATAAATGGTACCCTGGGGTACCAAACGAATATCCGCCATTTTGTTTAATTATTTATTTATTTTTTAGGGCTGTACCAGGCCTATAGCATGCATACAATCGCGCGCTGCACTGCATGCACAACGCAATACGGTTGTGCTTCGAGTGGACACAAGATGGCGCTACACAACGCGGTACCCCGGGGTACAATGGTACCCCGGGGTACCGCGTGTGTCATCACATGATGAGTTGCATAAAGTTGTAGAACTTACTTGTATGTTAAAGGTTAAAAGTAATACAAAAAAGAAAAGAATCCTTTAATTTTTAAGATTTAAAAGTTTGAATATATGCTAATATCATCATGTAGTCTATTTCCCTCATTATATTCGAAAGCTTTAATATTTGTTTGTGTAGCGCTCGAAAGAAATGTTATGCATGAACTTATGTTTGTTTCTTGAAAGCAGAATCATTAGCTAGCGGTAATGAAACCACAGCAAAAGACTCAACAGTAAAACCACCACCAACCACAACACCGGGCATTGTTAGCAATGACACAATGTCAACAGCAACATTAGCAACAACAGCAACAACAGAAGCAGCAGTAACAACAACCACAGCAGCAGCAGCAACGACAACAACAACAACAACACCACCAACAACCACAACGCGAGCTCCGCCTATGCCTCTTTTGGAGACGGTGCTAAGTAACACCAGTGACGTCACACTTGCCGTTTTAGGTAAATTATTTCATTAAATCTGAACAAGTCGTCCTTGAATTAACAAATTCCTATTAATTATGTGAAGCTTGAATAATGTATGCACCCAAATTTCAGATTTTGTATTAATCAATAAATGTAGTATAATCTCCTTTAATAACATACTCTGGTGAATACTAACAAATAGTGCATTTAAAGTGTTATATTCCTTAGATGTATGGACCTTACAAATAATATACCCCCCTTGAACTTGAATTATACATAATTTGCATTTAATAGAAATTCTTTGTTCAGTAGAAAAAAGGAAAATTCCTCAGTATTCTTTGTAAACATGAGGATTTCATTTGGTTAAATTGCATTGAGACATGTGTATCTCATGGACACAACAACCCCCAACACAATGCCTTCATCTTCTTGATTATATATTTGCTTCCAGAAATTTATACCCTCTATAGGCACCCCTTTAAACCTTAAGAAAGTCCTGATTCGTCTTATAAATAGCGGTACGCCATGAATTATTCATAAATTGCGACGAATTGGTCCGAATAAAATGCGAACTTCCACGGCACATTTTCCGCCTTTTTTCTTCCTAACCAGGTGAGTGCATGACATGGTTTGCATTCGCTGCATGCTTCAGCAAGAAAGTAGCAAGGGCATTCGAAAGGCATGATGAGAATCGTGAATTAAGAAACCTGCATCAACACTACACTGTATTTCCCGGGTTTAATTAACTTATGTGGCTGGAATCCCAAAGGTGGTTTCAACTTAAGCCATGGTTTAACATGCCCACAGTTATATGAATATCAAACCTGTGTCCACACTGCACTTCATTTCCAGAGTTTTTGGTTCTTAGCTTATGGGGTTCATACATGTATGGTTTTGACTTCAGCCATGGTTTAAAATATTCATAGAGTGCTGTACTTCATCTCTCATTTAAAAAAAAAAGGAAGTGAATTCAGCCGGTAGAACAACCAAGCAAATATTCTAAAGATGAATAAATGGTTAATTCTATAGTTTGATTGCAAGACCTAATTTGTAATAAAAATTGTTCCTTTAGTTACAATGGCTGATTTACTTTCCACCTTTTTTGGAAATGAGAGATGTATGAAAAGTGGATGTAGGATATAAGGTTAAGAGTGCATGGCATTTTTGAATCGGATCGAGCAAGTAGCACGGACCTTCTTCTAACACCCTTCGTTTCCTCCGTTTCCTCCCTAAAGAAGGTCAACCCAGCTGTCACAGTTCAGGTGTCCCATATCTAGATCTAACCAAGGAGGCTTCCTAATACCTCCTTGATCTAACCAGAGAAATTTCCCCGATCCTAACTAGTTGCAAATTTTGCCCAATTTCCTCCTCACCTCACTGGCTCTCCCCACGGAGGGTAAAATACTTGCTTGCACCGGGCCTGAGACGTCCTGAAACGTCCTGAAATGTCAGTTGCTGCCCATCAATTGGTAACGAGATTAGGACAGTGCAGACTCTTGTGGTTTAAGGGGCAATTACTGTATATTTCACCCGTTCAGGACTGATTGATTTTGTTATAATATGTATTCTCCATATATCCTTGCCTGAGTATTTTCAGGACCAGTCCCGAAGGGGTTAATTGATGAGAATCCCTGTAAAGGACATGTACATGTCTGTATATTTATTGGGCAGTTAGGCTCAGTGCCTCCACCCAAGGAAGTTGAAACCAAGTATACAACGTGGTTCTGAAACGTTAGTTGCTGCCTGTCATTTGTAATGAGATAAGGAAAGTACGGACTTATGTGGTTTGGGTTTATGTGTTTCAATTTTACGGAAATTGTATGAATCCCTGTAAAGGACATGTTCTACATGTACATGTATGTTTATTTCTTGGGCATTTAGGCACAGTTCCTCCACACAATGAAGTTAAAAACAAGTTTACAACATTGACCCGAAACGTCAGTTACTGTCCGTCATTTGTAATGAGATATTAAAGGGGTAGTTTAGTTTTGGTAGAGAGGGCGCTGCAGATCACAATTTTTTTGTGAGGTAATGAAAAACTGAGTGTCGTATTTGAGAGAACATGGAATTTTAATGGCAGAATAAACTTTATTTGGTCAAAATCGACCCAGAAACGGCTGAAATATCAATAAATATATCTGATCTTATAATTATTTGGGGCCCAAATAATTAGATGATTTTTAGAAAAGAAAAAAAAAATGCTTGCACTTTTTCAAAAATTTTCAAAAGCGTTTTTTAAATAGTTGTTGATGATCTCGCTATTTAATCATTATATCAATAAAACATCACATGCATAATTTTGTATGAAAAATGGTTAAAACCAATGCCTTTTTAAAAAGCGCCCTCTTGTGTTTCAATGGCTCTTTTTGAATGATAACAGGCTTTTTACTTAGTCGTTTGTAATTTTGTATACCTTTCGAGCATGGTGGAGTTATAACTATTAGTTTATAATGTTACTGTGCAGGTTTCGGCTACTTAAGTTCAGCCTTACCAAAACTAAACTACCCCTTTAAAGGACAGTACAGACTTTTGTGGTTTGGGTTTATGAGTTTCAATTTTACGGAAATTATGTGAATTCCTGTAAAGGACATGTTCTACATGTATGTTTATTTCTTGGGCATTTAGGCGCAGTTCCTCCACACAATGAAGTTAAAAACAAGTTTACAACACTGACCCGAAACGTCAGTTACTGTCCGTCATTTGTAATGAGATATTAAAGGACAGTACAGACTTTTGTGGTTTGGGTTTATGAGTTTCAATTTTTACTGAAATTATGTGAATCCCTGTAAAGGACATGTTCTACATGTATGTTTATTTCTTGGGCAGTTAAAAACAAGTTTACAACACTGACCCAAAACGTCAGTTGCTGCCTGTCATTTGTAACGAGATAAGGATAGTACATGTACAACCTCCTGTGGTTAAGGTGGAAATGACTGTATATTGAAATTATGAGAATCCCTGAAAAAGGACATGTTTTACATACATGTATGTTTTTTCTTCTTTTTCTTGGGCAGTTAGGTTCAGTTCCTCTAAACTTCTCCCCACATGTCAGAAACGTCAGTTGCTTCCCATTATGTTGTAATGAGATTAGAACAGTGCAGAGTCTTTTGGTTTAAGTGGCAATTACTGTATATTTAATCCGTTCGGGACTGATTGATTTTGTTATATGGAAGTCAAAGTGATCCATTATAAACTTCATGAGATTTTTCCAAATGTAATATTTGAGGGTTCAATCATATACCAATATCATTGCAAGATTCTAGTGAGTGATGTGTGTTAGTCTCATGGTAAAGGAACAATGTCCTTTAACCCCCTGACTACGGGAACCAGGTGGGTTGTGTACAAAGTCTATGGGAATGTTAGAATCTCGAAGTGAACTGGTTAATAGTGAATTAAGTGAAAATTGTTATCACCTACAGCCTATTGATGTTGACTACAATCAAAATGCATTCCTGAACGCTTTTAAATTCAATCTAATAAATATCTCCATAATAAAGGAGACATTTGAAAAATCAAAACACATTTCATTCTTCTGTTACCATTAGCCAAACACAAAGGTGCAAGAGAAGTGTGAAAGGTCCAAGTGATTTTGTTTTAATTTGACAAAGTTAATGGATCACTTTAAACACTTACAAGACAGACCTGAAACATCATGGGGGTGTTTCACAAAGATCCCAAGTCGAACTTAACACTAAGTTGGACTTAAAAATTATGGAAATCCATTAGTTTCTTTGTAAAAATTGTTCAACAAGTTCTTTAAACAGAACAATTTTGATACAAATCATTAACATTGTCTTTTATCAAAGAGACTTCAAGTTGTTGATATGAAATTTCGTGGAAAGTTTCAAATATATGAATTTAGGCTCTTGAATATGTTTAATTCCGAAGCTACAAATGGCTTTCCATAATTGTTACGTCCAACTTAGCGTTAAGTTCGACTTGGGAACTTTGTGAAACACCCCCCCAGGTGCTGCCCGTCATCTGTAACAACGAGATTACTACAGATTTCCCTGGTCTTGTTTCTGAGGTCAGCAATTATTATGAAGGGAATTGGAATTATGTGAGCCCCGGGTAAAAACATGTTGATAATTTCTTGGGTAGTTGGGCTTATTTCCTCTACACTCCCCCCCCCCCCCCCCCCCCCCCCGTCAAAGCAAGGAGTTACTATCCTTGGTCAAAGCTTTGCACTTGCTTTATATTGCATCGGTCTTGAAATGCCAACTGCGACCGGACATTAGTAACAAGCTCTCAGACTTTCTTGGTTTTGTTTGTTACGACAAGCCTCCACACTAGCTTTTTTTCTCTAATGGCCCGTTTGGGCAAGTAAAATCATAAACGTTTACATTTTACTTTCAACAAACAGACAATTTACTTCTAGATGAGGTTTTCATGTAAGGAACTACAATTCTATTCTTGTATTTGAAAATAAATTTAAGTTGCCCGATCAGGCAAGCAACCTAGACCATATCTACACAATTTTACTGGCCAGACATCAATTTATACTTGCCCCGGGCAAGCAGGCAAATGTTAGTGTCGAGCAAATGTTGAGCCCTGGTTACGATATGTTTTGTATTTGAGGTCCCTAATTACTCGGCGGATGGGATTTTATTTGAAATTTGGTAAATAAGTATATAATAAACAGGGCTCTACACCTACGTTTTTTGCTCGTGGCCTAGTTGGAACTTGTATAGGTTTTCCAGGTCAAATGTCCGCCGAGTCAGACCAAATGTCGCTTAGGTAATTGAAATGTCCCAAGGAGAAATCAAATGTCCTCTTAGCAAAATAACCATCCGAATAGGTACATAAGGTGTCCATAGAGAAGTCAAATATCCGCACAATAGAAATAGGGAAAACAAATGTCCACATTGCAAAAACGTATGTCCCAATAGGAAAATAAGACGTCCATAGGGAATTTAAATGTCCGCATAATAGAAATTGCTGCCTATTCATGCATAAAATGAATGATTAAGTTGTTAACAGGTAAATCAAATGTCGTATAGGTAATTCAAATGTCAGTTGTCACATAAATAAAGGGTGGTTGTGGTCGAATTTTCGTGTGCTGACAAAAAAAAAGGATCACAGCAAAAATAGGGGCGCCCGAGTTTTTATTTGTGTCATGACGAAAAAAAAGGTCGTCATCACAAAAAGGGGGGGGGGGGGGGGGCGGCCGATTCAGCCCCCCCCCCCCCCCCCCCCCCGATCCGCCATTGGACTTAAGTCTCTCGTAAGTATGTGGAATTACGAGAGACTTTCCTTGAGAAATTGTCCCGAGGTCTGCTTTCTATTTTGTGCGTTTTTTTATTTCGCTTAAATAATGTATGATTAATAAAGCATATTGTTTTAAACTGTGGACAGTTGATATCACTATGTGACATTTGTTTTCCCTATTCGGATAGAAGGCTCTCTACACGGACATTTGGTTCACTATATGGATATTTGGTTTCCCTTATCGGACTTCAAAAATGCAAATATGGACACTTCGTACCTACATGGAAATTTTAAATCCCTATATGGATCTCCACAATCAAATGTGGACATTTAAAAATATACATGGACATTTAAATTACCTATGTGACACTTTCCTTCACTCGACGGACATTTGACCTGGAAAACCTATAAAATAATTTCTTCTCAATTTTTAGTGTCCTGAAACAAAATTAATTAAATTCAATTAAATTTCATTGTTACTTTCTAATAATTAAACAAGTGTCCATAACAGTATTCGATTACATTTTTCTGCTCCCCTTCTGAAACACTTTTACATATATTTTTTGGCATTCCAAGTGACTTTATTTCAAACAATGAATGTATGTTTAATCAGACATTTGAGGACACTCCAGTGCATAAGTACTGTGCATAATGTACATGTACATCCAAGATTCAAATGATTTAAACCCCAATAAATAACCAGTTCAATTCTCAAGCAGTTGTGCTCAGTCAAGTATACGCAAATGAATAGCTCCCTGTGGTTCATATCATCATTTGCCAATTCTTTATTTTTCTCAAGAATTTGTTTTGTTTTTAACGTCAGTACATTTTTGGAGATCAAATTATCCATACCCCATTTAACATTTGTTTGTGTATGTGCACACAGAAGTTTTGCTAGCAGTTTCACACAATGTATCATTTATGAACAGTGCGTTCCCACTTCCCACACCCCAGGCCAGTATTAGGATTCACAATTTATTTCATTTTATTTTATTTTTAACTCACACTCAAGGCGGACATAAGTGTTCAGGTTCACCCTATTAAAGAAAATGACTGTTCCACATGCGATTTGAAAAACAAGCGTGTGTGAACACTCGGTGAATATGTTATGCAGTTTATATTAATACACAAACCTCCCGTTCACTAACCACTATACATTGCACATTTATCTCATTCTCATTTTGAATGTTTGTCTGAAAGGGGACAAAAATCCTCCATTGAATCCTCCATTGAATCCTCCATTGTAATGTAAAGAAACAGAGTGTACTGTGAATAGTAAATAGCACATTCACATGTAAAAATTGGGGAACGAAAGTAGACAAAAATCAAGTATACAAAATGAATGTAAAGAGACAGGGTGAACCTTGTATGCCTTCTACCCACACCCCTTCAGACAGTTGTATCCCCCATGGATGCGCCAGGCTTCCTGTTTTGGATGAAACGGGGCGCGATCAATTGGCTGACGCGTCTGCAAGACTGTTGCACCACGAGTGAGCTCGGCTTTCAGCAAAAAAAAAATGCACACATGAGGGCTTAAGGTGATTTATATAGTATGTAGTAGCCCCTGAAGTGCCCCAAAAGAGCACCTGAAATTATATTCATTTTATTTTTATTTATTTCCCTACAGTCACATCTTCAGCAAGTCCGTACAAAAATCATAAACAAAAACAAATGATAAAAGAGCCCCCTTAAATTTGCAAAACGAACCACCAGGAGTGAGCTTTAATTTCAGTGAATAAAAAAACATGCTGGCTTAGGGCGCTTTAACCCGAAATGCCCCAAAAGAGCCCCTTAAGTCATAAAAGCGCCCCCATAAATTTGCTTAGACTAATAGAGTTCAATGTAAAACTGCCATTTAGCAGGCAAACTTGAATAGGAGCCCCTGAAAAAAAGAAAAGAAAAATAAACTTTTCCTTGTTTGTTTTGATTCTGCAACTTTATGTGGTGCAATCAATGTGATACTTAATATAATGTTGTCACTGACAAAGCCACAAGTATGTTCCCTGTAGCATGTGTGCATCCGCAAAACCGGTGGAAAAAATACAAGGGGGCTGTGGGCGATATTTCCCCCCAAATGTGTATAAGAGCCCTGAAACAAAATGCCCCCCAAAATGTGTATAAGAGCCCTGAAAATCATAACAAAATGCCTCCCAAAAAGTGCAAGAGCCCTTCAAAATCATGTCATATTTTCTTGTATTCAATTATTTTCAAGTCATTATCAGGTTCAATTTAAAAACACATTTTTAAGTGCTATATGTATTTTAAGGCAGATAATTGTGAAAAGTAGCCCCTACCCCCCCCCCCCCCCCCAGAAAACAAAATGTTATTTTCCCCTGTTCCACACTTTATATTTGTCATGGTTATGTCATCAATGGATGTTGGAAGTTTCCTGTTTGTTTGAATCGGGATGTGATAAGAGTGTCTTTAGTGGCCAAGTTTTTTTGGTAAGACGTCACAACACGCGTGGGCTTGGGTTTCAATTTCTCCGAAAAAATTTTGCAATTTGGTCATGAATTCCCATGGATGTACTTGTACTACATCTCTCTACTCATGTGAGCTTTTGATTGATGTTCGAATGTGGAACTTTATAAGATTATAAATCAACCTCCTACATGCTCTCTGGAAATATTTAGAATTAGTACTAGATTTCCTAAATGAAAAAAAAAAATATTGAAGAATCTTTACCCTTATCCTTTTTTAAAGCCTTATTCTTCGTCTTTTGTTGAAATCTCATTTACATCCCATTTTGTAATTTTCTTTTCATTGTTTTCTTTATTAATGTATTTGTATTATACAAATTCAGTCCTCTGTTAGAATTATCCTTTCATTATCATTCTTATGTATTTTTCTAAAATGACTTTCTCTTTCAAATTTCTCTTGTAAAATATTGATTGCTTATAAATGTTTTAGGTATTACTTGCCATATTACTGTCATTTTTTTTTTGTCAGTATTTTTCTAAATGACCTTCTCTTTCAAATTTCTCTTGTAAAATATTGATTAGTTTTGTTTTAGGTATTACTTGCCATATTACTGTCATTTTTTTTGTTAGTATTTTTCTAAATGACTTTCTCTTTCAAATTTCTCTTGTAAAATATTGATTTGTGTATATTTTAGGTATTACTTGCCATATCACTGTCATTTTTGCCTGGATAAAGGATCTGCTAGTTTCGCAAGCTCAGCATGTTTGGACCAATTAAATAAATTCGCATATTTTAAAATTCTCCTGCAGAGCCTAATCCGCCTGGTGAGCCCATCCCCCTCAAGATAAACAGCACATGGCTGGTCCTGTCATGGATGCCCAGCAGCGGACCAGTCGCTAACTACTCTGTCAGCCTCAGGTGGGTGTAAAAACCAGCTAGAAATATTGTGTATAATTACTATTAAATGCAGAATTATGTATGTATCATGGCTACCCAACAGCGGACCAGTCGCTAACTACTCTGTCAGCATCAGGTGGGTGTAACCAGCTAGAAATCTTGTGTATAATTACTATTATTAAAAAAGCACAATTATGTTTTTACTTTTGTCTCAAGTTTTTGTTTCAAGTTTTGAGAGACCACTACCCAGCAGTGGACTACTGTTAGCATCAGGTTGGTTATAAACTAGAAATGTATTACAAACTTTTTTTTTCCAGTCAGTTTTCTTATGTTTGATTTGATATACTGTATATTCAATATTTTCAGATTTGTTTTACCATGCAGAGAAGATATATTAAAAATAGTAACTCATTAAACTGGACACTAGCTGTTGATCATCCGAATATAGTAAGAATGCTGCTTGCTTTGAATCTGTGATTGCACGTACCACCATTTACTATCACAATCATTATTCACACTAAAACAAAATTATTCAGTATAAATAATTTCATCAACATTCCTTGTTTTATTTGTTGTACAGTGAGGGGAATAACTCATATGGCTGGCAGGTAGCTGCGAACCAGCCACAGAACGCAGCATCCACGTACACGGTGCTCGGTTTAAAGCCGTTCTCGTACTACTATTTCCACGTGAGGGCGTTCTTCTCGACGGGCTACTTCAAAGACAGTCCCATTTCACAGCTCGTCATGACCGCGCCTGGAAGTAAGTCTTTTGTAATAATGAAAGTGGATACTTGTATAACGCACGAACCGTCTCTAGACACTCGCATTGCTTTAAAAAAAAGAAGCTCAGATGACAATTAATTATCAAATGCATATGTTTTTAGCAAAGATTTTTAAGCCTGTTATGATGCTGATCTTACAAATTTTAATGGGGAGATCATTCCAATGTTTGTGCCACAGTATGAGAAGAAATTATCTCTCCAAGAATGTTTTACGTTGGGTACTTGTTTGTTTGAAGAGCAAAGACTGCATGTTGATTTTAAATTTTTGTTTTATTTGAAGCATCACAGCCCCCATAGATTATTGCTGTAGTGAACCGCAGTCCCAACACCATCTTGGTTTGTTGGTGTTTCAATCTTCATGATGTTATGAAAGAGGCAAATTGTATTGAAAAAAAAAAGCCATGAATGTACAGTGTTCATTTACTGCCAATTATAATGACAAGAGGGAAAAGGATCCAAGTAGAAGTATATATTACATAGAGCTACCACAAACAACTGTGTATCTACCTTACCATGGAAAGCGATATTTTCAAAGATCATCCAATGGTGTCCTGCGTCCCAAACAACATGTAGGTGTCCTGATTACTGTCTTCAATTTCCATCTGCTTCCATTTTAATCTTTAGATAAATACAAGTTCTTTGTTTTTTGCAATATGCCAGCAATATTCTCTTGTCTTGTATCTCCTAAAAAATGCAGAGCCATCACAGCCCCCAAAGAATCTAACTGTGGTGACCCGCGGTCCCAACACCATCTCAGTGTCGTGGAAACCACCCCCTGCAGACAGCATCAAAGGCATCCTGAAGAAGTACAAGATGATGGTGTCACCAGGCAGCCAGGTCATCGAGTTTGGACCTAACACACTGGTAAGTATTAAAGGGTGTGGGGTCAGGGGTCAGACGTTAGGTCATAGGTTGACAGTGATCCAAACACCATATCAGTGTCTTGGAAACCACCCCTGTGGACAGCATCAAAGGCATATTGTCATTAGGCAGCCATGTCATCGAGTTTGGACCTGACACACTGGTAAGTAAGGGGGAGGGGTCAAAGGTCAGATGTTAGGTCATAGGTTGACAGTGATCCAAACACCATATCGGTGTCTTGGAAACCACCCGATGTGGACAGCATCAAGGGTATCCTGTAAAAAGTACAAGATGTCGGTGTCACCTCTCACATTATCAGAATAAATGCAATTTATTTTGCATTGTTTAGCGGATATCCAAAACTCTGGTTTAGCTTTATCATAACAAATCATTAATACCATCTTATGTATCAACCATTCTTCAAAAGTGACAAAACACTTGATAAACGTAGCTGACTCTACACAGAAAGGCTGAGAATCTGACCATAGTATTCTCAGGCAGCTCTGTCCTTTTTCTTAAAGTTCAGGAGTAACATTCCAAGGAAATTAGAAGAGGATGAAAATTGTTTGAATAACACATCTTTTTGTGCCAAAAATATTTGAAGCAGTCTATTTTTGGTCTGTTTTCTTGTGAAAACTCAATTCTCCCCCTGGCATTTTTCCTGTACAGTCTGCCCACAGATCCTGCCCCTTCCCGCATTCCTGAAGGAAATTTGTTCTCCCCGCTCATTTGTTAGCGGAAGTACCGAAAGCAATATTGAAGCTCGGTCCAAGCTGTTTTTGCTTCTGAAAAATGAGAAAATCTTGCAAAAGCGAAGATAGATACTCAGCACTTATCCTGTCAATAGTGCAAATTTATTCCAGTGCTGTAGTCAAAATGTGCACCCCTTAAATGTTTTTGTTGTTGTTGTTGTTGGTCATTATGTTCCAAAAACATGCGAAAACACAAGTGAGAACTGTAATTACAGCAATCCCTTTGCTTCTTACTGAAAATATAAATTAAATAAACATTCCAGTTATGTACATGTATCATTCATCTTAAATAATTAATTTCCCCTCTTCTAGACTGCATAAAATGTGTACTAAAGTTATTTCAATGAAGAGTGAAGCAAGTGTAAATATATGTATGTACGATTTATGTTGAAAGATTTGTATTTATAATGTTCTCTTCCAGACCACGGAAATCCGGGACAGAAAGCCTTTCACGCAGTACATAGTGACCATTGCAGTAGTGAACAATGCAAACGAGACGGGTCCATATACTCTAACGGTCAACACCACAACAGATGAGTCAGGTAAGCCCACCCCCCCCCCAAGTTTTATGATCTATATAATCAAAATAATAGTGGCATCTTATATAGTACACATATGTTTGTCACGATACAACACTCCTTGCGCTTGTGTTACCCATGGTCATCAGGTACAGTTGAAGCCCACACAATGATATTGTAACAAATTTTGTTGCATGATTGTACAAATTTGTTCACATTTTAACTAGTGATAATGATTTAATGTTGATGATAATAGTCATAATATTTTGATTTATTCAACACCTTATTTGATCGATAATTAATCTCTAAGGTGTGAACAGTCGTATTAGTATCCTGGGCCTATATGAAACCACACTAGCTTTTAATAGTTCCGTTCTAAGTCTGTTATTAGATGATAGAGCTAAGTATGCAACAAACGATCCTTTAGTTGACAACTAGAGTTATCCCATTCAGGACTGGACCCAAACATACTTGGGCTAGGGTCTATGGAGAATGCATGTTATAGCAAAATCAATCAGTCCTGAACGGGTTAACTTTTATAGTAGGCAATACCACATTAAAAAAACTTTGTTGGGTACTTGGGCCTATCATCTGTAATAGACTTAAAATGCAACGGTTTGATTAAAGGAACTTAGTAACATTGTCCAAATCCTCAAAATAAAATTTTAATTCTAGTGGTTCCCTCATACCTTGTTGTATTCGTATTAACAATAAAATCATGGGACCGGTTTCGGTTTTTCAAATTTCCCTTTCGTTACAAAGATATGTACGATCAAAGTATTCAGATAAGAAAAACTCCCCCGGAGTTTTGAAACCATGTACAAAGTGAGTGCAGTGAGTTAGTGAATATCACTTTGCATTTTCGCTCATTACTTGGACATGCAATGTCCATTTGACTTGAAATTTTCACACAATACCCTGTGGACATATGAGATAACAACAATATACATTGCATCAACCCGTCATCACTTTTTGCACACGTCAACAAAGTTACTAGATCCTTTAATATGTGCCCTAGTCATTTGAATGGAAAGTGTGTACTCTACTAATCTTGCCACACCATGTCCACAATACTTTTTATAACTGTCCACAAAATACATTTTTGGGTGTGTACTACAGCTTGAATCCTAGGTTATTATTGTCATGAAATTACCTTTGTTAGTAGTAATCTAAATCAGGAGTTTGGATTCACCAAGGTTTAACCAAATGAGTCATAATTTGTCCTGTTATATTTTTGAATTTCCTGCCTTCTGTGCGAAATAATATAATAAATGTGTATTGTGCAGTGTTTCAATGTTGCCGATATTTTGTTTGCGACATTGTGTCATAAATCTTTTTTTTTTGTAGTCCACATGTGATCGTACCTTAAAAAATAGGGCTCTTTTGGAGTTGAAATGGAACAATGTACTTAATAGCACAGGTTATTTATAGAGATCCTAACGATTTAATTTTATTTTGGAGTCCAGCGTAAAATTTCTCAACATTGTACCTCTCTGACCCTGGCAGTAATCCATCTTTTTTTGTGTTCATGTTCTCGCCCAAAGTAGGCTTGCCCGAAACTAAATTTTCCTAATATAGGATCACTTCCCTATTTGCCCCTCCATGATTAGCTTATTAGTGTTAGTTTATGCAAGGAGAATGGTTTGATGTAGAAAAAAAGTCTTAACTATTTGCTGTAATGAAGTCAATTTCTCAGGTGTCTAAAGTTAGTTTCACTTCCCTATTCTTCCCCATCACAATTAACTTTAATTCAAAGGATTTGGCACAAACACATAATATTTCGTACATACTAAGATACTAGTAATAGGATACATGTACAGTTAAACATGTGTGTTGTGACTACCCAAGGAAAACAAGAAAATTGGTCACTGTAGACAGGTGACCTCTATAGACAGGTCGCATGACACTGTTTTTATCTGAAAGGGATCATTTTTAATGGTCATTATAAACAGATTGGCTGCTAGTGCTGTCGATTTCGGGTATATTTACTACCCGGGACTCGCGATAATTTTTCGGGCGAGTCCCGGGTACCCGAAATTTATCCATTTGTTGATTTCGCTATAGGCATGTCACGCCGCTGGGAAAACATGTTCATTCAAGTGACAAAAATGCAGCGCATTTATGACAATAAATCATCTTCTAGAATACAGCAAATTCGTAAATGAATTATAGTATTAGCATTTCTGACATGATTTTAACGGAATTATGGTAACATGCTGTCCAAATTTACCTTGATTACGAAATTTCTGACGAAAATAAGACAAATGATCTCGGTGGCCGATCGTATCTTCATCACTAACACACATTGACCACGTCTCTATTTCCGCATGTGCTAAATACGAAATTGGTACGTTGTACACTGTAGCACTCGATATGTCATCAAAATTATGCTAAACCATTGAGTGCTAATACTCAAAATAATTGGTAATTAGAAATAACAAATAAGCGGAATTCCGCGTAAAATCGGAGGTCTCACACCCCTGAATAAATACACCACGCTATAATTTGTACACAATCGGTGCTTCCTAATGCCATCATACATGTTACTACGCTTCGATTGGCTTGATAACACTATATTTAATATTATAATCAAATTAATTATAACCCGGCTATATAATGCTTGAATATTGTCGCGCTGATAATTTGTACGAAGTTGAATTGGAGAACTATATACCATGGATGATATAAATGATCGGAAGACAATATAAATGCCGATGGTGAATATAAGATGATGGTGATGATTATGACGACGATGAAGATGATAGTGATAATAAACTTATGATGGTGAAGATTATAATTATTATCATTGAGCCAATGAAATCGATGTGTTCACAAATACGTCAAGAGATGGAGAGAGGCGGCCAGAGAAGCCAACCGGCCTGACATGACACTGCGATCACTCCCTCACTTACTCTAGTAAAAACGTAAGTAGTGTCATTTTGAAATGTTGAATTCAACAATGCTTTCGCGATTAAAACTGCACAAGTTTATGTGAGAAACGTTATTATAAGTAATCAGAGTTGAGCTTGAATACTCAACAAATATTGCTACAACATTAATTTGATAACCATTTACATTTATTTTATCACTCAACCACTCCCGATACAAGAAATAAATTCCCAAACTCTTGTTATTTTTCAACCTAAAGAGAATGTTTATAAAACAAGTAAAAACAACATGCACACAACCATCACTCAACAAGCGACCCAGAACATGTCGGGCGATGTTTACCAAATATCGCCTATCGGCCATGAGGCTTTCTCGGAAGAGCAGTCCACACTCTCACGACCATCTAGCTCGGTCTACACCAATGCATTATACACTTACTTTTGTTCAGGGCGTACAGTATTATTATGATGATCATTTGATTACATAGATTTATACTAGCAGATTACCTACCTGTCATGCTTACCTCGGATAAACTGAGCGTCATGCAGCCTTGATGAAAAGTGACATTCCCGATGTCCGGGTTTACATCAATTACCAATAGTAATGCTTTTTATGATACCCTTTCATGGTGCACTTACCGATGAAAATACTGATGAAAAATACCAATACAATTTCTTATGCGAGTTGAAATCGCTATACTTCCCCTCATAGTTATTAACAATTGATCGGTAGATTGAATAAACTACAATCATCAACATAATCAGTACATTTACTCATTCATTACCAAGTCATTGTCTATTTGTAATACGTTTTTATTATTTGATTTATTGTCAGCATTTATCGATCAGCATCACATATTTATACTAATCATCACTAAGTTTATTATTTTCAATCACCATCATTCATATCAGATGTACTAAAATAAACTGATGAAAATATTCTGATTGAACTTAATATTTACAAACAATCAAAACCATCGCTAGTCGCACATAAAATTAAATCATATCATCTTCATCATCATCGTCATTATCAACATAAGTAACTGGACAGTCAACAAATTATAATTATTAAAAGAAGAGGACAACAAAAAGTATTTAGTTGAACAAGACGGACGGAAACAAGGGTGAACATTGTTTCTTCAAGCCCGAATGTCTGTTGAAGCTGAAGTTTTCCGATGTTTTGAAGGAGCCTGGCAACAAAAAGCTGTGGTACTCTTTACTGCCTCAGAGCGTCTGTCATCTTCCTTAAAAGGAAAGAAGAAAAAAAAACATGTAATGTTTATGATTATGTTTATATAGTTAAATTTTGCACCATTACTTAGTCGATATGACAATATATCAAGGGGCCCCAAGTTATTATGAATACCACCACGTCGTCCTTTTCTCGAAGGGCAAAATATTTTATTAACGCAAAACATGAGCACGCATATTGAAAGGTTCTGTGACATAACAAAAATGATAGAAGAGTTATTTGACCTCAAAATTCTGTGCAATGTTGTCTGAAAACCTTAGTCAGTTGCCATATTGTAAAATTGTGGTGTTTTATTGATCAAACATAGTTAACAAACATCAGATTCTTCGTAAACACGCAAGTCACAACATCGCATGCACAGCCGACACAACTCAAATCACATGCACTCACAGTCAAACAATCATTCGACTACGGCTAATTTTGATAATGTGCTCTTACATTTCGGCCATTTGACTTTACTTTTTTTGTAGATAACTGTTTGAAAACCTCAAAAAATGAAATATTTTTAAATTGTGGAGTTTTATTCTTGTCAAAACAATCATGGCCTTTGAAAATTATACACCGCTCGCCGCCTGATATCGATGACGCGAGTTAGCTCGTTGTTTACGATGAAATGGGATACTCCATTCGCAAGGCGGGGTGGGGGTAATTACAATTGAAAACAATACAAATTAAACTTTTACAAATCTGACAATATTCTCTAAATTTATTTCTGCAAGTACAGCAAATATTATTCTTGATATTTCCTATCATTTAATTAAGTTTTAAATAAAAACTGAACTGATAATAACATTAATTTGAAATCATTCTACCTATCCCAAGCAGAACATGCTGTACAGGGCGGGGTTGGGGGGGGGGGGGGGGGGGGGGGTAAAACAATGCTTTGCTAATTATAATAATTTGCGCTATTTCTGAGTTGTCGGCAGAACAAAATCGCGCTGAAACTGTTCATTATTAACCTTTCTTTCCTCTCTTTTCAAACCACAAATCAAGTAAAACATCGTTTTTATAAACGCAAAATACAATCACGCACATTCAACAATATTTAGAATAAAACAGAATTGTTGACAAATCCCGATTTGAAAATCAACTTATTCAGCAGATATTGTAAATATTTTAACATTGTTATGGCCCCGTTTTCCACTTCAAAAAACTGCGGAAGAAACGGGTATCATTCAAGCGGGAATATATAACTTTCCAAAACACTCTCTCTCCGTCTCTCGTATTCAGTTCAGCATGTCTGAGCTTGTTTTGCACACGTCTTGCTAGTGCAAATTCCAATATTGTTTTTTTCCGAGCTGATCATATTATTACAGAGTGCATGAACACAAAAAGGACAGAAAAGAAAATGGGAGTGGGCAGATAACTCGGGAGTTCAAAGAGGGAAAAAGGAATGAAAAGAAAATGAGAGTGGGCAGATAACTCGGGAGTTCAAAGAGGGGAAAAGGAATGAAAAGAAAATGAGAGTGGGTAGATAACTCGGGCGTTCAAAAAGGGGACTTTTTGTTTTTTTTTCGGGATATCGAGTATCGATTTTTGCGCCCGGGACTCGACATTTTTCGGCGGGACCCGGGTACCCGGGACTCGTCAACAGCACTATTGGCTGCTATAGACAGGTGGCCACTAAGACATGTTAAACTCCTTGAGTGCCCAGCTCGCATGTTTGCAAGTTACAATACACACAAATGCCATAGAGCATTGACATCCCTGGCACACAAAGTGTTAACTGTATCAATATTTATTTTAATTTTATTATTTTTAAAATTTGTAATGTCATACATGTATTTTTTCCTTAATATACCTATCTGATTTACTACAAACACACATGACCCTGGCTGTGTTTGATGCATTCATAGTTTCTTCCGAAGGGAGTCTTTGCCAAGTCAAACTTTTCACAGACTTCCAAATTTAGCATTTTCTTTACCCATTTATTATTCCCACAAGAAATTGCCTGCCAGTAATATTGAACGTTGAAAGAGAATAGTCTTCCCTTTTCAGCTGAGTAGCTGAATAGTTTTCAGTCATGAATCTTCTGTTTTGTCTCAAGTTAAAATGCTTTTCCTTATTTTGAGAGTGACTTTTCCAACTCAACCTAACTCAACAAAGATCCTAAGTTGAACTTAACTCTGTATGGAAAGCCATTAGTTTCTTTGAAAATTTGTTGTAAAAGTCCTTTTTCAAAGGCATGATATGTTGATTCAAACCATAGATATTTTCTATTATCAAGGAGATTTCATGTTCTTAATGCAACATTTATGAAAATTCTAAAATTGCTTTTTGCTTTTTTGCTTTTTAATATATTGTATTCCAAGGCTACAAATGGCTTTCCATAATAGATAAGTCCAACTTAGAGTTAAGTTCAACTTAGGATATTTGTGAAACACCCCCCAGGAGTATTATTAACCTACCAAATACCTATTTAACCCCTTGCCTACAGGAACCGGTGGGCTAATCCGCTATGTACAAAGTCTATGGGGATTTCAGAAATTAAGAAGGGAATGGGTTAACAGGCCCAATCTTGCATCATTTCATGATTTACTCCCTCAAATTAGTTTTAAAACATGTTGGCATAAAGAATGAATTTCTTGTATCCTCATTGGTTCTTTCTGACATATATTTAACAGGATAAATTTAGAAATTGTCTTGTCATACACGTTCAGTTATACGCACATGAAGTTTTTCATGTGTTTCATGTTTACTGTATAGACTCGTGTCTCTGGCTGCGAGCCATATATCTAATGTGTACATGTGCTCGCCCAAAGAAGGCTTGGCTAAAGCAAACTTTTCTGACTTTAAAATTTAGCATCACTTTGCAATGTATTTTTAAAAAGCTTTATAGAGCAGGAGAATTCTTAAAAGTGAAGAAGAAAAAATGATTTGTTTTACAATGTTTCCCAGGTTTAAATTGTAAACATACGTACTGCCACTCTATGAGAAACAAATCAAACAATGCTGCACAATAGAAATGTTTTGATTACTGATAGGAAGCCTCTCTTTAACATATTAACCACCCCACAAAATGTCATTAATTCTTTAGCAGCCAAATATTGAATGAAGATGCCAGATTGCAAGCACTCTTTGTAATTGTTTTATACATCATATACATGTACATGTACATGAAAAAGAGCAAAGAAAATAGGGTAATTAACATATTTCTGGGTAGTTTTCCTACTGTACAATTGTATATGCTTGATTATAATGTTTATACATTATGAATGTTTCATTTCAACGAAATATAGCTGAAGTACATACATATGTATGATTGAAACAAACATTACGCTATATAGTAATCTGTTTTAAGACTAATAATGCAAATGCTTGGCCTAGGTTCTGTGAGAAATGTATGTTATATGCCAAATACAAATAATGTAAAATGGGTTTATTATTATCACGTCTAAAATTGAGTTAAACCCATTCAGGGCCCATTTAAAGCTAAATCAATCAGTCCTGAATGGTTTAACCCGTTCCCAACAAGTTTCTGAAATCCCCATAGACTTTGTACACAACCCACTCGGTTCCCGTGGTCAAAGGGTTAAATTTGTGATTCTATCTGCCTTTGGTTGTTGATGTTGTTTTTTTAATTGCCCCCTGCTACAGTACATATATGTATTCTAACTTTGTATAAAAGTGACTTTCAGCATTTGGATGTTTTGTAAGCTGGGCTCTGAAAAAGGACTTTGACATTGATCGATTTACAATTGTTGGGATTTGTCATGAAATGTATAGGAATTATCATACAATTAGTGGGGATTTTCAAAAATCAAATTAAACATATCTGGGATTCATTGTAGTTATAACTTTTCAGTGCAGCTTTGTTGTAGTAAAGTTCAGATGTAATTAAAGGAACTTTTTAATGTTAAAAAAAAAAAAAATCCTCTTTAAACTTCCTGTTACATGTGCATAGATCCTGTTTAGGGTAACTTGAACTCTAATTCAAATTCCCTTTCAATTGGCCTTGTACTTCCTTATAAACAATAAATACAAGTGTTATGTGCATTGAAAGTTGGTACCAGTGCTTAGCAAAGATCAAATTACAGTTAGTTCATGAATAATCCCGCCCCTGCTGATCTTGTTTCAGGGGAGGATATACATGTATATAAAGAATTGTTAAAATAGATGTTTTGTATTCTATTTCAATAAATTATTTTGATATTCGGAGGTGCAAAATTCTGGCTGGACCTTTAATTGAGTGTATACAGTCTAAACAGGATGGCATCACTTTCATTCAATGGGGTTGGTTTAATAGCTTAGCCAACAAATTCTGGCTCAGATCCTTCACATTTATGATCATCTTTATTTGAGAACCGCTGGAAATATGTCATTTTGCAATACCTTCATTGTATATGTACATGTATATACCCCCAAACCTCATATTAATTATGAAACCAAATATTGGATACAAATTTGCATTTCAAATACAGTGTTCACAAAAATCTTTAAAAAAAGAAAAAAAGCGAATGATTTTTATAATTAGCATGGGTGGGCTTTATGATGTCTTCTGAGTTTTTGCTCGAGCCCTTCATGATCATAAATGCCACAATAAAGTGATTCATGTTGTCGCTTCTCACAAACACATTAACGTGTGCGTCACAGAACATATGGCACTTGAGCTAAAAATATGTCGCACATAAAAAAAAAAAGTTACTCTTTCATGCTTGATTTACACCTCTCCATGCCTTGTGCAATAGGAGCTGTATTCATAATGCAATTTAAATATATCATGCTGAAATATATATATATTAACCTGTACAAGATTATTTGATTTGGGTTGAACATGCATTCTTCATAGTTCCCTGTACAAGCATTTTCGGGACCAGTCCTGAACAGGTTGAAATAATAATAATAATAATAATAATGATGATGATGATGATGATGATGATGATGATGATGATGATGATGATGATGATGATGATGATGATGATGATGATGATGATGATGATGATGATGATGATGATGATGATGATGATGATGATGATGATGATGATGATGATGATGATGATGATGATGATGATGATGATGATGATGATGATGATGATGATGATGATGATGATGATGATGATGATGATGATGATGATGATGATGATAATATTAATAATAATATTAATATTAATATTAATAATAATACTAATAATAAAAAATATTTAGAGGGCAAATTATATAGAGGGCAAATTGCACGCTGCAATTATTCCTGCACACAGAGTGCATGTTTTCCATTCCCTAGGGAGTATTCCAGCCAGTTGCCTGTGAGACGCACACTGTACTACGGAACCACCTGTCTAGTGTTAATGCATCTGTGCATAATTTGACAGACATGTAGATCTACAGCTACAATACATTTAATGATATTACAAGCATAATAAAAGCAAGCCTCCACACACTAACTTCTTTGACTATTTGCCCATTATTTAATTTAATTAAAATTGGCATCCAATTATAACAGACTTCTTAAAGGTTTTCAGTGTTTTGGGCAATTTCATTTTAATGTTTTGCTTAACTGGGTCAGCAAGAATAAAATTGTCAATTTCTAACCTCCTGAATAAATCTTACAAACATTATACACATACTTTTAATATACTGTCTGTTTGTAGGATTGATATATTGTGCATCTAACAAGTAACATACAATGATATAGCAGGATGTATGATAGACAGTAGTATGATTAAATTAAATCCTGAGTATATCATCATTTATATCCCTTTAGAACAGCTCCTAGCCTGGCCCCCCATCACCCAGGAAATGTCATGTTGTCAATGACAAGATCAAGCCTGATATATATTGTCGGGTGAGAGAGAGAAAGGCGTTAAGACCATTTTTTATTAACACTACTCAAAACAAGTTAAGGATCACTTTTTATTTTGTGTATAATTTTAAAATGACATTTTTACTCCTGAATGACCTCAAACACACTGTAATCAATATCACACGTGGTTCAGTTGTTGCATAATGTCTCATGCATCATTTTTTCATTCCAATGAAGACACCATCTAGTCAAACAAAAAATGAAAGTAAGACCTCACTCATAGCTTGGAAATAAGTTTTAAAAAAATGATCCTTAACTTTTTTTGAGTAGTATATATTGTCAGGTGACAGTGAGAAAGGTGTTAAGTCCATTTTTGATATATATTGGCAGGTAGAAGTGAGAAGGGCATTAAGTCCATTTTTATATATATTGGCAGGTGAGAGTGAGAAAGGCGTTAAGTCCATTTTTGATATATATTGTCGGGTGAGAGTGAGAAAGGCGTTAAGTCCATTTTCGATATATATTGTCGGGTGAGAGTGAGAAAGGCGTTAAGTCCATTTTTGATATATATTGTCGGGTGAGAGTGAGAAAGGCGTTAAGTCCATTTTTTATATATATTGTCGGGTGAGAGTGAGAAAGGCGTTAAGTCCATTTTTGATATATATTGTCGGGTGAGAGTGAGAAAGGCGTTAAGTCCATTTTTGATATATATTGTCGGGTGAGAGTGAGAAAGGCGTTAAGTCCATTTTTGATATATATTGGCAGGTGAGAGTGAGAAAGGCGTTAAGTCCATTTTTGATATATATTGTCGGGTGAGAGTGAGAAAGGCGTTAAGTCCATTTTTGATATATATTGTCGGGTGAGAGTGAGAAAGGCGTTAAGTCCATTTTTTAATATATATTGGCAGGTGAGAGTGAGAAGGGTGTTAAGTACATTTTTAGGTTAAATGAATTGACTTCTGCAAACCATCTTTATAGGACGGAGCCTTCTCTCTGTTGTGTCAAATTTTCTGATAATTATTATTTCTAATTTTGGGTGTATTTGTCGAAAATAAAAGAGAGCAGGAAAACAATTAAATTAATTTTCGGGGGCTTACTTTTTAAGCTCCCATTCATGTAAATAGCACTTTAGAATTGGTTTGCATTGAACTGTATGCAAATTTATGGGGGCTCTTTTTAAAATGATTTTCAGGGGGTCTTTTGGGCATTTCAGAGGCTAATTCACCTTGAGCCCCCAGGGGGGTGTTTCACAAAGATCCTAAGTTGAACTTATCTCTAATTTGGACTTAAAAAGTATGAACAGCCACTAGTTTCTATGAACAATTGTTGTAAAAATTCTTTTTCAAAGGCATTAAATGTTGATTCTAATCATTAACATTTTATATTATCAAGGAGATTTTATGTTCTTGATGCAACATTCATGAAAAGTCTAAAATTCTCATTTTATGTTGTTGAATATATTTATTACAAGGCTACAAATGGCTTTCCATAATAGTTAAGTCCAACTTAGAGTTAAGTTCAACTTAGTTTGTGAAAAACCCCCAAGTATTTTTTTCACTGAAAGAGAGCTATTTGTTGAGTTTCTACAATGCTCCCAAACTATAAATGTGATCGTCAAAACACAAGGTTCCCAAACTTTAAAGGGACTTAGTAACATTGTCCAAATCCTCAAAATAAAATGTTAATTATAGCGGTTCCCTCATACCTTGTTGTATTCGTATTAACAATAAAATCATGGGACAGGTTTCGGTTTGTCAAATTTCCCTTTCGTTACAAAGATATGTACGATCGAAGTATTCAGATAAGAAAAACTCTGGGCGAGTTTTTCTTCTGTGTACAAAGTGAGTGCAGTGAGTTAGTGAATATCACTTTGTATTTTCACTCATTACTTGGCCATGCAATGTCCATTTGACTTGAAATTTTCACACAATACCCTGTGGACATACGAGATAACAACAATATAGATTGCATCAACCCTTCATCAATTTTTGCACATGTCAACAAAGTTACTAGATCCCTTTAAACATGATTATCTCCAAAGTACAAAAAGTGTCTTTAGTTCCCTTCTCTTTCTCAAGCGATGATAGACTATAAACCAATCTGTCTGCTTGTGATTCCAATTTAACCTCTTGGGTACCAGTCTTATTACTATTATCAAACATATCATTTGTTTACATACTTTCATATACATAAATGTTATCAATGGGTTAACAAATGATTGAAATCTAACCAATGAGATTTAATTAATCTGGCCAATTTAACCATTTCACGTACATGTACTACAAGTAACAGTCTTACCATTATCAGTGATATGGATAGTTTGTGTATGTATACATTTGTACATCATGGGCGTCGATCTGCAATTGATACCCATTCATCAGGGGGGGATGATCTATTCATTCATCCCCCCTGATGAATAGGTATTATGTAAGTATCTACGCCCATGGTATACATACATGTACATGTACTTGCATGTACATACATATGGCCCATGGCCAATGTGTTAACAAATGATTGAAATCTAACCAATTAGATTGAATTAATCTTGCCAATTTAACCCCTCGCTTACCAGTTTGTTATCAACAATGTAATTTGTGTATTAAAATCCACATGTAGATTAATAACCCCGCCAATCTGGCTGCTATTAGCAATGTGTTAAACATGAGATTGAAATCTAACAAATTTAAGCCCTGTATCTAACTAATTTAACCCCTTGCATGATATCAGATAATTGTAATTTGTATCTCAGCATTGAATAATGCACTGCCTATGAGCTATTGTACAATTCCCTTTTATTATATAGGAGTAATACTTTACACATAATGGCGCAAACAGGTTAAATTGAGTGCCAATCGAGCCTTTTGAAGAGTGATGCGGTAATGTGGGATTATTGCAGATGATACGCCACTTCCGAAGCTGATGATATCTCTGGAATTGGATTTGGAAATTTGGAAGGGCTGCACGAAAATGGAAATTGATGAACTTCCCCCAGAATTTGATTGTGGATTGACACTGATCAATTGCATTCTCCCTGATTAGATTTGCTACACAGTCCTAATGAATCCCTCATATGCTATAGATGCCAGTGGCCTAGTGTGGTCAGACTAATATGGGGTGGGGGGGGGGGGGGGAGAGGGGGCACATACACTATAGGGGGGAACAAACCTTACAATGTATGTAATCAGTGTTCCCCTGATGTTTTTTATTCAAATTTTATTGATTAATTTATGTATTTTAATTTTTGTTTTAAATTAATTAATTTATCATTATTATTATTATTATGATTATTATTAATAGTAGTAGTAGTTATTGTTATTGTTTTTATTTATTATTTATTTATTGTTCGGGGGGAAGGGGGGGGGGGGGGGGGAAGGCCCCCAGTGCCTCCCCGTAGCTATGTCACTGATTCATGCACGTGTACATTGTGCATCTTCGGATATGCAATTATTCATGGTATTCTTGATGGTTTTAGAATGAATGAATCAATCAGTTGAACTTAAAATGTATCATGTATAAGTGCAGTGTACTTCACTGCCTCTATCAATTTCTTCTTAGAATGTGATCTGATTTATTTATAGAAAAGATTCTCATACACTTATCAAGCATATTTCCTATATATTTTCCCGTTCTCCTTGGATGGTCTTATGCAGCTGTTGCAAATGACTTGGGAATTTTGTTTTGCCATGTTTAATAGAAAAAGAGGAAAGTTAATGATATCATATCCTTTTTAGAATTTTTTGTTGCTGTGTATTAAGAAAAAAGGAAAGTTAATAATATTACATCCTTTTTTTTATTTTGCTGAGTTTAATTTAGAAAAAGAGGAAAATTAATATCATTTCTCTTTTTAGTCTAGTTTTATAAGATCATTATGGAGGGCCAACATTTGTTACCCTCAGGGAATGATTTATTTCAGGGTTTGATTTTGTCTCGAGGTTACTATTTTTGAGGCATTGAATTTGACTTGTACTGTTATGGAATGCGCAAGAGTTCATATATATCGAAGCTTCATCAACTAGGTTGTAAAAAAAAAAAACAGGCAATGTTTGGTTTAGATGATGCTAAAGGAAATTAGTCACTTTGTCCAAAATCATTTTGTTTTTTAACTTTATTTTATGATATTGGTTCATGGACTGTTTTTGCGAAACAAAATTGTTGCTTTCATAATTTGTATTGCCATTGTCAATGTGCATTGTTGTTTTCTTCTTACTAGTGTATAGCAGAAGAAGCATGAACGAAGTTTGTAATCTTTAACATTTCTCCTCTTGTTATTGACATTTTAAAAGTACCCTTCGGATGCACATGTTACATATATTGGGGAAGAAGATTTGTAATCAGGTCAGGACAAAATTATGACTTTGTTTTTCAATGAAAAGAAGTGAGAGGTGGAGAGATAAAGGGGGGGGGGGGGGGGGGTGGGGGTTGGAGAGAAGGGGAGAGTGAAACTAAAGCCCGGCGCAGACAGAGCCGACTCGACCCGATCCCCGATCCGACTGGTTTTCAGTCGGGCTAGAGTCAGTTTCGCTTAGTCGGAGCCGATCCAACATGTTGAATCGGCCTCGAATGACCTCCGACTGGCACTTGACTGGAAAAACCGGAGTCCTGAGGCAGCGCATACTGAGATAATCAGGCTGAAAACCAGTCGGATCGGGTCGAGTCAGCTCTGTCTGCGCCGGGCTTTAGGAAAAGGTTTGTGTTGTGGGGAGGGGTGGGGGGGGGGGGGGAGGAGAGGGGAAGAGGAAAGGGTGACTGTTTTGGAATTGGAAAGGGGGTGGGGTAGATGCTATAAAGGAAAGCTGTAGTAAATGATATCATTTCTATAAAAGCAACAGACACACCAGGCACCAGCTGTGTAGGTAATGAATGATTTGATGCTACCCACTTACTGTAACTATTATTCACATCCGATTATGACTATGTTTTGTTTTGTTTTAAGGACTTGAGAAGGAGGGAGGGGGAGAGAGGGACAGGGGGGCAGGGGGAGAGAAAATGGTGTTTGTGGTGGGAAGGGGGGGGGGGGGGTAGACACTGAGGAAAGCTCTTGCAAATTACATAATTCCTATAAAGCAACCGCCACACCAGGTACCAGCTGTCTAGGTAATGAATGATTTGAGGCTTCCCACTTTACCGTAAACTATTATTCATACTCACCTCAGATTATTTTCCTTTTATTAGGATGTTTTTGATTTGGCACAAAATGTGTCACTCGAATTTGGGATGTGACCCTCAAATCTGTTTATTAATAGATTAGTTCCCCTCAATAATAAAAAGGTTTATTAGTTGGGAGCTTGGGGTGCATGGCTGGATTAATTGGTGACCTGATTAGGAGGGTATAACTCTTAATCCCTTGTCTATGGGAGAACCGGGTGAGCTATGTACAAAGTCGATGGGGATTTCAGAATCTTGATAGGAACGGGTTTAACAGTGGCACATGTTCTTCTTATTCATACGTTGAGAAGGTATTGACACACAAATAGTACAGTACAGCCAAGATTTTTCACTGCAAGTGGTTGTATGATGTCGATAAATTTTCTGATCAAATTTGAAAAATACTTTCTTTGCATTTTTGTTTTGTTTGATGTATTTTCAATTTCCCGATAAGTAATTTTACAAAGTGGTACTCCCAAAATATTTTGAGAAGTTACCTTATAATAGAGTATAGCCAGGGTTTCCACTGTAAAATGTATGCCTTTGGTATTTTCATGTCCTTTCGAGAGTAATTTTCTTCCTTTTTTCTGTATAATTTATGTAAATTTTGTGTTACCAATCAGTTTGTTTCACGGGGCTTCCATTAAAATGTCGCATTAAAAAGATGTCAAAAATAAGAAAAAAATTGATGGGCTATAAACATCAAGTTTTAGGAGCAAAAATTGTATTAAATGTTAGTACCAAGGTGGCAAAGCAACATTGCCCTCTCTTTCCAGGGGATCACTTATGGTGGTCACTAAAGGCAGGTTGGCTGCTATAGACAAGTTTGACTGTATATAGTACAGTAGCCGACATGTTTTACTGTATATAATACATGTACATTTAAAGGATGGGATGGACATTGGAGGACTGTGAACAGAGCCCTAGGAACTGTATTTACGCTGAAACACGCCAATATTGTACTCAAAGGCCATTTGCTTGTCAATTCCTGTCTCTGGCTTGCCAATAGGTGGCAGTATATAGGTTGGCTGTTCATTGAGGCATTGAGCTCATACACAATTCTCAGGGATCCAGTTGACTTATTTCAGTGTTTATAGAGGAGTATAGAGAGAACGAATATTATGCAAAAAATGAAGTAGCCTCGAGCAGGCAATGGGGTAGCTAATAACAGTTTGGCTATAATCTTCTTAATAACTTGAATTGCTTAGTAAACAAAAATGTAAACAAATTTGCAGTTTGTGACTAATGGACATGGTTGTGGTGCGTTTACAGTAAATATTCAGCTCAGTATAAAAACAGAAACTAACTTTTATTTGAATTATTTTCTAACTTTGCATTCTTAAATTATTATTATTTTTCGCTTGCTCCTGGCCCACCTCATGGAGTTATTCAAGTGGGCAAGGACCCGACCAGTCTCCAGATGTTCTGGAACCAACCCAACCAACGCAAAGGCAAAACCTCTTCTACTACACTTACATCAGACGCAAAGACGCAAAGGTTGTGGTGCCTTTGCATTGTTCAGCTCAGTGTAGTAACCAAAAATTAAACTTTTAAAATTATTTTCTAACTTTGAATTTAAAATTGTTTTTTAAATCTAGCTCCTGGTCCGCCACATGGAGTTATTCAAGTGGGCAAGGACCCGACCAGTCTCCAGGTGTTCTGGAACCAGCCCAACCAACGCAACGGCAGAATTCTCTTCTACTACGCTTACATCAGACGCAAAGATGCGCTCAACAATTGGAGCAGATTCAAGGTTACGCAGCAGCATCACTTGTTTCGAGGCCTTGGTGAGTAAATCGAGGAGATTCGCGTATAATTCAAATTCACGCAATCAGAAAAGAAATTATCTGGACAATTTAGGAGGACATTAGCTATTCATTTTCCATGTAGGAACATAGCAAATTTTCAGCCTCATTTTCTTCAGACAATACTTCATTCAGTACTTAACCACTTCAAGATCTGTAGTTCAAATATTCTTGAATATACACTTGAATAGGGTTCTAAATGAGTGAGTTATGCAGTGAAGATCAAACCCACTGAGGTAAAAGTGTTGATTAGTTTGATATAGCTCTACCTAATGGCTCGGTCAGATATCAACGGATATCGGAAATGTATGCCCAACGAATAGAAAATTTGCGAAATTATATTATCCGGTGATGAAAGTCGTCTCCATTGCTTCATGTACAAAACATAGAACAACGTACATCACCGTACAAGGAACGGACAAGAAATGTATAGAACGGATGGAAAATTTAGCTCTCCGTTTGACATACGTTTGTGCAATCCGTTGATATGTGACCGGGCTATAATCAGTTGTAGATTCACCATAATAGTATTATGGAAACAGTACACTTAACTAGTAATCCCTTATAATTTAGAAAGTTCACTTGCTGTTAACTCATGCTCTATGGACATAAATATTCCTGATAATTAACAGCAGCCTTTGAAATGACTATTAAGGTATAATTAATCAAGTGTTTCAGATCAGTGGTTATTTCTATATTGGAAGTGACATTGACATTCTTCATTTTGTTTTTGACAATGTAAAACAAAAAATAAAAATAAACAAAAGAAAAAAGTAAAGGAAGTGAAGTCTACATACTTGTTTAAAAATTGCTTTTAACAGATAGTTGAAATTTACATGGAAGGAATTTGAGCAGGGTGAAATTTACATGAAAAGAACTTAAAGTGGTTGAAATTTACATGGAAGAAAATGGTTGAAATCTACACAGTTGTTTACCAGTTCATGAGATTCCAAACATGGTTAAGTAGTTTAAATTGTTTGAAATTTACAAGAGAAATTATGGCAGGATGAAATTAACATGGTTGTTTACTGCATTCATAAGATATCAATGCTTGGTTCATAAAAAAGAAAGAAAAAAGAAAGAAAAACAAAATCCATGATGTTACTGCATGACCCTTGAGTATAAACCTAGTTTTTCATTGCAATAATCTATTTGGACCCAGAATAAAAGTCTCTTTCATATATTTATCTGTCAAAAGCAGTTAATTCCCCAATTAAAAGCTATTAAAAACTTTTACATTCCAGAATAAATCAATAAATTGTGAAAACGTAGTATTATTTTTATCAAAATTATAGTAAACAGTGCATTTGGAATCTAGTTGCCTGTGTGTTAACTCTCTGGAAATTACACAATCTAGTAGGGAACAGGTGTATTAAAGTGCCATATGATGCACTTCTAATTACATGTTGTACATTATTTTTAAATTTTGTTATCTCTTTTATTAAGCTGTAGACCATGTCATTACTGGAGACAACAGTGAATGTGTTAAATCTCCAATCGTAAAACTGTCCTTTATGTGATATTTGAAAAAGAATAATCTTGAACTATCCATTTGTTCTTAAATTGTTGTACAGTCAAACCTGTCTTAGTGGCCACCTGTCTATAGCAGCCAACCTGCCTAGTATAGTGGCCACTAAACATGATACCTGCAGAGAGAAACAATGGAATGAACCTGTCTATATAGAGGTCACCTGTCTACAGTGGCCACTTTTCTTACTTTCCTTCGGTGGTCACTATACACAGGTTTGACTGTATATTGTTACTTTCAGCATTTTTTATGTGTTTTTTGAAGAAAAAAAAATATCTTGAATGATCTATTTATTGTTCTGTAATTATTGTTTTGTTGTGCAGAAATCTACACGGACTACATCATCAAGGTGTCGGCATCGACCAGTGCGGGGGAAGGACTCAACAGCACGGCGCTGGAGGAGAAGACTGACGTCACAGGTACGTTTATATCTAGTTGATGATAATAATTTAACCCATTCACTACGAGATTATGAAATCCCCATAGACTTTGTACATAGCCCAGCGGGTTCCCGTAAGCAACGTGTTAATAACAAACGAGCATTTATATTGCGCCATTAATCTAGAAATTTCTAATCGGAGGTGCATTATACTGTACATTATATTATCACCCTGGCCGAAGCCGAGAAGCCTGCAAGCAAGCGCATCAAGCATTTCAAGGAATACATTTGTGGGGACAGCAGAATTGATATTTAATGCAGTTTAATACATGAATTAAGATTGATCAATGGATGTAAGTTCATTGCCGAGTTTACTTTCAACAACATGCAGGATTGCTGGATATTAGCATTGAGGGCGCTATTCGTCTATCTACCATAGAGTCCTGCCCAACGTTCCTATGCACTGCTAATGCAAAGGGCTGTGGTTATTAGTAACTTTGTATGGAAATTTCCATTGTCAAAACAATGCAATTAAAATGATTGATTATTTTGTTTAATGGGTCTTATAATAATAATGATAATAATGGTTATTTATATAGCCCTATTCACGTGAGTGTCATCTGAAGGACAGACGACACCTACATTTTGTACATTTACATGTATCTATCAAGGTATAATATGAAGTGTGTATTGCATTAGCTCAAAGTGAATTTGCCAAGTCAAAATATTAGTGTGACTATTCTATATTAAATGGTACACTTTTGTTTGCTTCCAACAAGATGTAGAATTGTGCTGCATATCAGCACAGATGGCGCTGTTCATCTATCTGTCACATGCACATATCCCACCACACAACTACATGTACAAGTGCAAGCAAGGCAAGGGCTTGTTGCATGAAACATACAATAAACTGTAACCAATAGAATGCTTGAATCTGATTGGCTGTCATTACCCATTTCCTCCTAGCTCACGTTATCTCCATAGAGTTGATAAATGGTGGTCCATCATTCCTATTTGCAATACAAGAAAATTAAATCTCAATGGCTTTGTTGTTTCAAAAAAGTGTTACTTAGATATAAAAACATCTATGTTTGTGTAAAGTCCAGCTATTGAAATAGACCTAAAGGTGGTAAGGTGGTCTTTATAGATTATAGGTTTAAGTACTCTAAGAAGAAACATTGGACAAATACATGCAATCAATTGCTACAATGACGAAAGGGAACTGGGCTTGTTTTGCAGATTAAAATGTCAGGAAAAAAAAGATATGTACATTACATGTAGATTGGCATTATCATTCTTCCACTGCTGACATTTAAAAAATATAATTGTATTCATTCTTAATGTAGTTCTGAGAATATTGTTTATGCAAGTGTTGTAACCCACTATCATAACCCACCATCGCTAGGTACCCAAAATTTGTGAAAAATGAATGGAAAGGCCAATTAAACCCATTGAAGACATCAAAATGTTGATATTACACGTAATATTCATAGAGCCCAGCCGATGCAATTCCTGACCAGTCTTAAATGTGTTTACGGTATTGAAGTATTAAAGTAAAGTGGGAGTCATTACAAATTAGGTTAGGAAGTAGTATGTGGGATTCTTGGCTTGCCCGTCCAATGCTCTCAGCTATTTTTACTACTTTGCAATTATCGTGTCTAGAGTAATCTAGGAATGTTGGTAAAAAGTTGTGTGCTGTAGCCAAGTTTATGGTCTTATTCAAGTTCTTCTAGGTTCTTCACATTTTTATGAAGAATTTTTTTCAAGAGAGAAAAACGATTTTGCATCCATAGACTCGAGAATGTAATTTAAAACATCCTATTACTCACAAAACAAATATTTTCTTTTACTAAAACTTTAATGTATAAAATCCACATAAATATGTGAAATTCCTTTTTTCTTATGGATTTCTAATGTAAAGTAATTATAATTGTTGTTTTGTTTTATTATTTAGGATATATACATATACATATGAAGTAATTACAAATATTTGTTACATTTATTTGTTAACAATTACAATTTGAAAGAAACCCTCCCTTTAACCCATTCAAAATGAGTTGATACTTTTAATACCACACATTTCAATAGACCCCACCTCATATGTGACCAGCTATAGCAAAACCCGGCACTTGTCGGTTAAAATCAAAATGTAGATTTTCACACCATTAGAAAGGCCTGATCACAAGCTTTTGTTTGATGCTTTGTTCTAACTAATTGGTCAATAATTGGCGAAGATATGATTGTTTCAATTTTACAATCATAGGTCTTTTACACACATTAAAATGCCCATTTCTTCAAATCATGAATTACCAACAAGTGCCGGGTTTTGCTATAGCGGGTCACATATTTTACGGGACCAGTCTCGAACAAGTTAAAAATAAGATTATGTTGGTATAAAGCACATGACGTTTACCAGTATGGGACAGTAAGCCAGGTTTATAAATAACTGATCTAGACACCTTTTCCAGTGGTTAGACAATTTGTGGTAAAGTTTGGTGAATCTTACCAAACGACATTTGATTAATTGAAAGTGTCTGGTAGTCACAAGGGTCCAATGAGGAACGAGAGGGTGTTAAGTTAATCACCCTTGATCGGCAAATGCTTTAAAGGGATCTAGTAACTTTGTTGACACGTGCAAAAAGTGATGAATGGTTGATGCAATGTATATTGTTGTTATCTCATATGTCCACAGGGTATTGTGTGAACATTTCAAGTCAATTGGACATTGCATGGCCAAGTAATGAGCGAAAATGCAAAGTGATATTTACTGACTCACTGCACTCACTTTGTACACGGTAAGAAAAACACCGGGGGAGTTTTTCTTATCTGAATACTTCGATCGTACATATCTTTGTAACGAAAGGGAAATTTGAAAAACCGAAACCTGTCCCATGATTTTATTGGTAATACAAATACAACAAGGTATGAGGGAACCGCTAGAATTAAAATTTTATTTTGAGGATTTGGACAATGTTACTAAGTCCCTTTAAAGGGATCTAGTAACATTGTCAACATCCTCAAAACTTACTTTGAACTCTAGTGGTTCTCACATACACGTCATTGTATTTGTATAACCAATAGAAACATCGAACAAGTGTTTGGTTTTCCAAATTTCTCTTCCGTTATAAACTTATAAAGATTATAAAGATACGTATGATTGAAGTGTTTAGATTTATAATTATCTAGTGGATATTTATGACTGTGTAAAACGTCAGTGAAATGAGGAAGAGAATATCACTTTGCATGTTTTCACTGATTTCTCAGTCATATGACATTCATTTACCATGGCATTTTCACACATTACTAATAAAAGTGGACATTTTGGATCACAGAAATACAAATTTGATCAACCATTTGCCACTTTTTGCACATGTCAACAAAGCTACTAGATCCCTTTAAAGGCACATTCATGGTTTTAACGGCCTCAATAAAAACATATATTTTAATTTATGTTATAACTCGCCCTATACAATTTTGGTTCAAGTTTGATAGATAATGTGTATTGCAATAGTAGGACATTATAGTAAGATTTTAAAATTTGTTTGTAAAACTGCAATAAAAATTTCCCCTTGGTTTGTAGTACCTTGGCAAAGTTTGGAAAATCAAAGCTATCAAGAGCAAATTAATTGGTCTTCATAGAAAGTGTTAGTAGTTACAATGATAATAATGCACCAGGGATGCTTAAAATTTTTCTCAAAAAAAATAAAACATTCCTTTATTAATTTCAATTTGTTAAAATATTGTAAGTGTTTATTAAAGAAGAAAGTTTGAATTATGTAATTTGTCAATACATAGAGTAATTTGTAGATGTGAAAAAGGAGTAGAAACAAAAAAAAAGTAGAAGAATTAAAAATGGCGAAGAGACATTCATAAACGGAAGAAAACCCAGGTGATTTTGTGTCACGAGACGAGAGGGGGGCAAAAATAGAACAAAATGTGTCCCATTATGATGAAACAACAGGGACTGGGGAACAATGAGAAAATGTTAGTCATTTCTGGTTCAGTTAACAAACGAGACTCGAAACATGATAAAGTTCCATTTAGGCATTTGCGCTCTGAAATTGTCTTGTACTGTGTTCACGGAAAATAAGATAAAATTACATTTTAATCATAGGAATTGAATCTTCACTGGAAAACAAGGAAATTTGTGCCCTTTGTTTAGAATAAAGTTTTAGTCTAAACTTTATATCACCAAGATTGTACAGATTTCTGTATTGTTTTTACCTTGGTAACACAGAGCTATTCTAGCAAATATGTTATCTTCCAAATAACCCATTGCAAGACCCTTTTGCTATTGGAATGAATAAAGCTTATGTGAATTTGGTTAAACTAACCCTAGCCTAATATATATTTTGGAAATTTCTCTCTAGATATTCCCACCCTGATTTACTTATCGGTATTAAAGCATGATCTAACTTTCAAAATCCAGAGAATTCCTTTAAATATGGCCACATACGAGAAGTGACTTCATGAAGCTAGAAATCCCATAGATGTTGGGAGGCAGGAAATTAGGTGAGGACAGAGTAAGGGTAGGATAATCTCATGGGGTGATTCTAAATTTGCGAAGAAAGCAACGTCGGTCGGAGTTGGGATTCTTTTGGGGACTATTGGTGTAAGAAGAGAGAAAGAACTCAAAGGTGTAATAAATAAACATTTTACAGGCGCATATTTCAGAGATGGTAATTGATAATAAAATGTTTTCACTTATTAGGAATGAATATACATGTAGTTCCTGTCAAAAATGTTTTGATGTGTAATTTGTATTGCATTAATGCAGATCATTTGCTATTTTAACCCATTCAGGGACTAGTCCACAAAACATGAATACATCTGACTTTGGCTAATTGTTTTTATAGCCATCAATTAAAGCTGACTACACTGAGATGTATCTTTTGAGCCCAAGCTTTCACAGTGGACATACAATATGATTACTTTTGGATAGAGGAATGATTATTGAAGTAAACTTTAACCGGTGGTCACTGTTTCAGGTCTCTCCATTTGCACATGGATAGTTTAAAGTGAATTTACATGCATTCTGCTTTTATTTTGTTTTTGCATCCCACCAAATCAAAGCTGACTATATTGAATTTATGAGCCCAAACTTTCCTAATGGACATCAGATAAGACTACTTTTGAAAGCATTAATGACTAAAATAAAGTTGGACCAGTATTCACCGTTTCAAGTCTCTACTTTTGCACAAGGGTAGTTAAAAGTGAACATACATGTATTTGACTTTGTTAAGATATTAATTGTAGCAAACAGAGCCATCAATAAGGTGTGTAAATTAACACTTGATATGATAGCCAGACCTTTGTCTCTCTATCTAACACCTTTATGTATGACGTGATTATCACGTTAGCCGTGATGACCACCATCGTGGAAATCAATTCTATCATTTTCCTACCTCGATCGACCACATTCTTATCAGTTTCTGACAGTTTTATCACTACTATCAACAAACTCACGCAGTGTTTACATCAGCTCCGAGGGGTTAGCGATAAGAAAGTGCTATCCCTGATAAAAATCTACTGGATGCATGCAGGCTCGAGTGGTCAAATCTAAGCACCTCACTTCAGCCCATTAGCTGAGGTTTTTGGCTAACGTGGTTTGGACGTAATGTGACTTCTGTGTAGAAGAAATTGCCTGCAGGAACCGGGCGAACGGTGCATTATCTCTATAGCAGTGTCAATATATAGTAGGAAAATGCTTAAGAGCATTAATTTGAGGGGTTATTACATTGCATCCTCCCGATTGCATAATTCTATTGTCCTTAGACTGGTTTACCTCAAAGAGTATGTAGATCTGCCAAGACAACTCCCTCATTGGATTAAGTCGGATCTATACAACATTCATTACATGACCAACAATACCACAGACTTCAGTAAGGTAGTTGTTCCGCCTAAGCGTATACCTTAATCATATTTTGTGGTTATTGTACTTTGTTCTGACAGACGGATACGCGTATAGGTGACATTTTGCGACTGAGAATACGCTTTTATGCCAGGGAATTCCATGTACCTTTTGATACTGGAATTAATGTTTCATCATTGGATATATACTTTGAATTTGGATAATTAAAGAGTTATATTTTGGTAACATTGCATAACCTAGAATACCAGCTTTCTCTAATAAAAGTTGTCTTAAATCACAATGCACTATTCACCTTGATTTTTCATTATGAATGTACTTGTATGAGGATGTGACTGATGGCTGATGTGTATGTTTGCATAATGGAAGACTTTATTTTGTAGGTCAACTGCTGTCTGTAGGTAGGTAGCCTTCCGATACACATATAGATATTGCCGTACCAAGAAATGTTATGCAAGGATGGTTTAAAGTGAATTTACATGCATTCTGCTTTTAGTTTGTTTTTGCATCCCACCAAATCAAAGCTGACTATATTGATCTTTTGAGCCCAAACTTTCCTGTTAGACCTTTCCTATTAGACATTGTAAAACTCTCAGGTTACATTTATTCATTCATTTACTTTTGTAGCATCCTGGTGAGGATGATTGTCATGGAAACTGCCAACGTGTCGTGAACTCAACCCCTAACATTCATCATCAAAAGAAATGCTTAATTGCTAGATTGTGTCGTACCAAAACAAATGTTATGGTCACCACCTTTTTAAAACTCTCACGTTACATTTATTTATTCAATTATTTACTTTTGCTCATTTAGCCCCTAGCCCGCCACGTAACATCACGGTGAGGATGACAGCCAGTGGAATCGCCAACGTGTCGTGGACTGAGCCCCTCACGTACTACCGCTCCATCGACAGCTACACTGTATCGTATCGCCAGGCCAACGAGACCGGCTACGACGTGGAAGCAGTGGTCACAACCCCGTTCCGTGTCCTGCGCGAATTGAGAGAGAACGTCTACTACGAGGTCACAGTGCGTGCGTCAACGATGAGCACGTTCATGGGTCGCGGGCCGCTTCTTGGTGACCCCTCCTACCCAAAGAGGTTCCTTGTGGCGTTTGTCCGTAAGTCAAGATTTTTCTCTCAGTAATAATTTCTTTTTTTTTCTTCCTACGTTTGTGACCGTTTTTAAAGTTCAAAGCGTGGGATTCAACATCTTAGGGCGCCATTTTGAAGTAGGCTAGTTTGCGTGCACTGTGTATTCAAAGGTCAATGTGTGTTATGCATCCTGCGCAAGGTGTTAGCAAGATTGAACCGCCTATTTGATTTGCAAATTCAAACTGCCTTTCAAGTCTAGATATTCAGCAGTATATTGTTATGCTAAATTCCCTTTCACTTGGTCCAGGTCCAACTAAGAGTCCAGGGGGTAGTCTAGGTGGAACAGCAGACCAGCATGAAGATCCTTGTTAGATTATTGAATTGGTCTTGGTACTACTAGCCCTACTACATGTACATGTTGCTTTTGCCCTAGTAGTGTTTGTGCACAGGGATCGTAGTGTATGATGTTATAAGCACTCTAAATATAATGATAACGATTTGCATTTCTTTTTCCATGTTAGCTCCTACAACGAGTCCAGGACCAGGTGATACAGAAGACAAGCGTGAAGATCCTGGACATGTTGTTGGAGTGGTCCTGGCACTGTTAGCCCTACTGGTGTTCATCCTAGGGGTCCTGGCCTTTGTCGTATTCAGGTAAGTCTATAAAAAGCTGTTTTGGTGTACAGTGATTTTCCCTTTCTCCTTGTTCCATCTTTTTCTTCCTTAAACAGCATGTTCCTTCCGTATTTATTGGAAATAATAGTCTTAATCGTTTCCAGGTTGCAAAAGCTGATGTTGCTTCCAGTGGCTGTGCCACCCCATTTGTCCCTGAGAATTGAGATCTTTTGCTACCATTAACTAGAGATCATCTTTGGAGTACTACATGTAAATCATCCCTGTCCTTAGCAGTTTTGAGGCTGTTTTTTTAAGAGACTCCCCCTTTTTTTTGTTACCTGTTTAACTTATTTTAGTGGCACACTACCTGTTTGTATCCCCTTGCTTATGGGAACCTGGTGGGTTTTCAGAATCGCAAAATGGAACAGGTTGAACAAGATGATCTAGTGGAAGTAGTGTGGCAAGATTGGTAGAGTGCGTGCTTTCCGATCGTGAGACCCAGAGTTCGAATCCAGCCCACTCCGTTTGCCCTTCAGCAAGGCATTTAATCCACATTGCTGCTCTTTGGGTACCTGGTCTGGTGAAAATTAGCTTGGTGCACCTATAGGGTTGCCCGCCGCTAGTATGCTCCCCGGGGAGTTGAGAATGTGTACAAGATAATTGTACGGTTCTGAACTGTACCATATGACTAGGGGTAATAATAAGCGCTTAGAGGCTGTTCTGCATTAGGCGCTATATACAATAAATACGATCTATTATTTTTTTAATTATTATTATTATTATTATCTAAAGGAGTACAGCACTCCATCATTTCCAGGTTCTATACATTGATATTGTTTCACAGACTCTCCTGCAGATTTCTTTCCTTTTCTAATAACTCTTTCTTGAAGGATCGGGTCCTCATTTTATGCGTCTCAGCCTTCAATAAGAAGTATAATAGAGAATAAAAAACAAATATACATTTTGTTACAAAATCCTTTACCTCAATTGTATGTACCATTACTACTGACTCGAGCAATAGCTACCATGGTAAGGTGCATTAAACATATCAAGGAAAGCAAACCTGTCATGTTCCAATTGACTATAAACAAGGGGGTGTTTCACAAAGATCCTAAGTTGAACTTAACTCTAATTTGCACTTAAAAAGTATGGAAAGCCATTAGTTTCTTTGAAAAATAGTTGTAAAAGTCCTTTTTCAAAGGCATAAAATGTTGATTCAAAGCATTAATATTTTCTATAATCAAGGAGGTTTCATATTCTTGATGCAACATTTATGAAAAGTCTAAAATTATTGCTTTGTTGCTTTTAAATACATTGTATTCCAAGGCTACAAATGGCTTTCCATAATAGTTAGGTTCAACTTAGAGTTAAGTTCAACTTAGGATCTTTGTGAAACACACCCCAGGTTTGAGAGAGGGAGAAGGACTCTCCCTCATGGTTTTTTTTTGTTCAGGTGGCCAAACTGACACATCAGATAGACTCCCACCAAAGACTTGTTTGTTGTAGATCCTAATTCTTTCCTGGCCCATAGAAGAGTTTCCACAGAAAATTTGTGGTGGCCATTGGCCCCCTGGCCACTGCTAATGGCAAACTCTGTCGATTAATGTCAATGAATTGCTTGCATAGTGGCAAACTTTCACCTGGCAGGACCCAAACCTAGAACTCCTGGGTCCGTTGCAGAAAGAGATGCAATCGATTGTAAAGTTGCAATTAATTGTAAGTCCGATCATGTGACTAAATGCGCACATCTGATTGGTTCAAATGCGCAAATGTTCTGACTTGCAATTAATTGCAACTTTGCAATCGATTGCATCTCTTTCTGCAATGGGTGATTTTCAGAGTCACAGTACCGAACCACTAGACCAGCTGTTATCAGGATCAGACACAGGGTGATTTCAGAGAATTTTTTAAAATTTCAAACTCAACATTTTTTGTCAAACTCGGCTTACAATGGTGTGCTTGAAACAAATACACCCAGCTTGATTTTGTGCTCTACCTTTGCTCATGATATGGTTCTGTTCAAGCTGTGAATGTTTAAATATGCCACCTGGCCTGGATTTTAATTATCAGCTGAGGCCACACAAGTTTGGTTATATTTGACGCTTTTACCAGTAATTTAGAAGACCTTCTACAAGGCTCAAAGTTATCCTTTTCACAAGTGGCCCTTTCAGGCAAGTAATTATAACATGTTCACGATTTGTTGGGCCATCACCAAACAAAGAATAGCACTATTTATAGTGTGTTATATTGAGTTACCCAGAAGGAGTAAAACAAATGTAACAAATGCAAGTAGCTCACTATTTGTTTTCCTTTGGCCAGTGGGACTGTACTTATTTCAAATTCCTTCCCTTTAAATATTTTAAGCTGGTTCCTACCCTAGGTCCGTTCAAAGAATGTTCAAAGTGAGGATCCTACATGTATATGTATCATGAACAGTGATAATTGTATTACGAAGAAAAAGAGAGACCAGTGGCTAAAATTACACACTGTGCACTTTGGAGGTGACTGGGCTCTCAATTAAATACTTCCTCCCAGAATTGTTCAATCGTGTATTAAGTACCCCGAGATTAAGTCCATATTCTGAGTCATGAGCTGCCGCTTAAAGATAATATTGTGGACTGGTTGGTTAATATTAACCCCTCGACTACGGGAACCGGTTGGGTTGTGTACAAAGTCTATGGAGATTTCAGAATCTGGTAGTAAACGGGTTAAAACTGCTTTTCCATTTATCAGTAGTTATGGGTGGTTAAATTTGACGTCTGGACTCTGGACCAGTGACATTTTCAACAAAACACTTGAAAGAGAAAATGCACATGTACAGTAACTGACACAGTAATGACTTTTTGGGACTTGGCAGTTTTATAAAGGTCATCCTGTATACAAATGTTTAAAAGATTATACTCGGCTTTCACTGTATATTATGTATTTTAGTGCATATATATTTTGAAGATGGTATTATGTCACTTGGAATATTTGGTTCTAATTCCATGGAATTACAGAAGATGATTCAATATAATTGATATCAATCTACCAGAACTCAAGATGGTCTTTAAGTAAACAAAAATTCTTTTTGCCACATGAGATTGTTGAATAGTATTTAATTTGTTTAAGGTTATTTGTATCAAAGTGTCTTACTATTAATAAAGATGATCCTTTTAGTAACCTTTTCTAAAAAGGAAAAAGGTAAAATGGTAACCTTATTTCATTTTTATGAAAGAAACCATATAATGTATCTTAACTACTCATTCTTAACACACACATTTGTATTATTTTTATGTGGTTGATGAAATCCTGTCAGATATAGAAACTTTAATTTTGAAGTAATAATTTCATTAACATTATTCTCTGTGAAACTATTCTCGGCAAGTCTCCAATTCACTTTTTATTTTATTTTAGAAAGATAATTCAGCAGTACATTTGCAGTAATACTGCACAAATATAATGAAGTGAAATTGACACCAGTTCCCTTATTCAACATACCCATCAGTTTTAATCGCAATGAAATTGAATCGCGAGAAAAATAGTTTGTTGAACCGGGAGCAGGAAGCCATATAAATCAACTTGATACAGTGTTGCTGGATGTAACGTTGATGCAATTAAATAATAAATAACGCCTTATGTAAACCTCCACACTGACTTTGTTCTCTACTGGCCCATTTGGGCAAGTAAAATCATCAATGTTCAAATTTTAATTGCCCAAACAGACAACTTACTTGCCTGCTTACTTCTAGATGAGATTGTCATGTAAAGGAACTACATTCTCCTCTCGTAGTTGAAGAGAAATTTAAGTTGCCCGATCAGGCAAGCAAACTAGACCATTTATGAAATTTGACTTGCCCGACTTAAATTTTTACTTGCCCCGGGCAAGTGCTAGTGACGAGCCCTTCCTAATGCCTCGTAATGCATTGCAGAGTGAAGTTATGAAATGGGGTTAGAAAATCGGGTCATACAAAACGAAGGCAATTTGATGATTGCGCAAATTAACATTTGAGTTGGATAAATTACAAACACAATTTTATAATAGAGATGCCTTTTTAATAGCAGCCTTGGTATACATTCACAAATACTGGTACATGTGTACACAAACATATTAACTCGTCAGTTGCAATTAAATGTTTGTGTAATGCGCATTATCCATTAACTCAGATTCGAGACATTTTGGGCACAGCCCTATTCATGTGTTATTAAAACAATAGGGAAGAAACTTAATTAGCTGTACATGTACAAATGGAACATACATGAACAGTTTTATATAAATCAATCGAAGAAGTAGTTTTGAAATGTTTTGCAACTGTGTGACCACAAAGAAGTCAACCTGAAAGAAAGTCTGATGACATGCAGTGAGACAAAAAACAAACAAAAAAACTTGAATGCTTGTCAGACAGGAATGACGAATGAGATGGAGTCAAATATTGAAAGGTTGTTTGAAATGACATTTATCACCTTGTTAATCCTTCTCATGAGTAAAGTCAAACTCTTTATAATACTTTTCATGCGCAAATTTGTCAATGAAGGTAACTTTCCATTTCAGTATTACGTTTATTCTTGACAATTGAAGTTCTGCTTGACAGGATTTGCAGTTGAAATATGGTACGAGTCCTTTAACCCATTCAGAACTGGTCCCGAATACACAGGCTAGGGTCCATGGAGAATACATGTTATAGCATAATCAATCGGTCCTGAACGGGTTTAATAATGCCACCCACACAGTGACCTTTATATAAAGACCACACTTTCTGTTTTCATTGGGTGGTCTTTATATGACAGATTTCAATGTACATGTAATTGCAAGCAAATGAAGTGAAACTTTTGTTTTCAATTGTGGCAACCTTTAATGCCACACATGGTTATCTGTATATAAAGACCACACTTCCTGCCCCCCCCCCCCCCCCCCCCCCCCCTCTTGGTTGGTCACTGTTTCACTGTACTGCTAACGCAAGCTACAGTAATAGAGTGAAGCCTTAGTTTACGGTTGTCGGTGGCAACCTTTAAAGGGATCTAGTTACTTTGTTAGCATGTGCAAAAAGTGATGAATGGTTGATGTGGGTTTTTGTGATCTGATATGTCCATTAAGTAATGTGTGAAAATTTCATGTTAAATGGATGATATATGGCCTAGTAATGAACGAAAAGGCAAAGTGATATGTATTCGCTTACTCGATGCACTGACTACACAATTATAACTTTCCTGTGGATAATTAAAAATCTGAACACCTCAATCGTTATTTTTATAACAAAAGGGAAATTCATTAAGGCTACCTTTAATGCCACGTGCGGTGACCTCACAAAGCTTGGATGACGATGATGCACTTCCTTTTAGGGGAGGATGCAAGCCAGCGAGCGAATGTTGACATTTGGTCAAAAGGCAGACACTTTTGGGGGCACTTATCCACCCCCTTTCTCTTTGAAATGTGGAAAATGTGTGCACTTTCCATGTGAGCGATTTTGTATCTTGACTGTATTCAGTTTCAGAATTTTACTTGAAATTGTGTATTAATTAGAAAATTTGTATTAAAGATATTTTTAGCCAAATCTCCAATTTGCCATGCTCTTTTGTTTAACCCATTCAGGACAGATTGATTTTAGTATAACACATATTCTCCATAGACCCAAGCCCGAGTATTTTCAGGGCTAGTCCCGAATGGGTTAAAGGGACTTAGTAACATTGTCCAAATCCTCAAAATCCAATTGGAATTCTAGCGGTTCCCTCATACCTTGTTGTATTCGTATTAACAATAAAATCATGGGACAGGTTTCGGTTTGTCAAATTTCCCTTTCGTTAAAAAGATATGTAGGCCTACGATTGAAGTGTTCAGATGTTGAATAATCCACTGGATCGTCAAAACCGTGTACAAAGTGAGTGCAATGAGTTAGTGAATATGACTTTGCCTTTTTGCTCTTTACTCTGCCATTTAACATCCATTTAACTTGAAATTTTCACACAACACCCAGTGGCCATATCAGATAACAACAATATCAACCAACCACTCATCACTTTTTTCACATGTCAACAAAGTTACTAGATCCCTTTGAGGAAAGAAGTAAAATTCCATGGCTGATACGTCATACTCGTCCGTTTGCATTATGTGATTATGATGATGTGTGTTTAACGCACTGCCAATTAGAACCTGGTACATGTACATGTACAGTATGTCCTGTATTAAGTATACAGGGATTGCTAAATCTAGTAGGGAACAGGTTATAGCACCAAAGTTAATTTATAATTTTCTATTACAAGTAGCTTACACAGTATGTCGGATAGTGGTATATAATGCATATATAAACAACAAACCACTCGTGACCAGACGTAGCTGCTGTATAATTTACAAAATAATGTGTAGTGTATGAATATGTGATATTGTTATGATCACGATTTTTGACATGGGATCTTTGGGACACACCCCCTAGCTGGTACATATAAGTCCTGTTTTAAGTCTACAGGGATTGCAACATCTAGAAGAGAGAATAGTGGACAAAGTGGACAGAATGTGTGTTTATAGCAGAAGATGTCTCATTGCATATACATAATGTAAACCACAAATTCTTAAAGTGCACTCATATTGTCTTCTGTAGGTTTATCCTAATTATGAGTACACACTTGTAGAATGATATTAGACCGTGGATATAATATTCAATTACTTATACAAACATTAATTTATGGCAAGGAAAACAAATTCAATGAAATAACTTATTTTTTTCCGGGACTGTAGTCCTCGATAGTTGATTTGTAATGTATGTTTCTTTGTTACAGTATGTTTTCATTTCATTTCTGTTGATGTCTTCCAACATTCTAAATCTATAGAACGGAAGGACCTGACATGTAGTGCTCATTATCTGTTCAGATAATCTATACAGTTAAAATAAATCACCATCAGCAGCATTTGGTAGCTTGTTTCATACCCTTCATATGACAACTACATATTAACACGTTATCAATTATTAACATTACATACTTTTGATTATACTTTTTACACATCATATGTGTTGGCTATAATCTATTGCCATTAAACCAGATAATTTTCCAGTTGGCCATGATTTTTTTTTTTTACATTATTTTGTTTGTACTAACTAACTTATTGATTGCATTACATTGCTGATTAACCACATTTATGGCTACATGTTGGATAAGAATGAGCATTAGTTGATTGCTTTAGAACAGGGACCTGGTGACAAATTATTTACTCAGTGGAGACGCAAACACTCTAGAAGGAAACGAGTTAAAGTGAATTAATTTCATGAGGTTTGTCCAAAAGTGATATTTAAAGGGGTAGTTTAGTTTTGGTAAGGCTGAACTTTAGTACCCCAAACCGGGACAGTAACATTATAAACTAATAGTTATTACTCCACCATGCTCGAAAGGTATACAAAATTACAAACGACTATGTAAAACGCCCGTTATCATTCAAAAAGAGCCATTAAAACACAAGAGGGCGCTCTCTAAGAAGGCATTGGTTTAAACCATTTTTCATACAAAATTATGCATGTGATCTTTTATTGAAATAATGATTAGGTAGATAGATCATCAACAACTATTTAAAAAACGCTTTTGAAAATTTTTGAAAAAGTGTAAGCATTTTTTGAATTTTAAACAAAAATCGTCTAATTATTTGGGCCCCAAATAATTATAAGATCAGATATATTTATTGATATTTCAGCCGTTTCTGGACCGATTTTGACCAAATAAAGTTTATTCTGCCATTAAAATTACATGTTCTCTCAAATTCGACACTCAGTTTTTCATTACCTCACAACAAAATTGTGATGTGCAGTGCCCTCTCTACCAAAACTAAACTACCCCTTTAAGTCTTCAATCATATTCCAATATCATTCTAATATTCTTGTGAATGATTTGTGGTAGTTGCATAGAAAAAGAACACACGTTTTTATAGTTTACCTTGTGAAATAAGGTGAATATTGATGTCTTATTTTGTCTCTTACTGCCCATTGATTTTCTACTACAGTCAAAAAGCCTCCCAGAAAGCTCTTCCATTCAATCATGAATATCTCTATAATTTGAAAAATCAAAACCCATTTAATTCCTCTGTTACTTACCATATAAAGCCAAACAAGAGAAAGGTTGGAAGCTTGAAATGATTTTGGTTGAATTTTACAAAGTTAATGGATCACTTTAAAAGTATTTGTCACCATTACAGCGGGCAGGTCTCGTTCGTACTCCCCATCTGTGTCACAAGAAACACACCGAGAGCTAGTTTCGTTGAATCCCTCCATTTATCCCGTACTTGTGGCCCATCAACCACGGTCAAGTTGGAGTTTCAATTTCTAGAAAGAGTTTCACTTCCTCGTTGGTTTAACGACGAGTCAGTCAAACCAGCTTGCCGCAAGAAAGGAGGAAAAGTGAGAGCATTTACAAACTTAAGTGTTGATGGTCATACTTTATATGGAGGTGCCAGGCGTACGGCATGATAGGAGTTAATATAGGCAGAGAGAGACACACTCGGGAGAATAACGAACGGGAGATTGTTAACATACATTGTACATGGGAAGAAATGATTCAGTGTTTTCACTCTGGAGTAGGATACGTGTATACAGGTCATGAGCTACTTTTCTATCGCTTTTAATATCAATAACGTAGCGTTTCGGCATTTCTACAATGGAAAGTAGCATCGGGATTGTTTGATTCTCTATAGGAGTTATCAAATGCATGTGGGAGTTTTGTCGCCCTCTCTCTGCGCGGCATTTCTACAATAAGAATGGCATCAGTATACATGTAGTTTGATGTAGGACTATAGGACTAGGCGTTATCAAACACCCATGGGACTTCTATCCTTCCATCATTTTGCCGAAGTACTATGAGTGATGCATGTATGATTGTTTCATGATGTTTGAATCGTTTTAGGAGTCATAAAATACATGTGGGTCTTTTGTCTTTCTCTCCTCATGCTGCAGTGCTACAATGTGTTATAGTGTAATCTTTTAGAACGGCAAGGATGGGGCTTAATTCTTTGTAGGCATTGTTACATGTATAGATACAAGCGGGACTTTCGCCTTTCTATCCTTTTTTCACCAGTGCAAGGTTATGTTCAAGGATGCGTCATGAATGGTGTTATAATCTTTTATAATGGCATGAGCAGTGTTTGATTTATCGAAGCAGTTATCAAAAACATGTGTGACTTTGATCTCTTTCACCCTCCCTCTTTGTGCGACAATGCTGCCAACACATAGCTGGGAAAGTTTGAAATGACATTGACAATATTTGATTCATTGCATTAAAGAGTCATCAAACACTGTATGTGACTCTCTCCTCTGGTTTATGTGACGAAGCTACAATGCCGTAACCATGGAAAATCAAGTGACATTAGCGCAAAGTGCTGCTGCGTTTATCAGAGATGCAACCATTAAATGGAATTCAAGTGCCTTCGTACAATTCTGATTGCATCTAATTCTTCATGCCTCTAGCAATCAGAAGATACCATAGATGTGTACATGGAGGTGAAGTGCCTCCTAACTTCAAATCATGCTTTACTTATTCACGACTCTTGACTTTTACCACTGCAATTTTGTACATTGATTAGAAGATACCATAGATTTATCCATGGAGTTTTAAGTGCCTTCTAACTTCAGGTCATGCCTTCTTAATGTATGTCTTCATGATGTGAATGCTTGGTGCATTCAATTACATAACGTTCTAGGTACATGTGCTTTTTCATGCCTTCATACTTTTGCCTGGGAGTTTGCAATTAGAGGATACCATAGATATTTTACCAAAGTGCCTTCTTTATTAACTCTTTCAGTCCTAGTACTGCAAATGTATGTCTACAATGTACAGTTTCTATGATTCACACAAGTCTATGTAGATGAAAGATCCCTGGCATGATAAAAGGATAATGTGCTCTAATAGTGCAATTACTTTTGCATACTTTTCCCGCGGAGATGGTAATTAGAGGATACCATAGATACGAGCTACATGGTCTCTCGAGACTGTGTGATGTAAGCGAGTACGGGACATGGTTACGTCAAACACGTCAGCATACCGGTACAAACATGCCTCCGCTCTTATGCACAGACATGTACACACACATCTAGTTTTAGACTGTTTTGAATGAAACCATCCACCATTGACTTTACCTACCAGTAGAAACAATACAAGGATTATAAGGATACATGGGGAATAAGCATTGCCGGGTTTATAACACAATGGAGTGATCTACTAAGTGTAAATTTGCCCAGGTGCGGATCACGTGGTTTGGGATTTATTTGAAATACAAAGATGTTCTCTAAGCTCGAGAATGTCGTTCGGCGTGGAAGTGATGTGGTGCGTCGTGAAGCCATGCGTCGTGGAACGGAGGTTGTGCGTCGCGGGACGGAGACGTTGAGGCGTGGGACCGACATGTTGCGAGAGCTGCCGGCAAAGTATGAAAAGTACGCTCTTTTTCATTCCTTATTTTCTTCTTTTATATTAATAGATGGAGCTTTATTTGTCTCTCTTTTATGGCAGGTCTTGGCAAGTGTAATTGCTTCATTATATTATCATGTACGCTGGCAATCACATACTATTTGACACATGCATGGTGTGCATTATATAATATGCATTTGTACACGTTTCAATGCAAAAGATGCATCTGAAATGTCAAGTTGTATTAAATTGCCTCTATATTTGTCTATGACTATTATGCCAAATGGCCTTGTACTGATCTTGTTTCAACAGCTTACATTAATAATAATGATAATAAATAATAATAGATATTTATAGAACACAAATTGCAATAAAGCCTCCAAGCACTATCATTATTATAACCCCGGTCAACGGATACATGCTGCAATCATTCCTTCATATGAAGTGCACATTTTCCACTCCCTAGGGCGTATTCCAGCCAGTCGTATTCATCCTAGTGTGCATATATTCAAGTGTTCAATTGTGATTAATATGTGCATCTTAATATGCAACTAGTTGTCCTTAACCTGTTCACGATTGGTCCGGGGAAAAAAAAAAAACATCTTTAATGTAAAACTTGGTCATTCCTTTTTAAATTCCATCCAATTATGCATACATGTGACAAAGTCTAAATGGGGTTTTGCACAGTGAGTATTTTAGCGAAGTGATGGAACTATAATGTACCGCCGGATCGAGGGGAAATTATTCAACAGTCTGCGGTGGTTTTACTCAAGGAAATATGAAGTTCCCTACGGAGGAAAGAAAATATATTTTTAAGGTATGACTCCTTCACGATTGAACTCTTTTTTTTTCTTCTTCTTCTTTCCAATCACAAAAGGCTACCCTGGTTGTTATCATACGTGGAGAGTTCAAATGCAAACTAACTATAAAGACATGTTCCAACATTTTAAAAGTAAAGCTACTATCATAAACATTGTAATAATAATACCATCATAAGGGCTTGACACACGCACTTGCCCCCCTGCCCAGGGCAAGTAAAAATTGGTGTCGGCCAAGACAAAATTTAATAAATTGTCTAGTTTGCTTGCCCGATTGGGCAACTAAATAATTGTTCAACTACAAGAGAACAATGTAATTTCATAACATGTGTTAATCTCATCTACAAGTAAGAGGGCAAGTCAATTTTATATTGGGGCAAGTTAAATATAAAAATGTATGATTTTACTTGCAGAAAAAGTTAGTGTGGAGGCTTGCCTCATAATATGTGTGCAAGAAGATGTTGCACATGATACCTTACTCTTTGCATACATATCAAGGTATACTATGACATAAAAAAAATATATAATTACATGTAAGTCTATAAAGGGAATTTATTTAGACATTCATATGATATATTACACAATGTACATCAATTTAAGTCTGAAAGTGAAACTGAATTAATTGAAATAAATGGCAGTTACATGCAAGTTTAATTGTTCAAGTTTGAGTTTCACTCGGCCATATTAAACCAATCTCAACATTCACAACTGCATACAAAACTGATTGACAACACTTTGATTAGATAATTTACAATTAGTGAGAAAGCAGCACAGATCATAAAACTAAAAAATATGTGTGTGTATTCGGCTCTATGCATCTATAGTGGCATACTATTAAAGGGTTACGATACCAGAATTGAATTAAATAATAAGCTAATACAACAATCCCGTCTTCTGTGAATTATAAGAAGTGTGATATTTTGTTTACATTATTCATATGTTATCACCTTAAAAACTGATATAAGTCTTCATACTTTTTTTCAGTTGATGTCTTAAGGAACCAACATTTAATTGAATTGTATATTTAAAGAAAAAATTACACAAAAGTATTCAAATTTGATAGCGTGTATAAAGAAATGAAGGGTTGATATAATATTAGTTCAAATTAAAATGTGCAAACAAACTTTGTAAAATTTCTAAGTGTGTGAAGTCTGTTGAACTACATTGTATTAAAACATGTTAGTTTCGGCCACACAATAACGTTCTATAAATGGCCATGATTTAGTTATATACAATAAATACTAATAAATAAAGTACTACAGTATGTCAGTATAATACTGTGAACATATAACCACTAAGTCCCTCTTGTTTAATTCATGGAAAATCCCACTCAATATTATTGCCAAACAATATAAACCTCAGCAATAGATCAAAACCATGCATTAATTTGAACCTTTTTTTGATAATCTACATGTACATCATCATATCCAGTGACATTGACAGGAATTTGACGGTCAATGTTTTTTCCCTTTCACTTACTCTTGATTTGAGTTGCATTTCTCATTTTTTTTAAAACAGCACATGGATTGTATAGTATTTTTCATATCAAATGCTAGTTTTGTCAAAAGCCTGCTTCCTGTGTATGTGTCCTGTGCACGATACCAATCTCGCAGCAATACAGGGTGGCCCCCAAAAAACGGAACGGGGCACTTCCAAAAATATCGTACCAAATGTTTATGTCCATCGGATAGTGTGTCTTTTCCAATGAAAAACGATACCAAGAACAGTAATTTTGGTCGTGTAGTTTTTGTTTTAGGATGCTGTGAGTGAGACCATGTCAGTTGCCCATTTTTTTCAATTTTTACCTAGTCAATGCCAGTTAAATCGCACTCCCTGCCCATAATACCATTGAACGACCATGCCCATTCTGTCAGCACTCTGCTGAGTGCACACTAACAATGGCGCGCGTTGTTGAACGCTATGAAAGGCGGTACGTGCGATGTATCTTCACTGGCTCAGTAAAAATTGACAAAAAAGAGAACCTGACATGGTGTCACTCACAGCGCCCTTAAACAAAAACTACACGACCAAATTGACTATTCTTGGTATTGTTGTTCATTTGAAAAGACACCCTATCCGATGGATATAATACATTAGTTACTATATTTTGGGAAGTGCCCCATTCCGGTTTTTTTGGGCCACCCTGTATAGTACTGTTATAACTAGTGCTGAGAGATGAAACATATATTTGTCCATTATCCATCCTCCACAAATATAGGTTGCAATCTACATGTACGTTTTTAACATTTATTTTCACCCTTTTTTTTCTTTCTTGTTTTTATGAAAATAAGTCTAACCCTATCCCGTAGCAATGCAAGTGAAATATGATATGTCCATAGTTGTTACTTTTAAACTTTGTACTTGGTTTTGTTTCCTGTGATTGATATTTATGTGGGAGTTATTCTTCATTTCCTTTGATTTTTGCTGGTATTAATGAAATAACAAAGAATTCATCGAACAGTTTATACCACTGATCAATTTTGCACAGTCCTGCATTCCTACACAGATAAAATAAAGTTCTGGTTTAGAGGGCTCTTTTTGTGAGTTCGATGAAAGTGTTAGAAAGGCAAAAGCATGTAATGTTCAGAGTAAAACATTGGTCTGATATGTTTAGGAACAACTGATATATCAAAAAAATTAAGTCATTCAAATAAGTAATTTGTTTTTATTTTTTATTAGTGATTGATATATATTTATTATATCCAAAATGATATTCAATTGACACATTCGTGAAAATATACCAGATGTCTTTCAAATTGATTCTGATAAAAAATAGGAATTAATATTACCAAAGAAGGAGTAATGTACATCTTTCTGTGCTAGCACCAATCACAACATACATGTACGCTGGTGTGCCAAACATGCCAAACAGCACTGGTGATGCTTTGTAGATAGAACTTTCCGGCATAGACAACTGCTATTCATATGTTCAACCGACAGGCACAATATCTTATACACACCTAAATACTGATTAATACATGCATAATGATGAATACATGATTATGTTTTTGTACAGTCAAAGCTTGTAACTCATACAGTAATTACTATGCAGAGATGCCAACCATTCTGTTTTTGCCGTATTTGTTACGTTTTTTCATGCAAAATACGGCAGTACGTTTTCCCCTAATAATATACGTTTTCTTGGGGGGGGGGGAAAAACAAACAAAAACACAATTTTTTTTGGTTTTTTTTTTTGGTACTCTCTATAGAAACGATCGGAAAACGGCAACAAAATTTATGTTAAACCCTGAAAAACTATTACTCCAGATACATATTTTAAATATAACACAAATAAACTGAACAAACTCACCGAACCAACTTTTATATTAACGCGTGCGTAAAGGGTATTTTTTCTGCGCGAATTGGCTTCGCGAAAAAATATGTTTTTTTTGCCTCTAAAGGTTGGCAGCTCTAAAAATACTTTTTTTGGGTTCAAAATACTGTTTTTTACCTCTCAGAATACTTTTTTTGGTTTGTGAAGGTTGGCATCTCTGACTATGACACGCAGGGGGAATTCATACATGTATACTGGCAGAGGAATGAGTCAATGTTTCAAATTTTGTCATAGGCCCACTTCCTTCGACTTTGGACTTCGCGACTTTGGCCTTTCCGTAGATACCACTATAATATTGTATCGAGATTACCGTAGTTAAGTGCTTACAATGTTTATTAGTTGGTTAACCAGCTTCACCAACTAACTGGCAATTAGATTTTGTGGTGCTGTTTATAATAGTACATCTATATTATATTGCTGGCTATTTCTCATAATTTGTTTCCAGATATTCTTCAAATAACTTGCTGCAAGATTAGTGCTGCACCATGCCATTATTCTATTGTTTGTGCAGATAATTATTATGACGGTTGCTATCTGACCATAACAATTCTGGTGTGAAACTTGCATTCATGACATCATTGCTTCTGGATTATTACTATATATCTTCTGCTTTATGATATTTGGTTCAATTTCATTTTGGAGTTCTGTTTATAAACAAAAGTTCTGCTATATTTACGGCGCCATTTGATGAATACCAAATTTCTGTTCAAGTTGCTACACTATACTACACAATCACTGTGACAGTTTAATACTACAATATTTCTTGTGGGAATTTTTCTAAAAGATTATACCAACACAATTATCTTCACGCAAGATTTCTGTTGCGCTAGTTGTTACAAGATGCTGTCAATGATTTTTTCCAAAAGTGAAATAAGCGAGCTTCTGGCTCTGCCACTGAACGCTGTATTAAGGTGAGACACCTCTTTTGCTTTGTTTTGGCTAATTTTTATTACAATTAATTCCAGAGCTTGAAATAAGCATGTCTGGCTTGCCTTGGGTAACCAACACAAATGTGATTTGGGCCACATAAACCTCATTGAAGGAACTGTAACTGTCTAGATGGCCTAATTTTCACAATTGGGCTCTTTATATGTAATTTGTCCTCAAGAAAAAGAATTTGGCAGTCATTTCCCATGAAATCAATCAATTTTGGGGTAATTAGTAAATATCTAATTGTCCTGGGAACGCCCCTTTTAAATCGCCAAAATGTGACGTCATCTAAAGAACGGACTAATGAACTAAATTCTGTAGATGACGTATAAAGCCAATGAATTGTCAATCACATGTCAATCACGCTGCCGATTGTGGACCCTAAATGTGGGTGGGGCGTAAACTGGCTGCTAAGTGAGATTTTGCATCAGAAAATTAGCCTAAAATCACTACTGTGTTTATTTTCATGGAATTTTTTTGGGTAGACCTATTTTGCAAGTCATCAACTATGGAATAAGTGCCAAAGTATGTTATATTCTTTAGTTCCTTTAATTTCATATTTCACTTGTCATTAAAAATGATCAGCAAAATATTGAAGGTTTTGTGAATAAAAGTTTTTCTTTGCTAGGGGCAAGTCAGTTCTCTTTTCAGGCCACCCAAATGTGACATGTCTCGCATTTTGCAAGCGAATATCTAGCCCATATGTCCATACATTTATAAGACAATTTTGGAATATTGGAATTTGGTCAATGCATCTAACTTTGCACAACATTTGAGGTTTGGGTGTAATTAAAATTAAGGTACTTACTATAATAATTAAAACTGTTCATGAAGACCACCCATGAGAAACATCAAAAGTGGCCTTTATAGACCGGTTCATTCATATTCAAAATGCTTCATATGGGATCAAGAATATACATTATATATCTGTATGAAGGTGGTCATTATAGGGCAGGGTCGCCTGTATCTTTTTAAAATCGCGTGTCCGTAGGAATAAGGATTTCACACTGATCATATATGATCTATTGAAATGTAACTCTAAACCCATGTGCGGGAATTTAAATATTACTCAATTCCTTTGGTAACATTATAGCTTACAAGTACTTTGCAGTCAACCCTTTGCATATTGAATATCTCACTTGTATATATCCGGTTTCGATTAATTAAACCACTCCAGTTGCACAATGTAATAATGCAGTTTTGTGAAACATGCATTATACTTAACTGAATACTTGATTCAGGTATCATGTATCACAGAGAGAGCGTATGATTATTTGAAGATGTGCCATCAATGTTTCGTTGTCAGCATGTTGCACAATACAATAATCCATTAATGTTTTTTGAACATTCAATTAATCATTAATAATCATGAAATCAATTTCATAATGTTATTACAAGAGAGAAATCCTCAAAATGAAATCATATTTGCTTTTTGCCACAAAAGTGTTGAGATATTTGACAGAATCTATCACTTCCAAATTATTGAAGACACACAATTTGAATTGTGACAATCATAAACCATGCAGAACTGTAATTAGTTCCATGTTGTGTTTTCTAAAAATATAAATCGTCATTCATCATTCATACCAACAAATGTGCAAAAATTGTTGTACATTTATGAAATGTCCTTTTGATTATTAATCAAATTATAAATCTGGCTTATATTTTGTCTGCTAAAAACAGTACTCATTAGTGCAGCTCTGATATGAGGCGCTGTGCTATCTTTCATCACTTTTGGGAAATATGATCCATTCTTGTTGGGCGATGAATATGCCTGCTAATATAAATTGCCCCTTTCCCCTTGACTTTAAGAGCCATTTATAGAAAATTCTTCATGACGCGTGGTCGTGCGCCACCGGTTGTTTTGTCGAGTTTGGGCCTGTGTGTGCTCTCTCAAGATAATGTGGGCTTCTCCTAGGTTTGTCAACTTTGTGAATGTGTGTGTGGGCAGTCATACGATGAGACATATGTTTCACCTAGCTTTTGCAAGAAAGTATGCATATGCTTGCTCTCCGATGTACGTGTATGGGCCTCCGTTCAGATGCGGCAAGCTAACTAGTGTTGATATATGTGATATGCTATGCCCGCCGTGCGCACTCGCCCGTACCTCGAGTGGCTTACCGTCGTGTGGCTACATGTAGATTATGACTAGAACGAATAGAGATTCAAGGATCGGTCTGATTGGAGGTACTGGAATTGGACTGACGGGGAGGGAACATCGCAGCGAGAAGAAAAGAACATCACGAGTCGAGCGAAGGATGCATGGAATTAGGTCAGTGAGCGGAGGAAATGGAGTTGTTGTGAGGATACTCGGGAGGTGATAGATTTGAAAGGTCCTGCATTAATTTCCCCGCTCAAGTCGATTCTCGACGGTCTCAAATTAGCCACCCCTTTTTTTTCACCCGTCTCGCCACTCCACTGCTCGGAGTAAAAATCCTGCCAAAAGTACAACAGTGCTGGCTGGGCTTTCGTAAATCTTCTTCAAATACGCAACATTCCTCGCTTTGCTGATCAGCTGAGTAGATTTTGTGAAGGACATCGGGCCCTTGTTGATTTGTCAGTTCACAAATATGCTACTTCTGATATTTTCTGGCCACCCAACCTTCATACAAACCCTGCAGAAGAACAGCATTTTTTGCTTTCCTGATCAGCCTTCAACTTTTGGTGAGGACCATGTGATAGTTGTTGAGGAAAGACTGGGAAGGCCACTTGGAGTAAGGGAAAAGTAATTCTGTTCCATTTTGTATCAAACCATCGCTTTAGCTGAAGTCTTATATAAATGTAGACCTGCTTGTTGAATCGAATGGATTGGATATCGTTGTTGGGACTACTCTGTCTAATTTGTCACGCGGAGTCCTGTTTCTTGCTCTGATCGACAAGTACTCAGATAAACTCACACGGTATAATCCTTTTTGGAGATATCAAGACTGTCATCCTTGGATTTCTTAAGAAAGTAACTTTGGTATTGAGACCCGAGTGTGTTCTTGTAAAATTTTGTTTGAAACTACGCTTCAGAAGACTGCAGAGCCAAGATTTTCGAACTGCTACATCGAAAAGTTCACCGTATTGTAACCGCATTTAACAAGTTAACAAAGAAGTTGTCATATTCTAAATGTGTAGCCTGCTCCTTCTTTTATATACTGTGATATCATCTGCTATTTGACAGCAAGCCAAATTCAGTTAATTAGGATGTGGATTCATTGTCATCGATTGTGGAGAATCATACACTGACGTTTTGCCAGAACGGACTGTGGTTTCATTGTCCTTTTTTGTTGTCTGAAGACCCATTTTTACTTCAAAGGACAATCCCCCATGGTCAAGGGAATAAGGCCGGCACCATTAAGTTCAGTGTGAATCTCAAATCAATCTGAAAATTGAACCACATCCTGATAGTTGATTTTGAACTACGGTGGAAGTTGTTCACCAAAGGATTTTGTATTATCTCTTGGAATAAGGCTCAGAATTGTTAGTATAAATCTAGACGTCTCAAAAACTTTGCGACAAGTTTGTTTTTGTTATATTGGTAACCATCCCAGTTAGTATCATCTCAAGGAATATTTGGATTGACAATCGACAATCACATGCGGAGTGAATTTTTCAAACGGTAGTTGGAGATGTAGAATGGCACAGATTTGAAATCATTCTAAAGATTAACAATTCCTGAGAAACTTCTTGTATCCTAGAATAGTCTGGATTTAACTCTTACTGTCGCCATGATACAGTGGATACATCATTGTAAATCTACAATCCTCTGTTGATTGAAAGTACTATCAAACTCTTCAAACGACTGTTATAGATACCCAACAAGGGGTTTGATTAGATCTTCTTGAGTAGCTGAGACAGCTTGTTCTGTCACCAGCATGCCGATGGGGAAGTGGCCCGTTACCCTCAAGAATCCCTTCAAGAAGTTGAAGTTGGATGTCACCCTGCCCCACTTGATTGAGGATTTCACCTCTGTGCACATGCTTGCAGTATGGGGAATATGGTGTTGGTAAGTTTCAATGCACAATTTGACATGGAATATAGTTTTTCGGGGGTCTTCTACATGTTTCAACATAATAAGGCCTTTTATGGAATGAATTATACAAAATTTAAGATGTTGAAGTTGGATGTCACACTGCCTCACTTGATTGAGGATTTCACCTCTGTGCACATGCTTGCAGTATGGGGAATATGGTAAGTCTTAAATACTGCAGGGAATGCACAATTTGACATAGAATATAGTTTTACAGGGGTCTTCTACATGTTTCAACATAATAAGGCCTTTTATGGAATGAATTATACAAAATTTAAGATGTTGAAGTTGGATGTCACCCTGCCCCACTTGATTGAGGATTTCACCTCTGTGCACATGCTTGCAGTATGGGGAATATGGTGTTGGTAAGTTTCAATGCACAATTTGACATGGAATATAGTTTTTCAGGGGTCTTCTACATGTTTCAAACATATAGGGCCTTTTATGGAATGAATTATACAAAATGTAAGATGTTGAAGTTGGATGTCACACTGCCTCACTTGATTGAGGATTTCACCTCTGTGCACATGCTTGCAGTATGGGGAATATGGTGTTGGTAAGTTTCAATGCACAATTTGACATAGAATATAGTTTTACAGGGGTCTTCTACATGTTTCAACATAATAAGGCCTTTTATGGAATGAATTATACAAAATGTAAGATGTTGAAGTTGGATGTCACACTGCCTCACTTGAGTGAGGATTTCACCTCTGTGCACATGCTTGCAGTATGGGGAATATGGTGTTGGTAAGTTTCAATGCACAATTTGACATAGAATATAGTTTTACAGGGGTCTTCTACATGTTTCAACATAATAAGGCCTTTTATGGAATGAATTATACAAAATGTAAGATGTTGAAGTTGGATGTCACACTGCCTCACTTGATTGAGGATTTCACCTCTGTGCACATGCTTGCAGTATGGGGAATATGGTGTTGGTAAGTTTGAATGTTATCTTGTCAATGAATATCATAGGGAATACACAGTTTGACACAGTAAAATATAGTTTTACAGGGGTCTTCTGCATTATTAAACGTTGGTGACTTGTAAGGACTAAATTGCACCCAAATTGAAGAAGTCTATGTTGGATGCCATGCTGCCTCACAAGATTGAGGATTTCACCTTGGTCCATATGCATGCTGTATATTAAGGAACATTTAGAAATGCACTGGGGCTCAGGACAAAGTCACCCGTGAAATGCATAAAAAGAGCCCCTGAAAGTCGTGGAAGAGTTCCCATAAGAGTCCCAGAGTGCTTACTTCTTGTAGACAAGCTTGAAAAGTAGCCCTGAAAGGAACAGTTATTTCCCCCCCCCCCCCCCCCATGACAGAGAATATGGTGCTTTAGATGCAGCAGCTCATTTGGGAATGCTTTTTTCTTCTCCTATAATTCAATGCCCATTATAACTATTTGTGCTTCAATTCTTGCTTCAAACTTTGAATCAGGTTTAGTTATTTTTTTAATAGACCCCTCTCCCTAAGAAAAGGTACCCCTGTTTAGATTGTTTACCTTTGAATGTAACCATGGTGATAAGCACCATGTATGTTATACTTTGGGGGAAAATATGAGGTGTCACAAGTTGTCAATTTACACCTCATCCGTGATTCACTGGATAATGATAATGAATCCTGTGGTTCATTTTGCAAAACCACAGTTTTTGTATCTTTAGAACAATCTCCTAAAGCAACCAACCACAAGGATTAATCTCTATCATCAAGAACAAGCCACAAAAAATGCTTTGAGGTTTGTGCACGATTCTCTGCAAGCCTACAGGAACGAAACAGTTTAAGATGTACAATTGGCTAATTCCATTTCTCTTCTGCGACCATATTTGTATTAATCTGCTCCCAGGGCATGATCCTTTGGAAAGCCATGGATGCTTTTGTCTTTCGGTTCAGTATCTCTCGTTCTGATCGTTATCCCTGGCAGTCATTACCTGTTTAGTCTGTAACCTTTATTCATGCTTAGATCAGGAAATTTGTACCGAGAGAGCAAGATTGAGAGGCGAAAGTGAAATTTGAGAGAGAAAGTTGAGAGGAAAAGTTTTGGGGCTAGATGATGATGTGAGAGTTTCATATAGGAAGTCATTGTCATGGTAAATGTCGTACTTGAGATTGGGGGTTTCCCCTTGAGAAGTAGCACTGTTAACTTGCCAGAGGCATTTTATTATATGTAAATCTGTGATATCTACTTTGTAAGAGCTGACCAAGGCTGTTAGATATCTGGGATACCTGCTTTGTAAGAGTTGACCAATTTAGTTAGATGTAAATATGTGAAAAGGTGTAAGATGTAAATCTGGGATATCTACTTTGTTAGAGTTGACCAAGGATGTTAGATGTAAATCTGTGATATCTACTTTTGTATTGAGCTGACCAAGGCTGTGATGTATAGTTGAAGTCAATAGAGCTGTTGATAGATTTGTTTATCTGTAGTCATGATTTTCTTTTCTCTCCATAATGCGTCAGTATATTCCTTCACCTGTGCCTCCATTATGGCAGGGTTAGGGAGAGGTTGGGGGTAAGGGGTCAATAAGAGGTAATGTGACGACAATTCTGATCAGTGTTAATTCAATTAACCATATCATTATCAATGAGCTTATTGTTTGGGAATTGTTCAATAAGCTCAACTACATCATGACATGATAGTGATGGGGCTTCAGGAATACTTTATTTTTTAGGACCATCATCAAATTATTATATACAGTATTATAATAATTTATATGTGAATAGAAACCTGAGATAAATGGGATAGGGTCATTTATGTATTATGTTGGATTATTAATAATAATAATAATAATAATAATAATATGAACATTTATATAGCGCAGCTACTATAAATATATACTCTACTGCGCTTATAAAGAGCTCCTTTTAACCCGTTCAAGATGGACTGATTTTGCTACAACATGTATTTTCCATAGACCAAAGCCCGAATATTGTCGGGGGACCACTCCTGAACGGGTTAAAGTGAACAAAAAACAAACAAAAATCCGGGAAGCATAAGCAAACAATCTTATGAAAAGGCCTGCATAACAACGTAGACTTAAATACATCAACAGATTCAATTTTCTAAAAAAAAATGGTAAGCTGTTCCACATTGTCAGTCGGTCAATTATATAATTCTTTCCTCATTTCCAGGTGGAATATTTATTGTGACTAGTCCAGAACGAGTTAAGGGCCATCACATTCTAGACATGTGACCACATAGTCATGCAGGGGAAGCTTGGCTTTTTTGTTTTCTATCATTCATGTCCTAGTGTTATCTAAGTAGGGGAAACCTTCTCTTAGCTGAGTAATACTGTTCCAAGGACAGGCATAATAACAATTATAAAGGGTATGAAACTTAAATCTTGCAATCATTCTCAAATTGCAGATTTGACGAACGGTGAGAAAATATCTTTTTGTGTATTAAAAACCCATGGATAGGGGAAAAAATTGCTATATTTCCTGTTCCCATTTGGCATATTATGTTATCCTTGCATATAAACGGCTAGTTCCTGTGAGCAAAATGTTTCCTGTTTTGATTTAAAGGGATAGTAACATTGTCCAAATCCTTCAAACTTACTTGAAACTCTAGTCGTTCTCTCATATCTCGTTGTATTCGTATTAACAATAGAAACGTGGGACAGGTTTCGTTTCTTTTCAAATTTCCCTTTTCTTAAACTTAAAAAGATATTTACAATTGAAGTGTTCGGATTTTCAACTATCCACTGGATAGTCATAACCGTGTATAAAGTCAGTGCAATGAATAGTAAATATCACTTTGCAATTTCGCTCATTACTCGGCCATATAACATCTATTTACCTAGAAATGTTCATACGTCACCCAGTGGACATATCAGATCACAACAATACACATTGTATCAACCTTTCATCACTTTTTGCACATGTCAACAAAGTTACTAGATCCCTTTAATAGCCTATCCTTTCTTCATAACCTGCCCTGTGTCTCTATGTTTCTAAGCATTTGGTCAACAAAATCAGCCTTGTTTGTCTCGTCCCAGATGGGAAAGAAAAAAAGAGACAGGAAGGAAGACAACAACTTTTGAAAAATTAGTGAAGACAGTTCTAAAATTAGTCTGGGATTGGAGTGCCCCGAAATAGCGCAGTGACCCCGTGACCGATTGTTATCTTGGGCCCAGATGAGTTGGGGAGCCTCTTTCCGTTCACTCAGTGCTCTCTCTGGTAAAGAGATACTTGAATACTGGTTCTTGTTTAGTTAAGCTGTTTGTGAGTGTTTTATGTTTGTTTAAATTGTAACATTCAATGTACTTAAAGTACTTGACTTTCAAAATGAGTGCATTTTTACTCCAATCTGCCTGGATATTTTGAATATTTCATCATACTGTGAATATCTGAATTATCTGAATTATTATATACATATTATAAGTATTTGTGACAATGGGATTGTAACACTGTCCCATGTAGGCATATCTGTGTATTCATTATATGTGGTATTCTGGTTCAGACGTTCAGTAGGATATTGGATTGTTTTAAGAAGGTTCTGCCGTTTGTATAAGCAACAACAATAATAAAAAATAACAGCAACAACCAACAAACAAACAAACAGTGAAATAACTCATAGAATAAAAAGAGAACATCATTTTTTTGACCCGCAGATGTAAGAATGTATTATTTGCAAATCCCGATCATACATAAATGAATGTAGTCCTACATTTGGCCAGTAGGAAGCCAATAGGTAGTGGCCATGCTTATGTCCAAATGCTTTATGGATACTGAACAGCTAGCTTTGCTTTTACAACAACATTACAGAACAGTGTATGATAATGATTCCATCCACATTACAATGTTACAATGTTCATCTTTTCATCAACAGGTTGACAAATTACCAACAAACTTGGTACCTGTATGTATCTGTAAAACAAAACAAATATCAGTTCCCCGCCTGCTTTGTTTATGTATCATTATTGCTTGTGTGCTATCTGGATAGCAATTATGCTTGTATCGTTGAATTCAGAAACACAACCTTTAAGGGTGGTCGGTTTGGTAGCATCTAGGGTTGGGGTTGGCGTCCCTAGATCTTCTTATCCTGAACCCCCAGGAATGTGCTATATGTCTGTGAATCACTTCATCCTTCTGGGCTAAATACATTTAGTGCCACATTAACTCTAGAGATACTGTTTTGAGAAGTGTTTAAAGCTCACCTCAATTAATGCTTCATCTTGATTCAGTCATACACGTCTATGAAGCACTCTGAAAGATAGCTTGCATTTTATAACTCTTTGCACATTTACAGGGGCTCTCTTAAGATTTGTGGAGGTTCTTTGAGGCATTTCAGGGGGCTAAATCATCCAGAGCCTATGTGTACCTTTTTTTTTTATCCTTCTTGACTAAATACATTAATAGTGGCACATTGTCTCTGGAGATACTGTTTTGAGAAGTGTTAAAAGCTTACCTCAATGATTCACCTAATTGATTCAGCCAAACACTTCCATAAAGGCCTTCTCTGAGTTACCCTTCTCCCAAAAGCAAAACAAAACAGGCAAACAAACAAACAAACAAACAAACAAACAAACAAACAAACAAACAAACAAACAAACAAACAAACAAACAAACAAACAAACAAACAAACAAAAACACACACACACACACACACAACTTCATGACCAGGTGGTCGTTCTAATGCAATCTACTTCCAAGGGAACCAACTTTACTTATAGGCAGTTGGTCTTTCCATACGTTGATCTTTCCTTCCTATATAGGTGTTCTCTAGAGCAGGTTTGGTGTGTGAAGAGCTCAAAGCTGGTGGATCGATAGCATCTAGGGTTGGCATGGCATGCCTAGATCCTCTTATACTGAAGACCTGGGCCCTGTTTCATGAAAGGGTCTTAGCTAAAACCGTTGTCTTATCTTATCTGGCGGGAAGCTACCGTGCTTTCCGCACAGGGCGTTGGTAGCCGTTGGAAATTCTAAAGCTTTGTTTAGTAGTTACTAGATAAAACAACTGTCTCAGCTAAGACCCTTTCATGAAACGGGGCCCAGAACCCCAGCAATCTTCTGCTTGTCTTACCATGTTTTATTTGTCTGTGAGGTCTGTGAATCATTTATCCACCTGGGCTAACATTTAGTTCCACCTTGTCTCATGAGAGAGACATTCTCTTAACCTGTTCCAAACTAGATTTCGAAATTCCCCAATATTTAATACAGGACCCACCAAGTTCCTGTAGGCAAGGGGTTACCCCGTTCCATTCTAGATTTTGAAATCCACATAGTTAATACAGGACCCAGCAGTTTCCTATTGGCAATGGGTTAAAGGGATCTAGTAATTTTGTTGACATGTGCAAAAATTGATGAATGGTTGATGCAATGTATATTTTTGTTATCTCATATGTCCACAGGGTATTGTGTGAAAATTTCAAGTCAAATGGACATTGTATGGCCAAGTAATGAGCGAAAATGCAAAGTGATATTCAGTAACTCACTGCACTCACTTTGTACAGGGAAGAAAATTATCTGAATACTTCAATCATACATATCTTTGTAACGAAAGGGAAATTTGAAAAACCAAAACCTGTCCCGTGATTTTATTGTTAATACGAATACAACAAGGTAAGGGAACCGCTGGAATTAAAATTTTGTATTGAGGATTTGGACAATGTTACTAAGTCCCTTTAACCGGTTCTCTACTACTAGATTTTGAGGACCCACCAGGTTTGCAAAGGCAAGGGGGTAAAGTCTCAGTGCTCAACTTATAAGTGAAACCGTTCTGTTATGAAAGACCTCCGTGATCTACCATAAAACGAAGAGTCTGTATGAGTAGGTGGTCCTCTTAGACATGTTTCAATACCAAGGGAATAACTATCTTTAGGCTGGTGGTCTTTACATACAGGAGGTGTTTCCTAGAGTAGGGGGTGACTTTAAAGTGCTCTAAGTTTGGTAGCAGTCGGGGAATAGCATGCCTAGATCTTATCTTGAATCCCATCAATGTTCTGCTCGTCTGTGAATCATTAATCCTTTAGGGCTAACATTTGTGCCTGATTGCCTCTGGGGATTCAAATTATTTCTAAAGCTCGCATAATTTCTTCAAAACGCAAATTACATTTTTTGTGTGTGGGTGTTTTTGATTATTTTGGGGGGAGGTTGCAACAAGAATTTGGTGCCTAGATTCTTACCCTGCACCCTGTGCAGTGTTTCTCAACCGGGAACCCCAGTAATGTTCTATTTGTCGGTGAATCATTCATGCAACTTCTGGCCCAACATTTATAGTACCACCTTTTTTCTTGAGATAATTATACTGAGTTTGCTGAAGAAAAATTATTTTTTAACAAGCGCTTCTAATTTTCCTTTCCAAGATTTCTGTGAAAAAACATCATCATATTACATGCATTGTCAAACTGATTGGAGAGAATGGTATGCTTTGATATATCCTTTTAAGATCAATTTTAACGATACACCGCTACAGAAATATAATGTGTGTCGCAAGCTAGCGGCACGCTTAATATGCAATCTCTGCTGAAACTGGGAGCGTGCAGCAGTTTTCAAGCATGTTAGTTAGCGTGTGGGAACAGTCCACGGGCTTAATTTCAGCACAGATCACCTATTAAGCTTGGGACACACTTAGATTTCTGCAAGCACTCTTTGTAGACCAGCTCACTGGCAGACCCAGCTAGCCCAGGATTTCTTGGATATCATTCTCATTGGGTCTGGCCTATGCAAGCTGGTAAACTTGTAATTTTGATAAATGTGGTTAACATTGAATTTTTTGATTTCTGAAACTGATAAGAGCAAAGTTCTGGAAAGAGCTAATGCTGCATGTACTTTCTCTATTTCCTGGATTATCATCCCACTAATCGGCAATCAGCCTGGATCAATAAAAATCCTCCCCCTTTGAAGCCAGTATGGTAAATCCAGAGGGAATCAGTTCTACAAATGGATAATTATGGCTTGAAGCATACAATTACACAGGATCATTTTATCTATGAGGTTTGACATTTACTGTATAATGATAAAAGAAACCCATAGGCAACAGCATTTAAACCTTTACAATCCATAGTAGACTAGCTACTGATTTGTTGATATTAATCAGTTGTAATAAATCCTTAAAAATAGATTGCAACTAGACTATAATAGCTAATAGTCTAATAGCTAGTATTTTAATACCTTCAAAATCCATGAGCAGACAAGCTTCCAAAGTATTGGTTCATTTCATTTGTGTGTTGCTGCATCACACGCATACATGGTAATCCTTTCTAGGGACGGCAACATTTCAGGAATTCAAAATAAAAAAAGTTCTATAAAAACATATCTGGGCACCGATGCAGAAAGATTTGCAATTGATCGTTTGTATTAAAGTTGCTATTAATTGCAAGTCAGAAAATATATGCACATTTCAGCCAGTCAGATTTGCGCATTTAGTCACATGTTCTGACTTGCAATTAATTGCAACTTTACAATTGATTGCAACTCTTTCTGCAGTGGGGCCCTAGTTCAATTTGTGTGAGCATTCAAAATCCATGACAAGCTTTAATAGCTAACATTAATATCTGTTTATTACTCATTCCTTAGTTACCAGTTGCTACGACACACATATGTACAGTGTGGTAATCCCTTCAAGGTATTAACAAAAAAACTTTCAGGTATCAAAATATGCCAAGGCAAACTAATCTTTAAATAGTTACCTTTAGCCTCTTTCATTAGGCTATATGTGCACTCTTTTACATCATTCAGGTACCAAAATAAACAGCCGGCAAAACGAACCCACACATAATCTTGAAAGAATTTCTAGTAATTCCCTTTAGTCCCATCCATAAGGCTACATGTCTGCTCCTTCCCCGTTGTCATGTACACCTTTGCCTCGGATATGCCAGATTACCCCTATTATCGTAGCTTCCTGTGAAAGGAACAGCATGTAACATATATTCCTTACCTGAGCAGGCCAGCTTCAAATCAAAATAGTTTTCCCCCCAATAAAAAAAAAGGAAAAAAAGTTGATTTGTCTGGCAGACGGTCATTGGTGGGGAAGTTATTTTCATGTGACTTGGAAGAAAACAACAAAATTGTATTTTGTGTTCATACGTAATATATCTTTGTAACGAAAGGGAAATTTGAAAAACCGAAACCTGTCCCATGATTTTATTGTAAATACGAATACAACAAGGTATGAGGGAACCGCTAGAATTAAATTTTTATTTTGAGGATTTGGACAATGTTACTAAGTCCCTTTAACCAATCAATAACTGATTGGACATTATGGCATAAAATTAACCCCCATTTCCAATCCTTGAAGGTTATTTGTTTGATAGAGAGACATTGGGATGCTAAATTTCACAGACTTTAATAGAAAATAATTAGTGTTCATATATGGGTCAGATTTTTGAAAAGTGCACTTTTCGGCCCAAACAGGGTAAAATTCAATTTATTTTTTAAATTTACAGACATCTATCTAATGTGAAAGCATGCAATCCTAGCTTTCAGGCGTACCCCATTATACTGGGAAACTCCATGTGGTTCCGTTTTTATTCACTGTTGAAGTAACCCATCTCCAAAAGGCGAACGTCCGTGAGGGATTATGTAGATATAGATTTAGTACCCATATATCTCATTTATTTTTTGTCATATACAGCTTATATTCGGACAATTTACTTCTAAGACTTGCTTCTCTCTGTATTCCAAATGAGGATTGTGTTTTATTTGCCAAATAGAAAATACAAACGTCCAAACTTTGACTGAAATGTTATATATTTTTTTTAATAATGTGTTACGCGGAACCTTTGCTTTACTTTAGCCGCATTTTTTAGGAACGCACCTATATACGCTCGTATTCCCGAATCACATAATTTAATGTGCATGTTAATAGGATCAATTGCAGTCTAGATCATATATTGCATAATTACATGACCAAAGAGAGTATAGTTTTCATCACGGACGTTCCCATATCGCTCACGGACGTTCGCCAGAAGCAAGAATGTTGGCAGAATAATCTGATCTCATCAAAAAGAGTTTCTATTCTTCGTGAATGGCTTTAAAACAGGGTCATTATACAAACAAACTTTAACATTGCAATAAATCTTTAAAAATGGTTTGGTTTTTACATGGACCTGGTCGTCATAATGAGTCCTATTATTGGTTTAAATTGATTTAATGCTTATAGAACAATATGATGATGATACTTTATCTATTCCTATTATATTTAAGCTAGAGACCATGTATACATCCTAGTCAGATATAAAAGTAGCATTTCCAAGTCGCCTGGTCTCTCTTTCTTACTATATTGTATTTAATTACAATTTCACGGACGTTCGCATAACTTTCACGGACGTTCTCTGCCTGAACAGTCTTACAGAAATTGATGACAACATTTATTTGAATCTCCTCCAGACCAATATAAAACATATAAATTTATCAGTTGATATGATTTTAGCTATCTGAATTAATTATAATGACATGTCTGCTACTTAACTATCACTCTTAGTGGACCTGTGGAAATCGTAACCCCTAATTTTACACCGGCTTTCCCCGGTTGGGCACTCTATAACAGAAATGCCACTATACTTCTGTAAATAAATGATTTTACAACATTTCTGCAATCATAAATAGCATGTATAATCAGAATAAAGGCCATTTTCCTGTTACCAGAAGATGGTTTCTCACATGAGTCTTAATGTCACGGACGTTCGTATTAATTTCACGGACGTTCTCGAATTGCCTATAGTGGTACCCAAGTGTCCCATCTCGAGTCAATTAATTACAGAAATAAATGTAAGTGCCAACATAATATGTTAATATATGCCTATCACACGTTTCAAACCTTGCCATATATATTTAAGATGTATTTTGACTTTGGGAGACCCAAATATAAACTGTTATTTTGGTTTGTGTATGTTGTACATGTATTTCGATTCAATTCGTATATGGTTTATTAATTGAAGATACATATATTTATCTATTCCAGCTATATGGCTGAACTGCTTATAATAATGTATTTTCACAAAACATAAAACAAACTGAGGGTAACAAAAGCCATGAGCAAAGTAAATAATAATATACTCGTATAACTTATTTCTTAAATAAATACATATAGATTGCATTTTAGATCATTATGTTTTGTATAAAGAAATATTAGACATAGAAACCATTACGCTAAATATATACGCTAAACATATTATATGTGTTTTTGATTGCATTTTATTATTATATTTAGAAAGAATATTTGAATAAAATGTAAAACCAATCGCATAATTATAATAATAAATACAATCATTTTAAGGGCTAACTGTTTAAATCTAATTTGCAGAGATTATAAATTGTTTTATAACATTATTATGTCAAAGTTAAATCTAGCAAATAATCACGTTGATAGTTAATTCCGATGTTTCCTGACCCACATCTCGTTTCCTAATTGTTAACCTCCAATCAGTTTCAATGTTTCAATTAGAATTAAGAACAGTGTTGACCTTGAATTTAATACATGTATGTGTTCTTAACATTATGTGGCTTCTCTGAAAAAAGCCTGTTGGGGAAACTAAGTCTATATCTTGTTCAGATAACACAAAATGTGCTATTCCCCCCCCCCCCCCCCCCCCGCCCCCAGAGTTTGGTAGTAAGCCAACATGACAAATGAAATGAGAGAGAGAGGACAAAAAGTGGTAGCCTGAATTGGCTAATTAACTTTTAAAAAAACTACCTTTTTGTTTTTCAATATTGCTATCAGGTGGTATTATAACTCTGTACAATTTCCACATGAATTGGTCACATCAAACTATGGTTAACATACATGTAAGTGTATAAATATATTTTTCATAAAATGTCTTCAGGTGGAGGGTTAGCATGTAGTGAACTATGATTGTACTTCTGACCCTAGCCCATTTGAAGTGTTTATGTGACTGTTCCAAGATGTATTAAAATTTACCCACATTTCTTGCCTTATGACCTAGAGACAGGTTATTCAATTAATCCGTGAACTCCTATTAAATGAAACTTGGATTAAAACTTGCAAACATTACCTGTTGCTATGTCAGGCAGATCCTAGACAAGCTTTCATTTTGCTTGGAACAACTCCCTGATTCATACATTGTCATAACTGAAACATTTCAGCCAATCTTCCTACCCCTGCCATAAGGGAAGCACACGTACACAACAGATGAAAATAAAGGGCATTGCCGGATACAACTGAATCAATTTTAATCATATCATATGGGCAATTAAAACCCCAGACGAGCCTCTAATGTAGCAGTCACACCGCCAAACCGAATCCAAACCGACACGAGACCGAATAATTCGGGGACGTTTTGGGGACGTTCAGGGTTTGATGTCGGAGTGGTATTGGAATTGTTGGTCTCTTTTGTTGTGACTGCTAAATCCAGTTCGGGCTCTTGTCGGTGCCCGATAAAGTGGAAGTTCGGTCTGGGTTCGGTTTGGCGGTGTGACTGCTACATTACCTTGCAAAAATTAGTTGTTGCTATGTCAGGCAGATCCTAGACAAGCTTTCACTTTGCTTGGAACAGCTCCCCAAATTCATAAATTGACATAACATTTCAGCCAATCTTCCTAACCCTGCCTTAAGGGAAGCACACGAACACAATAAATGAAAATAAAGGTCATTGCGGGAAACAACAGATTACTCATCAATTTCAATCATATTATATGGGCAATTAAAACCCCAGACAGGCTTTGTATTAGCTTTGAACAACCTTTGTTATTGGATATGCATCTGTTTATTTATTTTATTTTATTTCCAGGAAAAGAATAACAATGAAATAAATGTATGATGACAAAAGAAGAAATCCCCATCGATTGCCAAAAGGACTCAAGTTCCTGTAAACAGGTCTCCTCACTAGTCGATGGGTTACAAAATATACATTAAAGGGGTAGTACAGTTTTGGTAAGGCTGATTTTTAGTTAACAAAACCTGCACAGTAACATTACAGACTAATATTTATAACCCCACCTTGCTCGAAAGGTATATAAAAATACAAACGACTAAGTAAAAAGCCTGTTATCATTCAAAAAGCGCCATTAAAACACAAGAGGGTGCTCTCTAATAAGGTATTGGTTTCAACAATTTTTCATACAAAATTATGCATGTGATGTTTTGTTGAAATAAACATTAAATAGAGAGATCATCAACAACTATTGAAAAAAACGCTTTTGAAAATTTTAAAAAAAGTGTAAGCATTTTAAACATTTTTTTCAACAAATCATCGTATTTATTTGGGGCCCAAATAAATACGATTGGATATATTTATTGATATTTTAGCCATTTCTGAACCGATTTTGACCAAATAAAGTTTATTCTGCAATTAAAATTGCATGTTCTTTCAAATTCGGCACTCGTTTTTCATAACCTCACAACAAATTGTGTTGTGTAGCGCCCTCTCTACCAAAACTGAACTTCCCCTTTAACAAATGTGACTATGTAATTTGTCTATTAAAATATTTCCCACTAGATTTGGCAATCCCCATCTAGAGTTAATACAGGACCCACCACGTTCCCATTGACAAATGGTTCAATTGTATTCATTGTGGTTTCCTAAATGGTTGTTTTTTCATGAGAAGAATTTTCTGATCAAGGTGATCGGTTTTTATTCCGCTAATCACAATAGCACAATCTGGGAAAATAGGGTTAATGATTTCCCAATTCTCATTTCTTGTTTACATTTTTGGCTTGTAACCGCTTGTTCACTGAAATCCCTAATTCCAAACTTTCCCAACTTTTCCCCAACTTTTAATTGTAGTCACAGTTATTTGAAACTAAGCTTTTGATACAGAATGTTTGTTTGTTTGCTTCATAAACAGAAACCATGATGATAATACGATTTAGCAGTTTTAGGAATTAAGGGCATTCCTGTTCACTATTTTCCTAGAACTCTTTGGGAGATATACACGTATACTGGTAGTTGTCATGGAAATTAGTCAATGTGATATTGTACTTTTTAAAAACAAAACCTGTTTACTTTGTTATATTGTTGATACATGTAGTTGTAAAGATGTGACGACAGTGAGTAAATAATCACACTTACACACTTTCCACTGTCTTTCAAATGCGTGCTTCCGTTGATAAATATTTGCCTTTTATCTGGAAAAAAATGTTGACATTGTGGACTATGAACTCATTCTAAAGGGAGAGTGGTGTTTGGTTTAACCCAAAATTCAGGGGGCGTATTCTGAAAATTGTCTTTTCTCGAAAACTGTATTATCTTAGGCTTATGACAAAATACGTATTCTGAAAACTCATAACTTTTGTAATATCTCTGAAAGTTTGTTCAACTTCTATCAGCTGGTGCGCCTTGCCACGAAAATGGGCAAGCAAAGGTGTCTTATTTTGTATTCTGAAAACTGTCTCCTCTTTTATCTCATCATAAATTTATCATGAATTGTACTCATATGCTGAGACAGCTATGGGGCTATCTTTTCTTTTTGTTATATCTTGTTTAAAAATATTTAAAGACATTTATTTTAGATTGTGAAGAGCTACCCATGTTTGTTGTTTGTGTAAGTGTGTGTATGTGAGAAAAGTTAGAAAATGAGAGTGAGGGGGAGAAAATGTCATTGAAAATCTAACCATATGAAAATCCTATCCTTACAAAAATACTCTTTGACCAAAAAATATACATTTCTTGAACTTTGATTGAAAATAGCATTTGTGCGCGAAGCTAGTTAGATGCGCGCATTTTAAAGAACATGCCACGCCTTCGCAATTTAACCCACTGTGATTGGCTGAGGGGGCACATTAACATTTTGTAACAACGATTTTGATTGGTTAACTCAGCAATAATGGGCGTGGTCAGGGAAAGATAAGATAAGAAAGATAGGAAAGATAAGACAATTTTCAGAATACCGATTTATGACAATTTTAGCGGTGTATTATCTTATGGACTTATGACAAAAGATATTACAAAAGATAAGACAATTTCCAGAATACACCCCCTGATCATTACCTAGTATACTATGTATTGATTACAATGTACATAACATGCAGTATATGGTCATCCAACATCTGGAAAAATTTGGGTTAATAGAAAAAGTATATTTAGGTTAGCTAGTATCCTGTTTATGTTTCTGTAAAGGCTCAGGAATATTAGAACTAAACAGCTACAATACATTTTATCCATTCTAGACTATGCGATGGAGGTTTAAAATGCGATCTCCATAGACCCTAGCTGAGAATATTGGGACCAGCCCTGAATTGGTTAACTCTATGACACAAGTTCATGCACATTGTATGTGTGCTATGAAAGGCTGTGTCATTCATTTCATGTTAATGAGCTCTATTTGGAATAACAAGTTTAGGAAACACTGCTCGTTAGCATTCTGTCACAAGTTGATATAAAATGCTAGAACAGACACTGAATGGTATTCATACCTGTTGCGCCTTTTGTTATGCAAAGTTTGTCTTGCATTCAACCAGCGGGAATCATAATCTTCTTTCTACAAACCTTATAATCATTTTGATTTATTATCACCATTCTATTGATGGGATTGGATTGTGTATCCACTGTACCATCTGTATTTTGGACTTCGTGAATATTCTTTGGACACTTTTTCAAGTAAGATAAGCTGAAAATTAAATTTTAAATGAGATATTTATGCCAATAAAAAAACATACATGTATAATCTGTGTTTTGTATTGTGAGATGACAGCACTATAAATTATAATTTTTTTCTTCTTCTTTCTGTGTGTTTTTTCCTGTCTCAGGATGAGGAAGAAGGATCGTATGACGTTTGAGAAGCATGGCAACGGCATGGCACCTAACTTCTGCAGGCCAGGTAAGAAACCATTTTTATTTTTTTCCAGGGGCCCTTTAAGTTGTTTTTAAGTCTGCTGGCAAGGAGATTTGAGACCCTAGGGACATGCAATTGTGCTTATGTGTTATGCGCTATATAAAAGTGTTTCATTATAATTATTAAATTTGTTTTGTATCAAATTCTATGCAAATTTGATTTCAGGGGCTCTAATGACATTTTTTTTTTTTTTTTTTTGGGGGGGGGGGGGGGGGGGGGGGTGCTAAATCTCCCTGAGCCCCTGTGTATTGTTTCACTGTTAGTATCCATTACCACCGTGCTAGACAAACACTTCCTTGATTGCCCAAGACTAATTGAGGCAGATTTGAATCGGGCAAGTTAAAATAAATACAGTAATTTGAAGTAAATTTGATAGGAATCTCTTTTCACGCAGTGTGTATTAAAGCAATTCATTAACTTTTAAAGATTTTTTCCAAAATCGGTATTGTAGACTTCAGTAGTATACTACTATAATTGTAAGATTCTTCCTCATGAAGTGTGATAGTTTAAAAAAAAACACTGTTTACCTAGAAAAAAAAAAAAAAATGTCAGATCGATTATGATAGAAAAGCGTTCCTTTTATGTAAAGGAATTTTTAACGCAAATGAAGTGGATTTGTTTTTGGTATAACACACATTCATTATGGACCCATGTAGCAATATTTTGAGTGCAAGTCTTAAGTGAGTTAAGGTAATAACAGCTGAAGACAAATCTCTCTTGTCCCCGTTGCTTGCCCATCATTTTTGAAGAAATATTTAACCTTTGCTAATCTTTGTAGCAGCAGTTGTCGGTTTAAGGAGCGGTACTGATTCATTTTTATTTTCATTGAGAAAAAAAATGCCTTCTTTGGATCAATATTAATCCAAGCAAAGTCATTCTTGGGATTAGGATAATCCAATTGTAATCGCCTCTCAAATGACCATCTGTTGAGGGTCCCATATTTAGACAAAGTATAAACAGGAGACGCACTAGTTGCAAATTTGTACTGAAGTTTGTCCTAAAGGGCTGTACATGGCGGATATTGGATTGGATTGGACTTTGATCTTCAGTTTAATCAAGTTCAATAGATAAATGCAAATTAAGAACCAGCAAGTACAGAGGGATAATTTTGTTAGGGGTTAAATGGGCAGCAGAGAAATGGAAATGTCTTTCATTGAAGTGGACTATTTAGTCTTATAATTTTGTTCACTCAAAACTACAACTAGGGGACCAAGAGAAACATTAATTAAATTTCCCAATCAGATAAATAGAAATTACGTTTACTCAAATTTAATTCTGGTGGCACCTGCCCAGTGCTTTACTGTATTTCAAACTATGCATGAAGGATAATAGGGAGGCTTTCAAGCTTCTACGCTGCTATTTATAGAGCTCAAATTAAATGCACATTAAGAACATCCATGTATTTTATCCACTTTATGCATCATCATAATCTCCCAAGGGTACTCAACTACAACAGTCTTCCAGACCTGCATGAAGAAAGTACACTAGAAATAAAAGACCTTGTTTAATAAACAACATGTCAGTAAGCAATTAGTTGTATTTTGCCCCCCCCCCCCTCCAGAAAACAACAACAACAACAATAATGAAAGAGAAAACAAAAACAGATCAGGATTAGTTTCCATTAAAGACGTTTTGATTTATAGCTTCCTGTCATACTAATTAAATTCATTAGTTTTGTAAAAATAGTATGTTACTGGAATGGTTAATGGAGTTGTCATGATTGAAGGAATAAAGGAAGAAATTCATGTTATCATCACAAGAAAGTGACTCATGTTATCGTTGTTTCCTTGCACAGTCGTTTGCATGTGTTATTTCATGTTCTGTTCTACATGAGGATTCTTTTGTGTCAATTTGCACATTTTAAAGGGTAGCATCACCCCAAAATAATATTCTTAAAACTGAAAAGTAACATCTTTAGTAGTCCATTCCATCAACAAGTTCACAAAAATATGTTTCCAAAAAAATATATATAATTGGAAAACGCATCACCATCATTCTAAAGTATGCATTCATATGGGTCTGCATTTACGAAGACTACTTTGTCCAGAGCGAACGAATCGTCCGGGATTCTATTGTCTCCAAACGTACACGTGAATAGCATTGGCGCAATCACAAATGTTGGCCCGTATGGAACCAGGAAATAATAGTTGCTCCGTATGTGGTGGTAATTAATTGCTTTGTTTATGAATTTCACAACTATTTGCAAAATTTGGGGTATCTACATTACATGTATTTGATATCACAAAACGATACCAAATCATATAATTATGTGTTTTTCTTTGCCTGGTGGTCCCCTTTAAACTTTATGGCCCTCCTCCCTTTGTAAAGATGATTTAATGGCATCCTTTTACAGGGTTGGCAAACCCTCTTTTTAATAGTGCACATCAGATGATGTTTCATATATAAATAATGTACCATTGGAAAAAAATCATAGCCTCCAGTGGTCAGTCAAATCAGATGAAAGTAGTCTTAAAGGGTACCACCACCCCAAAATAATATTCTTATTAAAGAAAGGTAACATCTTTAGTATGCCATTCAATCAACAAGTTCACACAATTATGTTTCCAGAAAGAAAAAAAATTTGGAAAACGCATCACCATAATAAAGCATGCAGTCTGAATGCGAAGACTATAATGCGTGCAGAGCGAACAAATCGCCCGGGATTCTATTGTCTACAAACGTACGCGCGAATAGCATTGGCGGACTCGCCCGTAAGGAACCAGGAAATAGTAGTGTTTCCGTAAGTGGTGGAAATGAATCGCTTTGTTTATGAATTACACAACCCTTTGCAAAATGTTGGGTATCTATTTGATATCACAAAACGGTACCAAAACGTATTATAATGTGTTGTTCTTTGCCTGGTGGTCCCCTTTAAATGCATTGATTATATCTATTATTAATGCTATCCAAGAGGAAATAAATGACTAGGGCCCCGTTGCAGAAAGAGATACAATTAATTGTAAGTCAGATCATGTGTTTCAAATGCGCAAATCTGATTGGGTGAAACACACAAATTTTCTGACATACAAATCGATTATATCTCTTTCTGCAACGGGGCCTACAAGTGACAAGAATTATGCACTTCTTATTAAAAGTAAGCAAAAGTGCCACCAATTGGCTTCCCTTAAACATTTGTTGATAATCCATTATTTCTAATTTCTTGAAGAAGGATTTTTTTGTAATTCTTTCGTGTTCTGATCTACTTTATGATTATGTTATATCTGCATGTTAACTTTATGGACCCACCCCTCATTGTTTAAAGGAGTTATGTGTATTTCCTCCATGCATGTACATGTAGATCTAATCTTTTGTACACTTTTTTAATATCCATAATTTGTTTTTATGGGGCAGATTTGATCAATTGAAGAATTTATTTATCAATAGAAAAAAAAGGTTACTTATGTACATATACTCTGTTCCATAGATCATTCAATACACACATAATGCACTTTGTATTGCAATTGTGTGATATTTTATGGGGGACTATAAAACAGGTTGCAATAAAACTAGAAAGGGATTTTGATACAGATACATTGTAATTTAGGATAATTAGTCATGACGATAATTAGTCATTGAAACTCACAATAAGGATATGATAATATATCAGTGTATTAGTCAAAAGAGGAAGTGAATGCCCTCGAACATGTACATCATGAGGCCGTGATTTTTTAAGGCAGAATTTTACTTCAGTTTTTAATTTTGAATACAATACCCCTGAAGAATATATTTTTCTTGATGAGAAAAGAAAATATAATCCACACCGTCTGTATATTAACAATGTAATATATTGATTATGATTTTGAAGAAAAGTTATTTGAATTCTTAAAATTTCCACCTAGAATCATAGAATTATTTGGCAGTTATAATGTAAATTAAGCCTAAATGTCGAAAAAAAATGTACAGCTCTAATTGCACGATTGTTTATTTTTTATGGAGAGATCTTTATTAAGGGAGCTAGACTTTAATTTCATCAAGTTGAATAAAGATGTTTGTGAGCATTAATGAATATTTCCATCATGCACTAGTAATGGTATCATTTTCATAGTAATTTACTGATTAAATTAAATGTATAACAATTATTTTTATTCATATTTATAAATGACATTGCTTGAAGTCAATTATATTTTAAATATTTGTATACATATTTATAAATTACATTGATTGTACAATGATGTAATTGTTTTATTCATATTTATATGAAATGAAATTATTCATGCTCAATGTTCTCTTTTGGTCAGAAATGAAATTATTCTTGCTCAATGTTCTCTTTTGGTCACCTGACAGATGATCTCGAGGAGCCAGCCATTCACGTCAGCAAGTTTGAGAGTCATGTGATCGCCAACCACGCCAACAGCGACGGTGGCTTCGCAGCAGAATACGAGGTGGGACTTCTGCCAATTTCTAACCGATTTCATTTCATCATCAGTGAAATTATGCACCGGACATTACATTATTATGCTCTAAATGCAGTACATACATGTACGAAAGTATGTATATTTAAAAATTACAGTCATCATGTATACCATGTGACATGCGTTGGCCATCCCTTAAACTAAAAAAGAAAACAAAAGAAGATGATCAAAATGATAAACATATGATAATAGAGCAATCAAGAAGGCAAGATATTTTGTTATGATATGACTTATTAAAATAAAATGCTATTTCTTAAAGACAATAAGTCCCTCAACTACGTCTTATAATCTCCCCTCAATAGCATGTCAAATGTCTGGTAGAGGAACATTCTGTGATGTTTCCTCGTCTGCCAGTTAACATCTAGATAATATTGGTAATGCTTATTAAACATATTCTCAGACTTGTGAGTTTAGAACAAAAGATAAGGCACATAGAACTAAATTGAGATGAAAATTATGACATAAGAAACTCTGAAATTATAACAGTTTGGCCATCCTGTGCATTCATCACGGAGAAGATGATCAGAGGGATAAACATCCGATGATAGAGCGAGGAGGAGGGCAGAAAATGTGGATCAGTGTTAGGTTAGAACAAAAGATAAGGATAACTGCATTCAGATGACAATTATGACATGGAAAACTATGACATTCTAGTGGTTCACCCTGTATGGTTTGTTGGCCATCCTGTGAATTGATCACGTAGAAGCTGATCAGAGAGATAAACATCTGATGAAAGAGTAGAAACAGAAGAAGGATAAGCCTTTGTAAAAAATATTTGAATCCTGAACAATTATTGTATCCCCCGAACCACTTCGGGGGATACTATGGATTTGGCCTCGTCGCGCCGCCGCCGCCGCCGCCGCCGCCGCCGCCGCCGCCGCCGCGTCCGCCGCGTCCGCCGCAGAGATTTTCTTGTGAACGCTCTACAGGTCCGAGTTCTTGTCCGATCATTTTCTAATTTGGAATGAAGGTGTATTAAGGAAAGAGGATGAAGCCTATTGATTTTGGTGTGGGGCGGAGTCCTGGTTGCCATGGTAACCATGATATAAAGAAATAGTTAAGATTACCTTGTGAACGCTCTACAGGTCCGAGTTCTTGTCCGATCATTTTTTAATTTGGTATGAAGGTGTATTAAGGAAAGAGGATGAAGCCTATTGATTTTGGTGTGGGGCGGAGTCCTGGTTGCCATGGTAACCATGATATAAAGAAATAGTTAAGATTACCTTGTGAACGCTCTACAGGTCCGAGTTCTTGTCCGATCATTTTCTAATTTGGTATGAAGGTGTATTAAGGAAAGAGGATGAAGCCTATTGATTTTGGTGTGGGGCGGAGTCCTGGTTGCCATGGTAACCATGATATAAAGAAATAGTTAAGATTACCTTGTGAACGCTCTACAGGTCCGAGTTCTTGTCCGATCATTTTCTAATTTGGTATGAAGGTGTATTAAGGAAAGAGGATGAAGCCTATTGATTTTGGTGTGAGGCGGAGCCCTGGTTGCCATGGTAACCATGATATAAAGAAATAGTTAAGATTACCTTGTGAACGCTCTACAGGTCCGGGTTCTTGTCCGATCATTTTCTAATTTGGTATGAAGGTGTATTAAGGAAAGAGGATGAAGCCTATTGATTTTGGTGTGGGGCGGAGTCCTGGTTGCCATGGTAACCATGATATAAAGAAATAGTTAAGATTACCTTGTGAACGCTCTACAGGTCCGAGTTCTTGTCCGATCATTTTCTAATTTGGTATGAAGGTGTATTAAGGAAAGAGGATGAAGCCTATTGATTTTGGTGTGGGGCGGAGCCCTGGTTGCCATGGTAACCATGATATAAAGAAATAGTTAAGATTACCTTGTGAACGCTCTACAGGTCCGGGTTCTTGTCCGATCATTTTCTAATTTGGTATGAAGGTGTATTAAGGAAAGAGGATGAAGCCTATTGATTTTGGTGTGGGGCGCGGCCCTGGTTGCCATGGTAACCATGATATAAATAAATAGTTAATATTACCTTGTGAACGCTCTACAGGTCCGAGTTCTTGTCTGATCATTTTCTAATTTGGTATGAAGGTGTCTTAAGGAAAGAGGATGAAGCCTTTAGATTTTGGTGTGGGGCGGAGTCCTGGTTGCCATGGTAACCATGATATAAAGAAATAGTTAAGATTACCTTGTGAACGCTCTACAGGTCCGAGTTCTTGTCCGATCATTTTCTAATTTGGTATGAAGGTGTCTTAAGGAAAGAGGATGAAGCCTATTGATTTTGGTGTGGGGCGGAGTCCTGGTTGCCATGGTAACCATGATATAAAGAAATAGTTAAGATTACCTTGTGAACGCTCTACAGGTCCGAGTTCTTGTCCGATCATTTTCTAATTTGGTATGAAGGTGTATTAAGGAAAGAGGATGAAGCCTTTTGATTTTGGTGTGGGGCGGAGTCCTGGTTGCCATGGTAACCATGATATAAAGAAATAGTTAAGATTACCTTGTGAACGCTCTATAGATCCGAGTTCTTGTCTGATCATTTTCTAATTTGGTATGAAGGTGTATTAAGGAAAGAGGATGAAGCCTATTGATTTTGGTGTGGGGCGGAGTCCTGGTTGCCATGGTAACCATGATAACCATGATATAAAGAAATAATGCAATTGGTTCGGGGGATACATGTGCTCGGCTGCGCGACCCGCCGAGCGCGCAATTTCTAGTTTCAGTGTGTGAATTATTTCAGAACATTAGTCAGAACAAAATTTATAACAGGATGGCAATTACAATGTACAATTTGGGAAACAGTACATTTCTAGTGGTTCACCCTGTGTGGTTCGTTGGCCATCCTGTGAATTAAGCACGTAGAAGCTGATCAGAGAGATAAACATCTGATGATAGAGCAGGAACAGAAGAAGGCTGAGCCTTTGACAAAATATATGAATGCTGTAAATTGTTCGCAACATTATTTCAGATCATTTAGTCAGAACAAAATTTATAACGGGATGGCAATTACAATTTGGGAAACAGTACATTTCTAGTGGTTCACAATTTGTGGTTCGTTGACCATCGTGTGAATACGTCACATAGAGACGCTGATCAGAGTAATAACAATCTGATGATAAAACAGGCATGGAAGAAGGCAGAGGATTTGTAATATTGTGAATGCTTTATAAAGTACTGTCAGACATGTAGGTTAGAACAGAAGATAAGGATAACTGCATATAGATGACAATTATGACATTAAAAAACTATGACATTGTAGTGGTTTACCCTGTGTGGTCCGTTGGCCATCCTGTGAATTAAGCACGTAGAAGCTGAACAGGGAGATAAACATCTGATGATAGAGCAATCAAGAAAGCAGAACTTCTTTATTTGTGAATACAGTATTCTCAGATGTGTGCGCTTAGAACAGAAGGTAATCTAGATAGCAATAGATAACCGTTGATGTCGGTGGTGATAATTTTGCGATTTTTAAATTTGCGTTTGGTTTTTGTAAAGTTTCTTGTCATTATCACGTAGAAGCTGATCAGAGAGAGATACAAATCTCATGATAGAGCAGGGGCAGAAGAGGGCTGAACTTTTGAAAATATTATTTGAATGCTGTAACTTTTTCACAACATTAGTAGTCGGTATTTCAAGCAGGGTGACAAGTACAATTTGGGGAACATTAATGTTTTAGTGGTTCATCATGTGTGGTTCGTTGGCCATGCTGTGAAATAATCATGTAGGAACTGATTAGAGAGATAAACATCTGGGGGGTGTTTCACAAAGATCCTAAGTTGAACTTAACTCTAAAGTTGGTCTTAAGAAGTATGGAAAGCCGTTGGTTTCTTTGAAAACAAAATTGTACAAGTCCCTTTAAAAGGCATAAAATGTTGTTTCAAATCAATCATATTTTTCTATTATCAAGGATATTTCATGTTCTTCATGTGAAATTTGTGAAAGTCTAAAATACTTACATTTTTGCATTTGAATATATTTTATTTCAAGGCTACAAATGGCTTTCCATACTTTTTAAGTCCAACTTAGTGTTAAGTTCAACTCAGGATCTTTGTGAAACACCCCCCGGATGATGGAGCAATGACTGTAGAGGGCAGAGCAGCAGAATTCTTATTAAAGTATTCTCAGATGTGTGAGGTTAGAACAGAAGATATTAAGTCATTTAACTAGATAGAAAATAGAAAATGAATAGATGTTGGTTGTGATTATTCTGTGATTTGTGATTTGTGATTTGTGTTTGGCAAATGAAATTTCATTTCTTAATCACGTAGAAGTTGATCATAGAGATAAACATCTGATGATAGAGCGAGGAGGGAAGAGGGTAGAACATCTGAAAACATATTTGAAAATGCTGTAACTTTTTTGCAACATTATTAATCAGAACAAAATATTTTTAGCAGGGTGACAAGTACAATATGGGAAACATTCTAGTGGTTTGCCGTGTGCGGTTTGTTGGCTATCCTGCGAATTAATCACGTAGAAGCTGACCAGAAAGATAACATCTGATGATGGAACAGGAACGGTAGAAGGCAGAACCTTTGAGAATATTTGAATGCTGTCACCTTTTCACAACATTAGCTGTTGGAACAAAAGATAAAGACAAATAGATTCAGGATGGCAAGTATGAATTAGGAAACAATAAAATCAAAGTGGTCTACCCTGTGTGATTTGTTGGCCATCCTGTGAAGGTGATCAGAGAGATAAACATAGTTATGATAATACGGTGAGGAAGAAGAAACCGGAACATCTGGAAATAAATATTTGAACCCATGTTAAACCTTTAACTAAGTTAAATGGTTAGAAAAAAAGAAAGGACATTTTTAAACAGGATGTCCTGTTATGACAGTATTCCAGTGGTTTCCCATACATATGTTACTTGTTAACTATCAAGTATTTAATTCATTGACTACATTATTTAGAACACAAGAAAGGACATTTATAATCGGATGTCATGTATGACTTGAGTTACATGTATGACAATATGCCAGTGTTTTTCCATGTGTTACTTATTAACCATCAAGTATTTCATTCATGGCTTCAGGAGCCGTGGCCCACATTTATCAAACCATGCTATCCATTCTTTATAGTCAGTTATTGGATGATAGTGCCAAGTATGCAGCAAGTGGTCTCTTAATTAACCCGTTCCCTTCAAGACTCTGAAATCCCCATAGACGTTGTACATAGGCCACCCGGTTCCCATAAGCAACAGGTTAAGTGGTTTTCTAGGGTTGACATCAAATGTTAACCAGTTTACCCTAGTTGGTATATACAAAGCCTGCTTGTTGTTTCCCTATCATCCAAAAGAGACTTAGCATGGAACTAAGCTAGCAAATTACATGTATGAATATTGACCTGAACCAAGTAATGCATTTATGGCAATAATACAGAGAAATCTTGCCATAAGAAACATCTTTGGGCTATCGAATTTACCTCGTTATAGCAGATACAATATATCAGGGCTTAAAAACAATAAGGCACATAGCACTCAGACATGTAAAATCACCTCTTAGGTTCCACGGTAGTTAAAGGAACTACAGCGTCTAGATGGCCTAATTTTCACTATTAGGCTCTCTATAAGTAATTTTTCCTCAAGAAAAAGAATTTGGCAGTCATTTCCCCTGAAATCAATCAATTTTGGGGTAATTAGTAAATATCTAATTGTCCTGGGAACGCCCCTTTTAAATCGCTAAAATGTGACGTCATCTAAAGAACTTCGCTCTGTACACGACGCCTCTCTAAATTCTGTAGATGACGTAAGCCGATGAATTGTCAATCACATGTCAATCACGCTGCTGATTTCGGACCCTTAAATGTGGGCGGGGCGTAAACTGGCTGCTAAGTGAGAATTGGCATAAGAAAATTAGCCTAAAATCACTACTGGTGTTTATTTTCATGTAGTTTTTTTCGGCAGACCTAGTTTACAAGTCATCAACTATGGAATAAGTGCCAAAATACGTTGTATTCTTTAGTTCCTTTATTTAAAAGGAGGAATGGGTTAAAGCAAAAAAAAAAAGAAAGAAGAAAAACAAAGAAAAAGAGAGAGATAAGTTTGATAAACATCTGATGATAGCACGAGGAAGCTGAGAGGGCACAGGAGGACGAAGGAGGGAAGGGGAAGCTGTTGCCATGGCGACTCGCTGCTCAATGACGCAAAAGATCTATCAGCAAGACAGGAAAGACCATGTAGTGTGTCTGAAACATACTGTTTGCTTTGTTTTTTCACAAATTGCCCAAACCTGAAAAGTTGGCAGACACTAGACAACCCTATTCTTTCAGGTTCATAACAAATTATGAAAATGTAGGTCATATTATGACCTTGTGTTAATTTTTTAATTTCTCTTTCATTTGGAACCACATATTTTCCTTAGTATTGAATCGCAGTGCATAATACTGTATAAGGTTGAATAGTGTATGTCCGAGGTTCGCTCAAAATCAGATAATTTTATAGCCTATATATATTTTGGATCATCAGTTCTATATGAATATCAACTTTATTCAATATTTGTATTTAATATCTTCCTGATATATACCCTCAGTGTCTTGCTGTAACTATAATGTTTTGGACTGATGTTTGTCACCATCTGATAGATTTGACTGTCCCAGGGAAGTTTCAAAATCAGATAATTTATATCTCAAAATTGGATAATATAACATCTTATCTCAGATTCTGATTTTTGTTAAACATTATTCCTTTAGTTTAATATTTAGTCTGAACTCTTCTCAATATATCTTGCATAATTTTAGTCTCGTTGTCTTTCAGCCATATCATGATCGGGTAGTCAAATGGACCTGCCAATATCAGATCATCTAATATCCCGCAACAGATCAACATCATTTATCCTTATCTAGGTCTTAATATAATTTTCATCTTGCATTCTTGTATCTTGTTGATAAATATCTGATAAAGTGTTTTTCAGCTATGCAATGATTGGTATAAGTCCCAGGGACTTGTCAACCTCAGATCATTTAATATCCCATATAAGATCAAGATAAAAGTGTATTAAACATTTATCCATAATCTGAACTCTACTACCTAGGCCTATATGATTATCATCTATGATCTTGAATGCCTGCGTGTATCTTGTTGATAAACAATGAGTGTTTTTTCAGCTACATTGTATAGATGCAATGATATGTCAGTCCCGGGGACTTGTCACAATCAGACCATTTCATTTCCCATATCAGATTCTGGCATTAAAATCTTGCGATCAGTTACATCTGCCCTTTAATTGTCAAGTATTGCGAGCTGCAAATGAACTGTAGACATATTTTCTCAATTTTAAACCCGATTAAAATGGAAAGGGTTCCCTTTGGCCTTTCCGAATTGTTCTTAAATCAGATCATTTAATATCCTTTATTCGATCCTACCATGTAAAATAAAATTGATTCAATTGCATCTGCTTTTTATCTATTTAACTTACAGCCTCCACTTTGTTCGAGAATTGTTTCCATATACAAGCGTACAAGTTGTGAATAGAATCCCAAATGAAGATCCTTATGTAATTTTCACCCTGATGAAAGTGGAGAGGGTGCTCTTTGGCCTTTTCGAATTATTCTTGACAATCAGATCATGATCCTATCATGTTTAATCAAATCAATTCAATTACATCTGTTCTTCGTCTGTTTGATTTACAGCTTCCAATTTAATTGAAAACATGATTGTTTTAACCCGTTTCCCAAGCGAACCTGGTGGGGCTTGCATTATCTCTATTGGGATTGCAAATTATATTAGGGAACAGTGTAATTCAAGTTCAAAATAGTCCCAAAGAACTCAATTTACATGACTTGAAATCTGTTTTTGTATGTACTGTACATTTTATATGAGCCATAACTCAGTGTCCTTTTGACTGGATGATAAAAGGTGATAAAAAGGTTTAACACAATTAATCACATCTGAACACATTGATTGTGAAGTGATGGTGAATGAATGAATTGTACTTTTTTTTATCAAGCTCTTCTTTTCTTTTGTGCAGGAGATACAGCGCGTGCCAACCTCCTTCCCTGCAGCAGTTAGCGCAGAGCCAGACAACAAGCACAAGAACAGATACACCAACATTGTAGCATGTAAGAAGCATCCTTTCAATAAACTAAATAATATCTCACCCATAATCGTCTATGTGAACCCGGTGGGTCCTGTTTTGACTCAATCAGGAATTGCAAGTAGGGAACTTTGAAAAGGCATAATGATATGCCCTTATTTTCTTGGAGCAAGAATTTAACCATTTTGCTACCTACAAGTGTCATTTGTCATTGCATCATTTAATTTTTTGATAGTTTTTAGTATATTATTGGTATAAAAATCAATGGCTAAGTTTCAATTATATAGTTTATTATTTTATCAAATTAAATCGCTAAAAGGTCTAGAAAACAGTTTTGATATTATAATTTTCTGATAATTTAATAGTATATTATATATCAAAATCCAATCGCTACAAGTTCCAGAGAGCATAATGAATATATTGTTTAAAATTTTATTCATATTTAGAGTTCATCAAATTTGAATATGTTTTGTTTCATTTCATTATTTTTTTCTTCTTCAGACGACTCATCTAGAGTAAGCCTTCAGCCCCTGCCTGGGATACCCAACTCAGATTATATCAACGGCAATTACATAGATGTGAGTATTTATTTATTCATTTAATTCATTTTACACTACTTTTGAAACAATGAAAAGTCGACCCCTTTAAAAACAGCTTGTTGTAGCTGTCAAGGGAAATCCATCCCATGAGTGCCCCCCCCCCCTCCCCCCACACAAAAAAAGTCCTTAGTTCAGTTTGAACCAGCAACCTCCAAATTACCACTCCGAGGCCAGCCCATAAAGCCAAAAAGGTGATACAAATACTCTGTCGAGGGTACTTCATGAAAAGGCAGCACATGTCTCCATCCGATTACTCGGGCTTGGGTCTAATACATAGAGAATGTATGTTACATCAATCAATCAGAAAGAGATGCAATCGATTGTAAGTCAGAAAATTTGCGGATTTGAACCAATCAGATTTGGGCATTTAGTCACATGATCTGACTTACAATTAATTGCAACTTAACAATGAATTGCATCTCTGTCTGCAACAGGGCCCTGAACTGGTTAGATCATAATTTGAACTGGCATTTACGGAGTATCCCGGTGTGTTTTGTTGCCATTAGTTGCCGATCATGAGTGAGCCCCTAGGGAGTCTTGTTGACGTGTGTTATTGTTTTTCAGGATCTAATGCGCTTGCATAGATAGACGCACACCACTGCTAATGCCATGTGCATAACCTTTTGGCTTCTTGGGCTAATTTCACCAGTTTCCTGCTAAGACAAATGTTTTTGTTATTTGATTGCAGGATTGGGTTCGGGGTAAGAATCTGTATTAAAAGGGATGGACTGGAGACAAATGTGCTGCCATTTCATGAAGTCTTCTCGACAGAGTTTTTTGTTGACGTGTGTTATTGTTTTCCAGGATCTAAGGTCCTGCGTACAGAGATACACACCAGTGCTAGAGGCATGTGCATAACCTTTTGATTTCATGGGCTTATTTCCCCATTGCCTGCTAAGACAATGTTTGACTGTGGATTGAGGGGCATGGATGCAGTAAGGTTTGGTATTGGAAAGGGGTTGGGGAGAAACTTGTTGAAGTACCCACTATAGAGTTTTTGTTTGGGAGGAGGGATTTATTCTGCTATGGCGTTCTTTCGAGTTTTACCCCATTCTGGACTGCCACTGTTAACACGTTCAGGACGGACTGATTTTGGTATAACATGCATTCTCCATAGACTCCTGCCCGAGTATTTTTGGGACTTGTCCGTTACACTGGGGCGGCGGGCGAATGTTTTTTTTTGTTGTGTTTTTGCCCGATTTTTCTGCATGATCGGATCGTGATCAAATGCTGATCTAATGATCACTTACAGTATTAGAGCTAAATACAATGTAGTAGCCCCTGAAAAAAAAAAAAAAAAGAGGCCCAGAAATTTGTATCTCCCAAAAGTTGGAAAAGTAGCCACCGAAAACTTTCGTAAAATTAGATAGGGAGCCCCCGAAATAAAAATAATCATTTTTTCCCTGCCTGAAAGGGTTAAGTGGAATGCTCTAGAACGCCCCAATCAATACTGAACATGCTGGATCTAAATGCCCTGCGAGCCCTAGAGAGAGGTACACACCAGCGCCTTTGGTTTGCCCCTAACCTTTTGGCTTCATGGGCAAATTTCCTTTCTTCATTTCCCGCTAAGACAATGCTCGACTAAAATGGGGATGGCTAAGGTGAAACCGGGTCTCTCTACGTGAGATTGATCTTATCACCTAGTCATATTGTATTACAATTTTGACTACCTGTATACGTGATGACAGATTTTTCTTTTCTCCCCACTCCCTTTTTTCTGAGGGGGAGGGGGGAGGGGGGGGGGGTCAGTTCATCTTTCTGATTGCAGAGAGGGGGAATTGGAATATATATGATTATGCAAATGCTGTCTGCATAGACTAAAAGGACGTTGATAGATACATTATACAGGGCTCGACACTCGCACTGGCCTGCTGGCCCGGGGCCAGTGAAATTGCACTTCGGGCCAGCAAAAATGTATAAAAGTCATATTTTGGTGGCCCGACCGGGCCACTGACAAAAAAGGTAAGTGTGGAGCCCTGCATTATACAATGTACAATTGTATGTACTCTGTAGTATCTATGTGTAAAATGCGTGAATTGATATCCTTGTTTGTGTAGTATTAGATGTATCAATGTTATGTTTCCCAAGCAAACTGAATGATGGGGTCATAACGTAGAAGCCTCTTCATGTCTAATAAAAACAGGAAACCAATCCTTTCCTGAACTGAAAGTGAAAAGGTGGGAAAGTTTGTAGCATCTATTGTGAGGACCACTTTCTAGACTGTTCGATTTGGTTGTAACATGCATTATCCATAGACCATAGCCCAAGTATTTTCCGGACCAGTTCTGAATGGGTTAAACCGATAGCAAATTACGGATACTGGCTCATAATGAATGTATGAATTTTCTGTTGCGAATTATCTACAGTTATATTTTGATAGTATTGCTGTTTACCACACTATTGTGTGCATGCCTGAGTGTGTTATATGATTTTTGAGTATACAATATGAAGAAGGTATTCAGAAAATACATTTCAAAGAAATATATTGACACAATCACACAGATATTAGGAAAAGAATACAAAGTTCGTTATTATTCAATTAAATAAAAGGAACCGTCTTGAATGTAGGATTCATCTGTTATATGTTGCCCAATGGCACTAAGTGGACAACACATTCAGTGGATTTGTTAATACAATATCTCTTGGGCATTAGATTAAATTTTGTATAGAAATTTGATATACTGTAGATGTATCTTTTTTGGGTGAGATTTGATCTCATTCAACCACAAATGTTCAGCCGAAGTGCTGCCAAAAGTTCAACATAAAGGGGGCTTACCTTACATGTACCTTTCTATTAAAAAAAAAGGTACAGGTGAACTTTGTTGTCATGTGCAAAAACATTATATTGCAGGTTGAGGTCTTTATGCTTGTATGTAGTTTTGCCTAAAAGGTTAAAGCAAAAATGAAAGTAAAGAAAATAGAATAGAACAAAGACATGATTCAGAAGCATAACATTCAAATGGTGTGTTCATACAAAATCATCTAGATAATCTAATATCATGCTTTATATTTCCCCCCCCCCCCCCAAAAAAAAGAAAAAGTTGTGTATGTGTACAAATATTATGACGGATATTTCACCACCAAATTGAACAATTTTGCGATTTGTTCCTGGTTCTGTGTTTCTAAAAGTTTAAAAGTTCACCACGCTAATCTGTTTCTCCATCATTCTTTTAAAAAAATTTGTATTACAGGGTTTCAATCGACAGAAGGCTTACATTGCAACACAAGGTATGTAATATCATAGCATGGTTTTATCTTTTTAGTGTCAGGTGTTGGTACGTTTTCTGGCATTCAACCAACAAAAAATAGGTTATGCAGTAAAAGTTTTAGCATTAGTTAAAGTATAGCATACAAAGTATGAACATAATTATGGAGAACATACACTGTATGAATAAATAGTATTTGTGTATGGTTGTATTGATTAGTGCTGTAATTCCATTGATTTGTTTAATATATGATTTTACTATAATAAGTTTAATATTTCAATCTCATCTAAATAAATATGAATATAGGTGAAAAAGGATAGAATATGTTAGATAAGTGCCAAACACATTATATTCAAATGTTAAAATCAAATCACAAATATGTCTGGGAAATCATGTCTATTTTCTTTTTAGAATAGCAAATTAAATCAATTGAAATATTTTTACTGTCAAATAACAGTATAATGTACATCCACATACAAAGTATGAAATCACATGCAACTATGTTGAATAAATCATACAAAATGGAATGTAAAGATTCAATAAGAAAGTATCAAAAAAGTATTTAAAAGTAAGAATAAGAATAAAACTATGTTGTATTATTCCTTTTCTTACCCTTCAGGTCCGTTGAAGTCAACATTTGATGATTTCTGGCGGATGGTTTGGGAGCAGCGGTCTGTCGTTATTGTCATGATCACAAAGCTAGAGGAAAGAGGAAGGGTGAGTCAATGTTTCTGTAGTTTTAATTATCAGAATATCTTGTTTTCCTTGTTCAATCATTTGTGAGAATTAAAGAATTAAATTAAAACATTGTCATTACCGAGGATAAATATCAATGATTTCAAGTGAATGAGTGGTTTGGAAATGGAGGTTTGTTGTAAGTGTCATGATCACGAAGCTTGAGGAAAGAGGAAGGGTAAGTCAAAATGTGTTGTTTTTCATCGTTTATTGTTGACTAATTTGGTATTGAACAAGATTTAAAAGAAAACATGTTATGACTGAGGGGATCACTTTTGGCTGCCACCTTAATAGACAGGTTGGCTGCTGTAGACAGGTGGCTGCTAAGACTAGTTTTACTGTATTAATAGTAACTTATGCAGCTGTCCGTTTAATCCTTCATTATTCATGACATAAAAATGTAACAGATTATACTGATTAGGACAATTCTGATTTCTTAAACGAAAATTGGTTCTCTTCACTTGCTTATTTTGTCCTCACAGAGAAAATGTGACCGCTACTGGCCAGCGAAAGGAACTCCAGAGCGGTACAATGAGTTAGAGGTCACGCTAGAGCTGAAGGAAAAGTTTGCCAGCTACACTATGAGAACATTCCTCCTCAAGCACAGACATAAAAAGGTAAGCGTGGGACTGAGGGGAAAAATTCTTATTTTACATAGAAAATATAATAAAAAGTTAGGTTTTAATAATCTTAAAGACAACTTATGTGTTTATACTAAATTATTATGTTTGAAAAAATCCACTTCCTTTCAAATAAGTTTTTGCTATTGATACTTATTTTGATTAATTGTTCTTCCTCATTAATAACCATTCGATTGGCCCTCTAACTACAATATGTTTGCATAGGCCATTGATACCTTATATACAATTTTTAAAATCTTTGTAATTACCATGAGATGTATCCTCGGTGCTTTCTAATCTAAATAAGACAATATAAACATATCTACTATTGATTATTACTTAGGATCTATACATTGTCATTTAAAACAAGAATTGTGATTCAAACAAAAATTGTAAGAGATGGAGAAATATATATACCGCTTTTAAGACGAGTATGTTATCAAAGAACTTTTCTGTCCAAAACGGTTGCTTTCTCTTTCATGTAAATGTGGTTTCAAAATCTATGAGTGAATATGATTATTTCATACCATTTCACTGGTTCAATGTCTCTCAAAAAGTTTATCTTTCAATTAATTACAACTTCTCTTTTCATTTCATTCTTTCCTACTTCTTCTTCTCCGTGTTCCACAATTTGTTCTTGAAGAATCAAGAACATGTTGCAGTAGGTTTATACTCCCTATTTATCATTTGCATCTCCATGCGTTTCTGCATCCTTTTCGTTTTTTGTTGTTATTGTTTCAAGCAATTGCCACACATTATTATCCATTTTACTTTACCTCTTTTGCTTTCAATATATATAAATATTTATATATATGTTTTGTTAAGAATATATTCATTTTCTTTTCAGTTGAAAATACGTGTACATGTACAGTATATTCGCACCCCGCCCCCATATTCTCATCTTCTATAAATCATTTCAGTCGCAATTCAACATTTAAGTTTCTACTGTTCATCAAATATAGTAGCATTTGCAAAATACATTTCATGATAATTTTATATTGACGAAGACACAGCCATATTCAAGAGGCATATATCTATTTTTCATTGTACAATGTATTTAGACATTATATTTATCTATCATTTGCTAGAAAATAAATATATCATAGAAATTAAAAATGATTTGAATTTCAATGTTTTAATCAATGACATCTGTTAGATTTTTTTCAATTTATTAAATGCAAAACTAGCAAAGAAAATCAATATTATGATTTGCTTGCATGCAATGTATTGAGCACTTTTCTGAGTACCATGAATTGAACAAATATATGCAAATACAAATGGAGAAAGAATTATTGAGAAATAGAAACTGGCAACATAAACAAAGAATACACAGTCGCTTGTATAGTATGCTTCCAAGGGAGTTGGGGTGGTGCACATGATGATGATGATGATTATTATTATTAATAGTATTAGAAGTATTATTATTATTATAATATCCTCACTTCACTGGTTAGCTATTGACAAACGCATTCAATTCAAAATACTTCTACTAACGTTCAAGGCACTTCACGGCGCTGCACCCATGTACATCACAGAACTCATACACATCTACACTCCTACCCGCGCTCTTCGCTCACAAAACCAACATCTTCTTCAGATTCCAAGATTCAACACACAGCACTATGGAAACCGGTCATTCAGCGTCACTGCACCCACCCTATGGAACCATCTCCCCCATCACATTCGATCCATGACCTCCTTTGAATCATATAAAAGTGCACTGAAAACTCATCTCTTTAACATGTAAATTATGTAATCTGTAGAAGTCAGTGTTTGATCGAGTTGTTACTAGGCTTTTGTTTTAATGAATTACGCTTATGTAGTTAATTTTCTTTGCCTTTTGTTATGTTTGTAAATTGTTATTTAATTTTAGAATAAGATAACTATTGTAAAGTGAAGCAAGTTAATATGCATTAAGTTTATTCTGTATTATTTTGTAAAGCGCCTAGAGATAATTTTATATTAGGCGCTATATAAATCGAATATATTATTATTATTATTATAATAATAATAATAATTATTATTATTATTATTATCATTATCATTATCATTATCATTATCATTAATAAGGTAGGGGTTTATAGGGTAAGGCAAATATAAGGAATAAGGAAAATATTGTTTTTGAGATAGTGAAACTAAAACAAATTATAATTTAAGCAACAAATTTATGAGCAAAAATTCATTGATGATTAGTGTATACCACCCACCTTCCAACACTCTGCACAAGCTTTTACTTTTTTTTCGCAGACAGACTCGTCATATACATAGGAAGTAATTTATTGTTAAATGTTTCATTTGTTTGTTGCTGAGTTTTGGTTTTGATATTATGAGTGTCATATGTTATAGGTTTTATTGTTAAAAATATGTTGTAAGCTATACTATGAAGCTCCCTAGCAGATTTGTTCTTCTAGTTGTAAGGACATTGATAGCTGTGAATACAAAATAGTTTTTGTGTCATTTTGCATATAATGCAAGACTTTCTATACATTCTCTATTATTTACCTTTTGCTGTTAAATATTTTTATTATTTAACTTTTAGATGTGTAGATGTTCATTTTTCTTCTAAGCATCAACAATGCTTACCTTCCCTATTTCACTGGAATTGACAATCATATTTTAATTCCTCTACAAACAAGATTTTACAAGATTTAAAAAAATATTTATATTTATATCTATTCATGTTGATCTATTGTTTAGTTTCAAAGTCTTGCTTTTTACCTCTGGTTTTCGTGTTCCATTCCACTCCACAATCTCATGCATTTTCTTGTGTACTTGTATTTCTACACTTTTACTCATACCCACTGTCATTAGATTACATTTTCTATTTCAAAGTCATTATCATCTTTCTCCTTCATTCTCAATAATATTTGATATGGCCTTCCAACCCCCCCCCCCCCCCCCCCCCCCCACCCCTCTTGAAAAAGGGTTATTTTTTGTAAAAAATGTGAAAATGCATGACTTTGATGGTCTTTGATGTGATTTCAGAACCCCACATTTATGTGTGAACCGGTGTAGCATGGAGTTTACAAGTGTTGCTGTTTGAATACCCTTTACAAATAACAAATTATGGTCAACAATAACATGGATTATTTACAACCTTTTCTGGTGCTGATTTCGTGCATTCATAATGTATTTGTTCAATATAATTTTCCATTAAAGTATTTTGTTTTCTTCAAACTACATGTACATGTACATGTACATGTATTATCCCACATCATTTCGATTTTGTTGTAAATTATACAAATTATCAAAGTAGAAGTTGAATGCAATTCTACTTCATAGTCAACTGTAAATTTTGAATTTTTATATTATGTTGGTTGAAATCGATAATGATACATTGTATGTCTTTCTAATTAAGAGTCAAATTTGGAATATCCTCATAGAAATACAGAACTTAAATTGCAAGTGTAAATTTGTCTTTTATACATGATATATTGATTTGCTAAAGGACCAAGTACTAGAACAATCACAGCTAATTTTTTACGTTCAAGTTAATTAATGTTATTGACATATTTTTTATTTTGTTTTGATTAATTAATGTATTTTAAAATTTATTATTGCAATAAAGTAGGTTGCATTTTGAACTAATTTTAACTTTAAAATACTATAATTATTTTAAATTAATTGGTTTATTTCCATTTTTTAAAGTATGATCAAACATTACAATGAATTAAATATCATTAATGATGGCTGAGTAAAAAGGAATCTCAAAAGCAACAAATAGAACTATCGATAATTGTAATTATTTAATAATAAAATAATCTTTGATTGATATAGAGCCTTTGAATACATGATTGAATAATCATCTCTTTTCATTTATGTTTTTATAATTAATGTATATGTTTGTGCATTAAATGCATTCTTGTATATAAATCTAGCTCTTTTGTATTTACCACAGGCGTCTTCTCATCTACCCCTACCTCTCCAGCATGGCAAGGTTCCCGAGAGAAGGGTGTACCACTTCCACTACACGGACTGGCCTGACCACGGCGTCCCACCCTACACGTTACCGGTCTTGTCTTTCATCCAGAGATCGGCCGGAGCGAACCCACCTGACGCCGGCCCCATCATTGTACACTGCAGGTATGGTATAATATTATTACTTCTTCTACTTACTCCTCATCATCATCATGGCGTTTTTTATCATTGTTGTCATCATTGTCATTGTCATGTTCATCATCATCATCATCATCATCATCCTCATCATTATTCATTATCATCAGCATAATCATCATCGTCATCGTCATCATCATTATCCATTATAATCGCAATTATCATCATCATCATTATTATTCATTATCATCACCATTATCCATATCGAGATCCCTAACCAACCCCCTTCAACATTTGTATATCCATTTGGATGCACAGAAAACAACTCGCTAAAAACCACCCTAAAAAGAAACTGCCTTGGACCGAGACTACACCCCCTATATATACCCGGCGCTGGGCCATAATTGTCCTCTTTCAATTTGCGACGCCTTAGAGACAGTCACGCTAGAAATCGCGCTCTTGCATTTGATTCTAAGAATTTTCGTAGCAGTCTACAACTAAAGTAAGACCGTTCCTTTTCTATCTATCAGTGTAGCGCAATAACCCTATTTGATTTGTAAGTCCTTGGACCTTGTCAGAAGCGATATTGAGACCATTTTCGGAGCTTTTTGTTAGGTTTTTCTGGCGCTCCGTTGGTGGTTAAGAAAATGACGCATGTGTGAATTTTCGGACGGCTCGCGGTGGGAGTGTTCCCCCGGAGTTAGGGGCGAGATTCGGTCCGAGTTTTCACTCTCATTTAAATTTTTTTCTTGGGGCTCTATACCTCGGGTCATGTATAAGTTTGATTTTTTTGGGCTTGCTCGGCCCCCTCGTTCGGGGGGCCTTGCGTCTTGGCTCGTGTATAATGTTGCTTCCTTTCTTTCCATGGCCGTCAATCATTTCGGAGACGTTGTGCTCGATTCATGAATGATGTTGAAAGTTTTTATTTTTTATTTTTGATGTCATGTTCGTATTCTTGCATGCCCGCCATTTTGTTTTTATGACTTTGTTGTGGTGTGTGCTGGCTCGACCTCGGGGTCGTGGCTTGTCCTTTTGGCCTTTGTTTTGTTGAGGGGGGGTGGTGCCTCGTCGGGGTCACCATGGGTTGAAACATGTGTTGGGGAGAGGTGGTGTCGGGGTTCTTGGCCCCTCCACCCCCTTCCCCTCCCCCCCCCCCCACCCCCACACTTTAAAAAAATAAAAATAAAAATAGTGCGGGGGTGCCCACGAAGGGACAAAAAAAAAAAAAAAAAAAACTTGGAAAAAAAAAAAAAAAAAAAAAAAATTATTTTTTGTTTAAAAAAAAAAAAAAAATAATTGAGTGCTTATGGGGGGGGGATGCTAACCTCCCTTTTTTCCTTTGTTTTTTCTTTACTTTGTTCCTTTGTGCATCTAGGTATGACATCGGATGATGGTTGGGTGGACGTCTTGTCGGCCTCGTCCGGCGAGGGTCACGAGACGGGGAGTTTGAGGCCGGGTTCCCTTCCCCCGGGTCGTTCAATGTCGGTTCCGGGGGAACCAAATTTAGAATCCCGTGCTACTAATTCGCGCCTCACGAGTGGGCGAAGCAGTAGCTGTGGCACCCAGGGGTATCCTATAGCTAGAGGTTAGTAGGGTCCCCTGAAGACGGTCCCCCTATCATCGTAGGGCCCGGGGATCGTGGCGTCAACCTGGGTGCTGTCCCTGGTTGTAATTCGCCTATGATGTTCGGCTTTGGCCACGGTGAGCAGTTCAAGACTCGGGCCATTTCTCACCGCACACGTAAGTCCTCTCGCAAGCCGGGTAAGTCCGCTCTTTCCATGGCTTTTGACGGGCGCGGGACACCGCGCCCGGTGCACTCGAAACGTCGCACCCAGCATGGACGAGTGACTTCTTCTCCCGGGATTCCTGACCGAGGGAGGCCAGTCCCCTCTGGACCAGGGGTAAGTCCCATGACGTGATTCCTTCGCTTAGAGTAAACCGCTTATCAGGCTGACAAGCGGTATGATATTTCAGGTCTCAAACCTGCATCGTCTAGATTTGTATTATTGTTGTCACTTCCTTATTACTAGCCCCTCTCTCGGTGGTAGCACTGGGCCTCGGGGTCAGTTAACACAATTGGGATTGTTGTCAGTAGTTGATAGAATTGTTAGAATCCGATAGGAATGTGACCGAGTTGAGTACCACGGTGGTGGAAATCTAATCAGCGCTTCGGCCGTTTTTTCGTGTTATTTATAGCGCGGCCCCCTCGGAGGGGGCCTTTGCAGCAGCGCTCCGCCCCCCCCCCCCCCCCCCCCCCCCGAGATGGGGGGGTGTCTCGTTCCGCGCCGCAGCCCCCGCGGGGGGGCTAGGCTCAGAGATTTGTTGCCGGGTTCCCTTCCCCCGGTTCGCTGTGTGTTGGGACCGGGGGGGTATGGTTTTTTTGGAACTCCGTTCTGCCACACAGGTGGGCAAGACAATGTATGTAACACCCAGGTGAGTTTGTTGTGTGTGGTATCTAAGCTAGGTCTTGTGCTGCCCTCTCGTTGGCCTCGGGTAGCGAGGATCGCGAGTCAGGGCGATTGAGGCCGGGTTTCTTCCCCCGGTTCGAGTTGAGTTGGGACCAGGGGGAATGGATTTTCACTCCCGTTTTGCCTTTCGCGCCTCACGGTTGGGCGAGGCAATGTTGTGGCACCCAGGTGATCCCTTGGCTTAAGGTTTGTAGGGTGATCCTGAAGACGGTCCCCCTATCACTGCAGGGCCCGGGACCGTTGCGCCAGCCTAGGTGCTATCCCCGGTTGTAAGTCGCAGGCGGTACGGTAAGGCCGACTAACCCCAGCTTTAGATAATTAAGCTATATTAAAGCTAGCTGGGGTTCGCCACGGTAAAAGATGTTATTCCCCGGGCCACTTCTCACCTTTACCAATAAGTCCTCTCACAAGCAGGAGTAGCCAGCTCGTTCCGAGGCCTTTGACGCACGTGGGTCAGCAGTGCATCCAGGAGCCTACTGGGCGTCGTCCAGCTTACGACCATACCACGCTGGTTATATCTACCCAGGATGGACGGGCTACTGCTTATTCCCGGATACCTGGTCTCGGTAGGCCAGTTCCCACCAGGCCGTGGGTAAGTACTCTTAGTCTTGCGGCTGTTTCGTCCGTTCTGTCGGCGCTCCCCCTGGTGCTGTGGTACAGGGGGATGTGATGTACATTTCGGGGTGCCGTGGCGCAGCGGTAACGCCTCTGACTCCAGGTCAGAAGACTGCGTGTTCGCATCACGTTGGGGTCACCATTATGTGATATGGTTCTTTGGTGTGTATATATTTAGAGTTAAATTTGAAGTTTGTCCCATACTCGTTGCTCATGACAGTGCGACAATGTATGAGGGAATAGATTTTATGATGTGGCCTCCAGGAGATCCCGTTACTTTAGGTAGTTGGGATCGATCCGTGCGCTAGCCAGGGTGTCGCCCCGGGCTATTAGACGCTAGCGTAATCTTTGATAATTGCCACGGTAAATTAATTAAGAAAGGAGCCATGTTATGGCTTGTATTTAAATTTTGGTTACGCATATGGATAAGATCCTGTCGCTCTCAGTGAATACTATTTGATTCTTGAGGAGCGGGAGTATGGTTTGAGCCCCGTCTAGACGTAGGTCATGCTGTGAGCTGTATTAAAATTCTCTCGATATAGTCGTCTTGACCGCATGTCCTTTGACGCACGGGTTGATGCGCTTCACTTGCCACGGGGTGTTTAGTCACCTGCGCGGGGTAGGTTCCTTTGGTTCCTTGGTTCCTTTGGTTCCTTTGGTTCCCCCGGGATCTCTGCCCGCGGTAGACCTATCGGGGTGCCCGCGCGACCTCTGGCGGGTCCCCTTTTCCGCTGCCCTTTGCTGCGCGGGGCGGGTTCCTTTGGTTCCGTTGATTCCTTTGGCTCCCCCGGGATCCCTGTCCGCGGTAGACCTATCAAGGTGCCCGCGCGACCCCTGGCGGGTCCCCTTATCGCTGTCCTTGCTCCTGTCCCGTGGGGTGGGGGGGGAGCCGGTGCCCCCCCCCCCCCCTCCGACTTCCCTTTGGTTTTTACCTTCGGGCGACTAGGTGGGGCGCCGGACAGTTATATTTTTTGTGGAGGTTTCGCTTCCCTCGTCGAGTGAGGGTCGCGAGGCTGCAGGATGAGGCATCTGTTTGCGGACCAGGCGGGTCCAGATTCGTGTTCGGACGAGATCGCCAGGGCTTTAGGTTGCGTCCTGGCAGGGTCGCCACGACTCTTGTCTTATGGCTTGTTTGTTGTCTACTACTATCTCCCCTAGGCCTGTGTGGATCCGGCCCGGTTTGAGCCCGATCTCAGGGCATAACGTTGCCTGTGGGTCTGGGTTATGCGCCGGGATCCGTTGCGATGGCCAGTGGGCCATTGTTGGTTTTAAGCCACGCGATCGGCGTTGTTTATGTTGTGGACAAGGAGTTGTATCATAGGGTCAGCCTCGTTAAGGCGGTTACTCATCAGTTCGATTCCCCTTTCTCAGTCGAATGCTCGTGTGCACGGATGGCGGGTTGGCCATTGCATTTAAGACAGTTTGGCTTTGATAGGGTGGTTAGCCAACTTGGTATCCCATCGTTCTTTACCTCGTTTTCCGGGGGAGGACTGAGTTTTTTGTGGACACAGTCGGGGTTTTCTTATTCCACAGCCCCGTTGCTGTGTAACTAAACCTGCTCCGGTGTCGTTGGTTCCCTTGCGTACGAGGCTCCCCGGCTGATATTGTATCTCGGTTTTTGCCGTTCTAGATGTCCCTTGTTTCAGCATGGAGTCTTCCATTCATCCCCACGCCCCCGTTCGCCTAGGCTGTTGGCAGTCTCTCGGTTCCCAGGTTGGGTTGCGGTCAGTTCAGTGCCGAGGCCTTCTCATTTGGCCTGAAGTCCTTCTCCAGGGACCCCTTTCGGCAGGTGTCGGTGGTGCCAGGCTCCCACGATCTCGAGGAGTCCGGGTATTCTCTTTTCAGAGGTCCTACTTCGTCTTCTCCTTGCAGAGATACTCAGTTGGGTCAGGTCGCTAGGTCCCTCATCATCGAGCTGAAGTCACGAGTGATTCCTTCGGGTGGTTCAGATGCCTTCCGTCGCCTACGCATGAGGCTGTTGGCTCCGGCGGAGTCTTGGCAGGTTCCCGGCCTCCTCATCAGCTTGGTGGTCCTAGTGCCGGTTGTCGTTTCGCCATCCGGTCCCTACAAATGTTCCAGATGCAGGATATTTGGGGGGTTTTTCTTCCGCCCCTCCAGGGACGGTCGGTCGGGGTTGGGTTCCCGACAGTCCCATGGTCGTTGCAGATATAAGCTGGCGGGGGGGACGCGAGGCCGTCTCCTCCCGTCTCAATGGCTCCTTCTCCCCACGGTCTTCAGGATGATTTGCGGGGGGCAATTAAGTCTTAATGGACAATAGATTCCTTGAGAGTCATTTATCTGGCTTATGTGGGATAGCTCACATGAAATAGTGATACACATGATTGAGGTGACCTAATATGTATGTAGGTTGCCTATTACTGATGGCACTAACATTAGCAGTGTATCTGCGGTATTCGTCATGGCGCTCTATTTATATGAGAATGGGTTTATAGTGACAATATTTGGCTAGTATTGTAGTGGTGGAGTTTGCAATTTGAGGGCCAGAACATGGCTCATTTGTTGTTGGCCTATGGTAAAGGAAATGCAAGTATTTGGTAAATGCTTGCCAATTGCAAACTTAATAATTTTATTAGAATTATACTGCATCGAGAGCCTAGTTCCCGAATTATGCAGGCGTTTTGTTTACGACGCCCATCCTCCAGGTCCCTGGTACCGTCCTGGGTCTCGACCGGTGTTCTCAGGCCTTGGTCCGTGCTCCAGGTTGAGCCTATGTTGAGGGCCTCCCTTGGCTGGAGCCGGTCCTGCCGGTCTTCCTGCTGGCGTTGGCCCTGACCCGAGGCGGAGTACCTGGCGTACCTTGTTAGCATTAGGTCAGGGCTGGTAAGAGATGGGTGGTGGTCGGCCCTTCCGCCCAAGGGGGGCTTTTTATTACTGGGAACCCAGTTTTTTTGCCCAGCCGCCGGCCCGGGGTCACAAGACCCGGGCAATGGCCGCGTCTGGGCTTCCCTTCGTTAATGGTGCTGGCGATTCTCGCAGCAGGACATGATACGCTTGTTTTAGTCACTTGTCCATGCCCACGAGTCCCGGGCGAGGGCCGACTCGTGGGCCCTCGTTAACGGAGCCCCTGTTGGGCGAGGTTTCTACGGGCTCCTTGCTGGGCGTCGCCAAATGCGTCCGTCTCATGTTATCGGCGAGACGTGGTGGCCGGAGGCCCGGTCCTTGCTGAGGCGGTTCTGGCGGCTGGCCCTATGTAGATGTAGTCTGCGTTGCCCGACCCCTCCTCCAGTCAGTAAGTATACTTCCCGTATGCTATTTGTGTGGGTCAGGGATTATACAAATGTTGAAGGGGGTTGGTTAGGGATCTCGATATGGATTAAATGAATCTTAGTGATTTCATTATCCATTAGAGATACTAACCAACCCCCTTCATAAATTCCCTCCCGTCCTCCCCGCGTCGGTAGTCGTGCGCGATTGAAAGAGGACAATTATGGCCCAGCGCCGGGTATATATAGGGGGTGTAGTCTCGGTCCAAGGCAGTTTCTTTTTAGGGTGGTTTTTAGCGAGTTGTTTTCTGTGCATCCAAATGGATATACAAATGTTGAAGGGGGTTGGTTAGTATCTCTAATGGATAATGAAATCACTAAGATTCATTTAATCATCATCATCATCATCATCATCATCGCATCATTAACATTGTTGATATATAATGCTACATTCCTTTCTTTATATTTTTCAGAAATTTATTTGTATATTTGTTTGTTAATTTAGTGCAAGAGTTAGGCGGACGGGTACATACATCCTGATCGACACCATGCTATTAACAGATGCAGTCAGAGGAAACGGTCAATGTCTTTAATTAGCTCTTGCAAGAGGATCTGAACCCATGTTAAATTGATGAACATTGATGCAATATAAACGTACATTCCATTCTCAAAATTCTGCAACCATTTTTTGTTTGTTATTGTTGTTTAGTGCTGGAGTAGGGAGGACGGGGACATACATCGTGATTGACACCATGCTAAAGCAGATGCAGTCAGAGGAAAAGGTCAATGTCTTTGGCTTCCTCAAGAGGATCAGAACACAGAGGAACTACCTGGTTCAGACAGAGGTAAGATAAGTGGCTCTTGAACAACTAGATCAGAACTTAAGCAGTAAATAGACATGACACGAATCCCAAATGAAGCGCCGAAAATGAGTAGAACTTTGCCCTGTATAATGATTTGTCTAATTATAAGTTGATGTATATTCTCTTCTGTGTTTAATAGTTCAGAGCAATATCTGTGATGTTATCTTGAACGGTCAAATAGAATGTGGACATGAAACTAATACCAGATAAAGAATTACTTTTGGGACTGAAAACCCCTTAAAAAATGCCCAATGCCCAATTTTATCTTCTAATTGTCATTAAAAATGATTTATTGTCTTGTTTTCAGGAGCAATATGTGTTCATCCATGATGTTCTACTGGAGTGGTTGAGGGCGGGTAATACTGCCGTCAAGGTCACAGAGCTCAGGCAGTACGTGGACAGGATGCTGCTACCGGATGAAGTCGGCAAGATCGTTCTGGATGAGCAGTTCCATGTAAGTTTTTTTCCTCTTGAATTTTAGGATACACAATCATTCTTTCTAAAAAAAAGTATAAATACCATATTCTTTTTTTTAAAAGTTTGTATTATACTAGTTATCCAATTTCTGGTTGTGAATTTGTTCAGCTACTTTGTTCCTCTGCACATGTATAGATTGTGCCATTTGATTTTCGGATCATTCTTGCGTTATACATGTACATGTACTCTGAGGAAGAGTAAGACGAAAAGCTCAAGTATGTCTCTCTTAAAAGCAATTAACAAATATATTTGTTTAATTTATGTTATAATGTGTGTCAGATAAGCTCAGTACTTAATGAACCAAATTGTTTTGGAGTTATTCTTTATCAAATGTCTATTTATTTAATATTTTTAACAGCTGATCATGAAGATGAAACCAAGAGACTATGAGTTCAACAAGTCGAGACAGCACAAGCACAGGAACAGAGAGGGAGAGCTCATTCCAGGTAGGTTGATTACGTTGCTGCGCTATGAATCTTTACCAAAAAAAAGCAACACAAAGATAGCTAAGCCTAGCCAAAATTAACACCCGGACCCTTATCACTAAACCCAAACCTAACCCTGAACCCAAACATAACCCTAAACCCAAAACCCCAAACCCAACCCTAAACCTAACCCTGAACCCAAACCATAAACCCTAAACCTTACCCTAAATACAAAAAAATAACCCTAACCCCATACATAAAATAATAATAATATGGGGAGATGGTTAAATGTGGTAGGGGAGGCAGGGATGTAGGGTATTGTTATATTCAAAATATAGTCAACCTTATAAAGGCAAATAAGGCAAATTTTGTCTTGTGTGGGTTAAAAGACAACCTAAAACAACAAAGTGAGCTAGAATAAACCATAAATTTAGAAAATATTCAACTTCAGCATTTTGACTCTATATGCAAGGTTGACTGTATTTTGAATAAGAGAACATGCTGAAAATACTTTAGTAGAAGTAAAGACATTCTGTTCTATTTTCTATTGCTTATATATTTTGTTTCAGTTGAGAGGAGTCGAGTGCCAGTGTCTGGTGTGCCAGGGATCGATGGCTACATCAACGCTTCCTTCCTTCAGGTAAGAACAGCTCCCAGATGAGTATGATGGTGATGGTGATGATGATGATGATGATACTGAAGAGATGGAGAGGGATGAAGATGATGACGATGATCTGATAATGATGATGATGATCACAGACAATGTCAACATTGATAGCAACGATGAAGATACCATGATGAAGAGATGAAGAGGAGAATACAAATATGAATTTTGATGGTGATGGTGATGGTGATGGTGATGGTGATGGTGATGGTGATGGTGATGGTGATGGTGATGGTGATGGTGATGGTGATGGTGATGATGATGATGGAGATGATGATGGTGATGGTGATGGTGATGATGGTGATGGTGATGTTGATGTTGATGTTGATGATGACGACGACGACGACGACGACGACGACGACGACGACGACGACGACGACGACGACGACGACGACGACGACGACGACGACGACGATGATGATAATAATAATACTGAAGAGATGGAGAGGGATGAAGAGGATGAGATGATGATGGTGATGGTGATGAATGATGATTATGATCACGATGGTGATGATGATGATGGTGGTGGTGACGATGTATGATAATGATGATAAAGAGGAGGAGTAGAAGTATGTACATGATGATGGTGATGATGACCATCTTAACCGTAACAAAAAAAACAAAATTTCACAGACATAGTTGTATAAAGATAGAAATAAACATTTATCATAATTGTTTGTTGTTTCCAGGGTTACCGAAGACAGAATGAGTACATCGTGACGCAGTACCCGCTCAAGGATACCATGGGAGATTTTTGGAAGATGCTGTGGGAGCACAACTCGACAACGATCGTCACCTTGACAGACGAGCAGAAAGGACAGGTGAAGGTCTTGTGTCAATCCTGCTTTCTTGCTTCTTTCAAATGCTTGCAGCTGGGCATAGAGTACCGAAGCTGTGACGTCATTTTAAACTTCATTTTATGAAAAGAGCATACAAAATAATGTTCAAATTATAAAAATCAATCAAATATCTTGTGTAAGTATTGGCTGAGATATGCCCATCCGAATGATTTTTTTCTGAATAGGAAATCAGTTTATATTGCTCTGGTTCATAAAGTTACAAACCAGAGCAATATAACACAGAGTTCCTATTGGAAAAAAAATTCATTCGCATGGGCATATCTCAGCCAATAATTAAAGATATTCGATTGATTTTCAGCATTTGGACATTATTTTTTATGCTCTTTCGGAAAATGAATTTCAAATGTGGAAATTCTAAAAATAGATTTTTGATGACGTCACACTTCACCACTCTATAGACCCATTCCCTGAAATATTCAAATTGTATGCATATCTTTGCCTGTCATAGCAACAAGTTGGATATCGAATATTGCATTGTATTGTATTGAATCTTCACGGAACAGGGCCCATATTCATATAACCTGGCTAGCTTAGTTCCATACTAAGTGCATTTCAAATGATACAGTTTAGTGTGTTACAAACAGTTTTGCTAGTCCCCAACTAGGGTTAGCTGGTTTAGCCTTGGGCATCAACTAAGTTCTTCCTAGTTAGCAACTAAAAGTCTGTGCGTTTTAATACGTAGCAACATCATCCAAAATAAGACTTAGAATAAAACTAAGCTACATGTACATGTAGCAGGCTTTCATGAATATGGGTCCTAGTCATCAGGCAAGGAGCATGCATACTTTTGAATAATGTTTGTGGACCGGTCCATTCCCAGCAAAATTACCATGAAATTACACTTTTGTAATTTGAATCCTGCTAATATTTTGAGTACCCACTATCTTGCTAATAATTGCATGGATATACATGTAGTGGGCAGGATATTAGGGCTAGATATGAATGGCAAATTGTCAAATTCATGGTAATACTGTGATGCTTTGCTTGGCATTGCACAACTTTAAAGATTCCTTCAGGCTTTTAAACCTTACAAATTCTCAAAACACTTTACAAAGCAATAATATGCTGAGACAACTTCATAAAGCATGGACTATTTTTCTCTATTGAATATTAGACATTTGTGTGTGCATCAATTTGAAGAAAACTGTGGCATATAGGCCCCACACTTTATTCTCCTTTGTATGCTTTGCATCACAGCCCTGCTGGCCCAGGGCCACTAAAAAAAAAGGGTTTGGGCCACCATTGATGCTTTATTCCACTAGCCCGAACGGGCAACCAAATATGAGAGAATTGTGAATGTTTTTCTTTGTTTGGAGCTACCAGATTAAGGTGTCGGGGCACTAGATTTGACAAATCTTTCTTTTACTTTCCCGACTTGGCCACAAGGCAAACATTTAAATTATTGAGCATTGTTAATCATTGTTAATCATTATTAAGTAACATGATCCAAAAGACCATGTAGCCACTCTTTAATCATATTTATTCCCAGAATAATGAATGTTGGAGATGATTCATTATCAAAAGCCTGATTGTCCTTAAGAAATGAACACTTCTTGTAGCAGTAGAACCCAGTTCTGTACACTGTTTGTAAATGATATGCAAACCTTCTTCACATTTCAATTCATATTTAAATAGTCAGATAACCATGGGCGTGGATCTGTAATTGATACCTTTTCATCGGGGGGGGGGGGGGGGGGGGATCTATTTATTCACCCCCCCCCCCCCCCCCCTCCCCCCGATGAATAGGTATTACGTCAGGATTCGATGCCCATGCAGATAACAGTTTGTGCCGGCTGTGCTGAACCTAACAAGTCGTCGTTTCTTCCCTCTCAAAAAGCTGTTTGAAATGCTTGTTCGAAATATTAATAAAAGAAAGCTTCCTGCAAAAAAGTCATATAACACTTTGTGGCTGTGCTGAACAAAATTCATGGTCTTTGTTTTCCTCTCCTAATAGCCCGGTCACATATCAACGGATTGCGCAAACGGATGTCAAATGGAGAGCTAAATTTTCCATCCGTTCTATACGTTTTTTGTCCGTTCCTTGTCCGGTGATGTACGTTGTTCTATGTTTTGTACATGAAGCAATGGAGACGACTTTCATCACCGTATAATTTAATTTCGCAAATTGTCTATTCGTTGGGCATACATTTCCGATATCCGTTGATATCTGACCGGGCCTTTGTTGCTGTACAGAACCAAATTCAAATCTATATTTTCTTCTCAAAATGTACATTGAAAAACTTGTTCTAAATATCAATAAAGAAACAAAATAAAAGCTTTCTTTACAATTGCATCTTCTTTCAAATATAAATAAATAATTTATATACCGGTAACTTTAAAAAAGGCTTTCTGCAAATGAATAGTACAAAAACATGTTGTAGCTGTACTGAAGCGAATTAATGGTCTATGTTTTCCTCTCAAAATGTGCATTGTAAAGCTTGTTCTAAATATCAATTAAAAAAAGCTTCTCTTTGCAATGTCATCTCCTTGCATAATCTTACAAATATGAGTTGTTCATTCGTATAACCTAAGCAAGCTTTATTGCTTTCCTTGTCTGCCTTTCTCCCCGTAAATATTCAATAAACTGAGTGACATGAATGTAATGTATGTTTGTCTATTGTCATAAAAAAAAAACATTTTAAATTGTGAAGTGACTGGAAACAAATGACAAATTGAGTTTTAATTAGCTATTTAATTAATGATGTTCTCATTCATCTTGTAGAATACAGTTGTATTCCATTGTTATAAAAGAGGGTTTTAAGTTGAGAAGTGACTTGAAACTTGAAACTTGAGACAAATTACTCAGCTATTTAATTGACAATGTTCTTGTTTGTCTAGTAGAATACCATTAGTGGTTGGCCAAGCACATAAACGTAATTAGATATAATTTGGTCCTTAAATAGCTGAATCATCCGTTTTATAAGAGGATACATTGTCAAAGAATGTATGACTCGCCTTCTACTTCCTCATAGCAAACCTTGACCAAGAGTAACAAGTTTTCTGTCTAGGCTAAGCAGAAGTAATGGTCAGATAAATTGACTATGATGCTATTAGAGACAGTTGATATTAAGATGAGATCCCTTGATGCTTTCAGATAAATTGACTATGATGCTATTTATAGAAACAGTTGATATTAAGATGATCTCCCTTTATGCTTTTAGATAAATTGACTATGATGCTATTAGAAACAGTTGATATTAAGATGATCTCCCTTGATGCTTTTAGATAAATTGACTATGATGCTATTAGAAACAGTTGATATTAAGATGATCTCCCTTGATGCTTTCAGATAAATTGACTATGATGCTATTAGAAACAGTTGATAAATGATCTCCCTTGATGCTTTCAGATAAATTGACTATGATGCTATTAGAAACAGTTGATATTAAGATGATCTCCCTTTATGCTTTCAGATAAATTGACTATGATGCTATTAGAAACAGTTGATATTAAGATGATCTCCCTTGATGCTGTCAGATAAATCGACTATGATGCTATTAGAAACAGTTGATATTAAGATGATCTCCCTTGATGCTTTTAGATAAATTGACTATGATGCTATTAGAAACAGTTGATATTAAGATGATCTCCCTTGATGCTGTCAGATATATTGACTATGATGCTATTAGAAACCATTGATATTAAGATGATCTCCCTTAATGCTTTCAGATAAATTGACTATACTATGATGCTATTAGAAACAGTTGATAATATTGATCTATCTTGATGTGGCTAGTCAATGAGTACAATTGTACTTGCTTTTAAAGGCACTGGATAGCAGTGTTGGAGAACAAATTGAAAACCTTCCCAATCTTCAATACAATACAGGAGGATGAGCCATTAGTCCTAGGAACACTGACCCATTCGGATACAATAATGATAATGATAATAATAATAATAATGGGTCACTTATAGATCGCAGACATGTCTGTCACGATGTGACACTCTTGGCGCTAATATTACCCATGGTCATCAGGTACATTTCAAACCCACACAGTAAAATTGCGTACCGTCTCAAGAAATAAACATCCTTTCATGTTTTATTCCATTTCATTAAAACTTGTTACAAAATTTGATTGTTTATTTTTTGTATGTTTTTCTTTAATTATTACAGGAGGATGAGCCCATCTACTGGCCGACCAACAAGGACGAGCCGCTGGTCCTGGGAGCACTGACCATTACGCTATGCGAGGAGGAGCATTCCAACATCTCGTTCATCACCAGAGAGTTCCTCGTCCAGTCGTCACAGGTCAGTATCTCTAGGGGTAGTGGTCAATAGTCAAAGCAAAGTCTTTCATCTCTTTCATGCAGGCACATCATGTGAGGCTGATGAAAATCTCAATAGCCCAAGGTCACATGACGACTAATAGTCGAGGCTCAACACTAGCACTTGCGCGATTGCCCGGGGCAAGTAAAAAAAATGATGTTAGGCTAGTATAATTTCATATGTAGTCTAGTTTGGTTGCCCGCTCAGGTAACTAACATTTCTGTTCATCCACAAGAGTAAATTTAATGTCCTAACATACTTATATGTCTTGTTTAAAAGCAAGCAGGCAAGTGTATATGAAAAATTATGACTTTTTGTTAGTGTGGAAGATTGTATAAGTAGTGAAAAACTACAGAAGGTTCTAATTATTTTGGTAGAACATCCCTGATCTTAGTCTAGTGTATTTCAATTTGTTGAGTTTCTTTTTATGTGTGTTTGGAGATGAGGGGGAGGGGATAATCACAGATTGCAGATTGAAGAAAAAAATAATTTATATTATTTTTAAAAATCTACTTGCCAGTAGGTGTTGTTTCTCTCTAACTTTGATCTCATCATCTTTGCTTATACATTGCTGATAATCTGACTTGTTTTACTGATCAAGGCTATACTTTTGAAAATGTCTCCATTTAGGATGATGATCAGCTGCAGCTACTGGGGTGATTGATGTTCCCCTCTCCACACAGCCTTTGATATCATTACTTATATCATCAATTCATACATGTATTTGATATTTTATTGTGACTCTTATTTCTCCCTTTAGGATGATGATCAGTTGAATGCAAGGCAGCTACTGGCCCTATTGCCGTTCATCACTTCAAACAGCATTTGATTTAATTTAATTTATTATAAATAATTGCTTAATTATTTCTTTTTAATATTCCCTCCTTGTAGGATGATGATCAGTTGAATGTGCGGCAGTACCACTGCAGCTACTGGCCCGAGTGCTGCTCCCCTCTCCACACGGCCTTTGACCTCGTCTACGCTGTGCAGAAGAGGAACGAGATCATAGAGCGCTCCAACAAGGACACGGTGGGACCAATCACCGTTCATGATAGGTGAGACAATGCTAGAAATTCACATTTTTTGTCTTGTGAGGCCCAGTTGAGCAAGTAAAAACTTTTTTTCTTCTTCAAATTCTAGCGGCCTGAAACCTGCATCTGGTGGCTCCAAACATAGAAAAAACATAGCAAACTATGTTATATTTAGATGCCCGTTCGGGCCAGTGGAATTTAGGGTCAATGAAATTTGGTGGCCCTAAGCTAATTTTTAGTGGCCATTGATTGGGGCCAGTGTGCCTGTGCTAATTTTAAGGACTGGGTAAGAACTTTTTTCCTGGCTTAGTGGTCAGAACTCTGTTCTCCTCATTTAATTATTTCAGAATTTTACCTTGACATCTACCAAACTATTAAAGTTTATGTTGCCAAGAAATTAATCTGAGTAGTGGTAATGAAATCATATGTTATTTCAGGCTGTTAATGATATTCTATTAATCCTATGATATATCCATTTTTATTTAATTTTCTTTAAATTTAGGAATGGTGGGTGCCAGAGAGAGATTTTTAGAAGAGACAGTAAACATCTACAAGACTGTCAAACTTGATGTTTCCAATTTTGTTGTATATGAAGGAAATTTGTATTGATATTCATGTATGTTTTATTTATTTATTTATTCTCTAATTCAGGAATGGTGGGTGCCAGGCTGGGACATTCTGTGCTCTGTCCACTCTACACCAAGAGATGGTTCATGAAGAGACGGTAGACATATATAAGACTGTCAAGCTCTATGCAGCCAAGAGACCAAACGTCATTCCAAGCAAGGTAAAAACATTCACTTCTGTAACAACTACATGCCAGGAAATCTGACGTTGATCTATAGAATAGCTCTCCATACAAACATTGGCATGTGTATTGATAAAGGATGTCTTAAGAAATGATACAACCCATTTCGTATTGGTCTTAAGTTGAAAAGTACCGTTTCTATATTGGTTTGAAGAGAGATTGTTCCACTTTTGTTTTTAAAGTACCCGTTTTATACTTCTATTTTTATATGCAAGTCAAAAGGTGCCAAGCTATCAGACCTAGCAGATACTTTGTCAGGGCAATACTTTGTACATGTATTTATACCTATCATCTTGATTCGTCTTCTTCCATTGCAGGAGGACTATTACTTCCTGTTCCGAGCCCTGCAGAGCTGCTACTCAGCGGAGCAGCAGATCAGAAGTCTGCGACGACAGGGATCACGGCGAGGTGTCCTAGACGGACTGGGGGCTACAGTTC
>JBAMJV010002005.1:0-31185 GCA_037951105.1 Echinarachnius parma | reverse complement strand
ATGCAATTTTCTTTTAAGTGAGGGGAGGGGGGGGGGGGGGGGGGGCGGGGGGGGGGGGGGGGTATCCAGCGCCGCCCCCCGGCGCCAGTGGTGGAAGGCATAGTAGGTGGTTAACAGAATGCATGTTCGTATGGTTTGATTGGTGTCAGTTAGTCTCTGCATAACAAATATAAACAAGTTAGGGTATTTAAAGGGATCTAGTAACTTTGTTTACATGTGCAAAAAGTGATGAATGGTTGATCCAATATATATCTTTGTTATCTCATATGTCCACAGGGTATTGTGTGGACATTTCAAGTTAAATGGACATTGTATAGCCAAGTAATGGGCGAAAATGCAAAGTGATATTCAGTAACCCACTGCACTCACTTTGTACACGGAAGAAAAACTCACCCGGAGTGTTTCTTATCTGAATACTTCAATCATACATATCTTTGTAACGAAAGGGAAATTTGAAAAGCCGAAACCTGCCCCATGATTTTATTGTTAATACGAATACAACAAGGTATAAGGGAAAGGCTAGAATTAAAATTTTATTTTGAGGATTTGGATTATGTTACTAAGTCCCTTTAAAGGAAATGTATAAGTACATTTTTTACCGTTGCTATGTAGATATATGTCCCTAGCAACCAAAATTCAGCTGTCAATCCATAATATTGAAAGAGGGAAGATTACATTTTGTATTCATATATAGCTAAAACAGAGTGAATTGTATATTTAAAGGAACATTTGTCAATGTTGCTAAGGAGCGCTTTTTCCATAGCAACCAAATCTAACTATTTCTTTGTTTTTAGCCATTTACCAGACAAACGCTAAATTTTCAATAATGAGAACATTGCTTTCTGCTTCAAATACCTTATTGTACAAACCTACACCAAAATTTGGTTCTAAAGTGGGACATAAATCACCGTTGCTAGGGAGAAATATGCCCCTAGCAACCGATTTTAACTATTTCTTTGTTTTTAGCCGTTATTCCTTAGCTCCCAAAATGTGCAAATGGGAACACTGCATTCGGGGTTTATATACATATTTGGAACATGTCTAGGACAAAATAAAGTACTTTCCAGAGCTGGATTGCGGAACGAAAGAATTTTGGTGTTCGGCCCATGGCCTATAAAGCTTTTAGTGTCATTGTGAAAATAGCAGAGACAAACCGTTATGAACCATACAACGTACTTTGACACTTATTCCATAGTTGATGGCTTGAAACATAGGTCTGACGAAAACAAATCCATGAAAATAAAAACAGTAGTGATGTAAAACTAGTTTTCTGATGCCAAATCTCACTTAGCAGCCAGTTTACGCCCCACCCACATTTAAGGTCCGAAATCGGCGGCGTGATCGACGTGTGATTGACAATACTTTGGCTTACGTCATGACGCGTCATCTACAGACTTTAGTTCATTAGTCCGTTCTTTAGATGACGTCACATTTTGGCGATATAAAAGGGGCATTCCCAGGACAATTAGATATTTACTAATTGCCCCAAAATTGATTGATTTCATGTGAAATGACTGGCAAATTCTTTTTCTTCGGGAAAAATTACATATAGAGAGGCGAATTGTGAAAATTAGGCCATCTAGACGCTGTAGTCCTTTTAAGGCGCTATTAACGTACATTATGGGTTAAATCGTTTGTACGCGTTTTGAGGACTACAAGTAGCAAGATCGCGAGGTTGTCCACCTAGGTTGTGATCCTAAAAAGGCCTAGCAGACATTTCTGGTGCACATCCTTTTTATAACATTCCATGTTGATATCGTACAAAGGGGATGTTTGCTCCCTGGGTATTAGGTTTGGGCTTAAATTTCAGGATGGTCAAAAGATGTGGTACTCGTAAATAGTTTGAGCATCAGTTCGCCCGATTGAGCCATGTGTGCAGGCTGGAGAACATATGAGGCCTCAGTGATGATTTTGGCATTGAACAAGCCAACTCCTCTATATAGCCTGTTGATGGTATCTCTTCCATACGTAATTGATGGTGTTAAACATGCCACTCTTGCGAATTTGTTGCTTGTCCGCTAAAAGGTCTGCGGAAACACAGACAAATGACCCTGTTGTGCTCTGGGTGAGGTCATGTGATTGGGGTATTTGGTCATCAGTTATTGTTCGGGGGTGGGGGTGGGGGGGGGGGGGGTTAGACATCCTGTGTTATATTGTAATGGGCTCAATTAGTGTGACATCCTGTTTGCAAACATGGATGGCGAGACCGGTTTACACGGATTATAAACTGTCGGTTTGCTCTCTTGCTGCTCAGATGGGCACCGGGAGCAGAATGTGTTTGCAGCATTATTTACGTAGTCTCCAGGTTTCAGAGGAAATTGCTATCAGGGCCATATCCGTTGTCAATGCATCCTTTTCGTTCGACCAGCATCTATCTGAGAGAAGGGAAAGGTTGTTTGTAATAATGTTGTGGTGCAGTCGTTTGCATGTCACTGACGTAAATATTTAAGAGCATGCTGGTTTGCGGCAGAAAAGTCGTTTTCGGTGTTTGATGGCAGTACAGAGCTCCGCAAAACAGAAAACATCTACTTCTGAAACATACAATAGTGTACATGTCACTTGCTGAATGTGATCCGTCATTAGTTCTTCGAAGTGGCCATTTTCAAGAAGTTGTACTGCGATATAATTATCAACTGCTTTGGTTTGGTGAGATGTATCGGTGAGATGGATGTGTGTATTCCAGACCAATCTGCATGAGAGGGTGAAATCGGCATATTGAACTTTCTCCTCCCAACTCATTTTGGGCAGGTATAAGGTAATTATTCCCATATATGTGGTGAATTTCTATATTAGTCAATGTAAATCCGTCTCTACAACCATTCTCCAGCATGTCTCAGGATAAACACTGCACACACAGTACAGACAATCTTGAGTCTGTACGTGCTAAAAATTTCTTTATGGATTTCAAGCACCCCAACATTGGCTCGCATAAGAACATCAGTGGCGTAGACAGGTTATTACAGATGGAGGGGATGACATTTCCCCCCCGGCCGAGACCATCAGTCTTGCCAAAATGTCTCGAGACCGAGGAAATTTGGGCAAAACTGGGCTCACAAGTTTTGTTTGTGCAGGGGCTCAAGCCCAACCACACTCACAGGGTTTCCAACTTTCAGCCGGGTGAGAGTGAGCTTTTCGCAAGCGCAACGCGGCCGTAAAAACTAGGTGTCGTGTGCAAAAATCGCCAATTTTCCGTAGTTACAGCGGTTCCTCCGTTCTTGAACTGTTATCACCGACCGTCTTTTGTCAATTTTGCGTCCGTGCTCAGAGACCGCGCGATCCGGCAAACAGCCAATCATCGGCGCTCGCTGCTCGTAGCGAGGTCAAACGTTCACCACCAGCGCTCGCAACGTGTGTGTAGGGTAGTGTGTAGTGTGCATGTGTATTGTGCTGCCCAGCTGTTCAACGATCCTAGTCTACGGCCGTGTTGATCAAATAAGCGAAACGGCTTGTAAAACAGAGTTGTTTTAGCGCGGCCGACGTACCAATAGATCGTTTCTGCGTCGGTGAAAGCCGCCGCGTATCACAGCGAAAAACATCTAATGCGATGGAGCGAAGCGACTGAGTAGGGGGAGGGTGTGGGAGGGGGTGTCACTCCTCCCATGGTAGGAAGCTTTTGCATGGTTGGACTTGAAATTGTGCAATCTAGTGCATACCTAGATAATATATTCGGGATTAAGGTTGACTGCATCTGGGTAAGCGTGATATGACTTGATCGACCAGAAATTGTCAATATATTTTCAAGAAGAAAACAAATAATTGACACCCTAATACATATGGAACCAAACACACACATACACACACACACACACACACACACACACACACACACACACACACACACACACACACACACACACACACACACACACACACACACACACACACACAGTATTTATTTTTATACACAGGTCCAACATAAAAAATATGCCACATTATGTATATGAAGTATCCAACAACATAGCCTACAGCCACGAATGGGTGCCGAGGGAGCGAAGCGACCAAGGGCTGGGGCAGAGCCATAGGGGGAGGGTTTGGGAGGGGGTATAACCCCTCCCACGGTTCAGATTGTGCATGAATATACTTGAAATGGTGCAATTTGGTTCACGTCACACAAGCAGCCGGAGCAATGCCAATGTAGGCACACGGGAACTATATACATACCCGGTAAAGAAAAGTACTCACCCAGACCATACACTAGTTACAAACAGAGATAATCTGCTATCGCGCGAAGCGCGCACCAAAAACTTGGATGTATAAATAAGATCTTGAACGTTAGAATTAACAAGTCTTAGCTCATTCAATTGATACCACTCACACACTCAGACACACGCACCTACACATACACACATACACATACATTCAAACACACACACACACAAATACAAAAATGTATCTTCCCTAAAACCTGGGGGGGGGGGGGGGGGGTATTGTACATGTCATCCCCCCGACTTTGTGAGGTAAGGGGGATGCATACCCCTCACCCCCGCATATTCATTAATATGCACATTAGGACCAGCTTTCTTGGATTTCAGGGTTTTGCAAACGAGCACCGCAAATGGATTCATTGCCCCAAAATACCTTATACAATTTGTTTAAATTACTAGCGTACTATTCCTAGCTAAAGAATGACCCCTGATCCTTTCTCACAAATATACAAATTAGCTAGTTATTCTTTAAATGCAAATAAAAGGGATTTGGTAACTTTGTTGACATGTGCAACAAGCGATGATTGGTTGCTACAATGTATATTGTTGTTATCTGATATGTCCACTGGGTGTTGTGTGAAAATTTAAGTTAAATGGACTTTATATGGCCGAGTAATGTGCAAACAATGCAAAGTGACTTTCACCATCTCATCTTACTCACTTTGTACTTAGTTCTAAACACTTCAATCGTAAATATATTTTTATCGAAAGGGAAAACCCCAAACCTGTGCCATGTTTTGTTTGTTAATAACCATACAACAAGGTATATGCGGGAACCGCTAGAATCTCAATTGGATTTTGAGGATTTGGACAATGTTACTAAGTTCATTTAAACCACTTTCCCCAGCTTCGATTTCTTAAGACTTTTTGTATGTGGAGTTTCCTGCAAGAAATTTCGAAGAAAAGTCCCATGTTGCAACTTTGCCGACGTTACTCTTTTATATTTGTTTAGATTAACTGGACTATTTTATTATCAAGTTCCATATTCTCATTTAATACTCAGGGCGACCATAACTACAGGGAGCGTCGTGTCCAATTCTATCATCAAGGAACTAAGTAAAGTAGTCCCGCATGACAGGTACCATGCACTGGGCGTCAACCTCGGATTTAAATTGATCAAGGTCGAAAGCATCCTCCAGAAGCACAACACCGACTATGCACAAGCTACGACGGAGATTATGATGTCATGGAAAACAGAACATGGCGATGGGCCACTGCAGGCTATTGAACTTCGGGATGTGTTCAGATTGACAGGGCTATCGATTCTAGCTGAAGGCATTCCGGTATACTATCCTAAAGGTAATCCTCAAGGTATGGACGTATATGATACAAAACTAGTATATACAGGGTACCCCCGCCCCCCCCCCCCCCCCAAAAAAAAAAAAAAAAGATAAATAAAAAAATATATATAAATCAATAAAATGATAATCATACAAAATATATATGTATATATTTGAGGTTCTTTTCTGCAATCTTGACAAATTGTTTTTACTTGTATGCGTTGTGCATACATACATTACGTGTTCTTTAAAGGGATAGTTGAGTTTTGGTAGAGAGGGCGCTACACATAATAATTGTTTCGTGAGATAATGCAAAACTTAGTGTAAACTTTGAAAGAGCATAATATTTTAATGACAGAATAAAATTTATTTGATCAAAATCGGTTCAGAAACGGCTGAAATATCCATAAATATAACAATTTGTAATAAAGCTGAGGCCCCAGGTTTATTACAGAATTTTGAACCAGCCGTTAAAAATTCAAAAATATGCTTCCTCTTTTCAAAAGTTACAAAATAGGTATGTTAATAGTTGTTGGTTATTTCTCTATCTAATCACTATTTCAACAAAACATCACTTGCACAATATCTTATTCAAAATGGTTCAAACCGATGAGTGTTTAGAGAGCGCCCTCTTACGTTTTAACGGCTCTTTTTGAATGATAACAAGATCTTTACTACGTCATTTGGAATGTTGTGTTCCTTTCTAGTTATAACTATTAGTTTGTAATGTAATGATGTAGGTTTTGGTTACTAAAATTCAGTTTCACCAAAAATGTACTCTCCTTACCAGAACTCAACTATCCCTTTAATTTGTGTTAGGAATATAACATCAATTAAAACTAGTTTTATTACTCAATCTTTATTGAAGATACCTTGTATTGCTTTCCTTTTTGTATCACATTTGATTGTTAGATCTGCTCGTTATTGAGTATGATAAACTTAATTTATGTTAGTAATATGATATAAAATAGATAGTGGGATTTGATTTAATTTAATTAATTAATTTCCATGCTCTTATTTTTGCATTTTTGTAATTCTTATTATTGTAATTTTTTTTAAAGATGTACATGTACTGTACTAATTTACACTTTGTTAGATTCAATATTTAGTTAGTATTACATATTTAAAAGTAAGTAACGATTAGTAAATTGGTTCGTTGTTATTGTTAGACTAAAATTAAATGAGAATATGCATATTATAATTATAATAATCAATTTTTTAGGCTACCATGTTAGTGTCTTTCTTGCCAAATTAATTCATAAATATAAATTATGTGTTTGATGTTAAATAATATTTGTATTGTGTTGTAATATATTTATTCATGTATGTTCATAATTATTTGTGTTCATGTACCCAAGGCACTTTAGTCGTCGAACTACAGCCCTGTTCATTTTGTTCAATAAAAACCGATAAATCTATCTATCTATCTACTTGTACTATGCTTTTATTGTAAACATTTGACTTTGATGTATTATTCATGAATAAAGTTATCCTTTGAAAATTCAAAAAGTCTTCTTCTTCTTCTTCATCTTCTTCTTCTTCTACTTTTTCGTCTTCGGTTTTCTTTATCTTTTTCGTTTTCTTCATTTCCTTCTTCTTTTCTTACCGTAATCAGCATTAATTAATTAATTTATGAAATACGGATAACTAATATCAATCGAATTAATGATTTCTAGCAATGATCAAGTAATACACGGCGTATATTCTATGCCCCAGATTCGGTATCACCAATGGAAAGAAATGACAATGACGACAAGACAGTCCTTGAGCAACAGGACAACAAAGGCAACAATCAGACGAATATTGTTGAACAACTGGACAAGAATGATAAGGTATGAAACGTATAAATAAAAAGGTGTCGATGTTCTGTCTGGTCCCATTTCGTATAAGGCAGCAAATCGTTTTTGCAGCATCAACGGGAATTTACCCACACACTAAGAACAATAGGTCACTTTTGCACCCTTGTTTTGCCACCCTGGCATTACTTGTATAGGTGCACATTTTGCACTTTATATTAACCAAAAAAGTTGCACCTTCGGGTTTAAAGGTTGCATCTTTCTGGTGCACCGGAGCACCCTAATATGCCAGTCTGACCACTGTGCATTTAACGTTGCACCTATAATCTAAACTATAACGTTACACCTACCTAAAACTCCACCATTATACGTTACACAATGATAGTTATAACTTCACCATGCTCGAAAATAAATACAATACAAACGACTAAGTAAAACCCATATTATCATTCAGAAAAAAATCCGTTACCACTCAAGAGGGCGCTCTCGAAGAAAATCTCTGGTTTTAGCCATTAAGTTACGAAATTGTGCATTTAATGTTTAATTGTCAAAATGATGATTCAATAGAGATATCATCAACAAATTTTAAAAAATCTATTCAGATTTTGCTCAGTGTAGGCTTTTAAAGTGATCCAGGTAAAGTGTCAGATATTGCACAAAATGACATTTGAGACTTCAATCCTATATCAATATCATTGTAAAATACAATTGAAAGATTTGTGAAAGTTTGAAGGAAAACGAACACTGTTTACCTAGTGAAAAAACGAATATTGAGTTCATATTTTATCACCGAATACTGATGGCTTGTCGTAGAATTGCAACAGTTATAACTGGCAGCCTATGACGATATATCCGCACCCGTGTATGTTTACATATGCGGTATACAACATTCCTGGAATTCCGGCACGTGTTGGATCAAAGTTCTCTAGGTCGGGAATGTTTCCCACGCTCGGACGTATCCAGCTGAAACAAGTGTACTTTTTAACGCTTTTCAAATAATGATAATTATCTTCATACTAAAGGGACATTTGAAAAAATCTAACCCTATTTTATTCTTCTCTTACCATAAGCTAAACAACACGGCAGAAGAGAAACGAGGAAGCTCCAATTATTTTTCGTGGAGTTAGACACTTTACCTGGATCACTTTAAGGTACTTAGTGACATTGTCGAAATCCTCAAAATCCATTTGGAATTCTAGCGGTTCCCTGATACATCGTTGTATTTTTATTAACAATAACATTATAGGACAGGTTTCAGTTTTTCAAATTTCTCTTTCGTTAAAAGCATATTCGATTGAAGTGTTCAGATTTTAAATAATCCAACGGATCGCGAAAACCGTATACAAAGTGAGTGCAATGAGTTTGTGAACATCACTTTGCATTTTAAAAAAAATTATCAAAAGTAAATATGTTTATAGATATTTTAGCCGTTTCGGACCTGATTTTGTTTAAATAAAGTTGATTCTGTCATTAAAATTAATTGAATACAATACCAACGCACACACCTTAAATTTCATTAGCAGTTGCTATGTCAGAAGGAAGGCATTGTCTAAGCTATTGTTTGAAGGCATGCCGGGCATGCTTTTGTGTGCATGTTCTTTTTGTACTTTTATATTTTGTTAATCATATAGTAGCTTACCAGTACTTGACAGATGATGTCACAACCAGTCAACAATATAATTCACTCTGGAGGTTTGTTTTAGGACGTTGGGCTTAGCAACATGAAGACAAATAAATTATACAAATTTTAGAAATATACAAAACAGATACAGCAGACATTGTATAATAAGAAGGATCGTGAACAGCTCCCCAATACACATGATAAAAGCAACAAATTTCTTTCCCCACCAATGCAAAACCTTCCAGATTATAACTTCTCCCCAAGATACAAAGACCATGATATCCAGGCCGTCCTATCCTCTCAGGAAATGAATCACCCACAGAGAAAATTTGTCTCTTTGTCGATCATCACACTAAAACTCTCGTCCCTCTAGCACCTTCCTACATCCATGACACCCCTGACTTTCTTAGGAAACTTGAAGTCATCAATGATCAAAATAATATCCGAAGCCGCTATCATCGGCACTCATGATGTTTCATCATTGTACACCTGCTCGGTTCATCGATCATGTGTGAGACCGCCCTTTGATTAAGGAGTCGCTGCATCATGTGTAGCTTTGGCTAGGAGCGGTCACTGCAACCCCCCTATTTCTGACATAAAATCTCTCATGTCCCATGTACTAAGCAAACACAATTTCACTTTCTTGAACCAGCAATATATACAGGCATTTGGCACGGCAATGTGAATGGCTAAATCATTACAGAACATCACCGGTGCGCAGCAACGTACCAGTTTTGGCATCCGCGCGCCCTTTTCTTCCATCCCGAATCAGATTATGCACAACATTAATCCTGGTTCGTTGCATGATATTTCGCGGTATTATTCGCGGGATTTTTCGCGGGATTATTGGTGTCAGACAGCAAATAATCCAGAAAGAATACCGGTATTCCAAAAATATCGGTATTCTTTGTTCTGTCTGACACTGCCTATTCACGCGCGCGGTGCAAGCGTATTCGCGATGGTTTCTATTTTCGGAATGCAACCCCACAAGTTCAAGTCATTACGTTAAATTTAAAAGGGGAAAAGGACAGTTCTTTGCACCAAGATGAATGTAGCTCGCGGAAATCCTGTTTTTAGAAATGTGCGTCACTTTTTTAGACCATCTACTGATTTGTGTCGGAAATATCACCTTTTGATTTTAGAGGCGGACTGGAATCACGTCGTGGTAGCTCAGGATCTTATCACGACACTAGTAAGCAGGGGCCACGGAAGCGGGGGGCTGCAGCCCCCCACGGTTTGGGCTTACAACAAAGAAATACATAAGCATAAAATAAAGAAATACATAACAGTTTCAATGTGGTCAGCCCCCCCCCCCCCCCACACACACTTTCAAAACCTTTCCGCGGCCCCTGGTAAGTATCGTTTATAACAAATAATCCCGGAAACTGGATAAAGAATAAACTTAAGGGAGGTTTGCGTAGTTGCTATGTATCCTGGATACCTCTCAATAATTTACTGTGCACGTAATCGACAGAAAACGCGAAAGAGGTCACACATATCAACTACGCAAGCCTCCCTTAAGTTTAATTCATTGTCCCGTTTCCGGGATTATTTGTTATAAACGATACTTACTCAGTGTCGTGCTAAGATCCTGAGCTACCACGCCGTGATGCAAAAGTGACGCAAATTTCTAAAAATAAGATATTCGCGAGCTACATTCATCTAGGTGCAAAGAACTGTTTTTTCCCCCTTTAAATTTAACGTAATGACTTGAACTTTTGGGGTTGCATTCCGAAAATAGAAAACATCGCGCATACGCTTGCACCACGCGCGTACTACGCGCAGTAAGGGTACCCATGTAAGGGTACCCATGTAAGGGTACCCATGTCTGTAAATAGGTACCCATGTCTAAGCATTTTTGTGAAAAATCAATTAATCAACGATCAACGTTGAAGGAAGCTAATCGGCGGTCACGTTAGTTCCCAAAATTCAATTTAGTGCTACGCGCGCTCCGGTAAAACGTTAGCGGTATACTTCAATGGGCACACACCACACAACGTGTTCGTATCGCTCGCTCGCATGCGCCGAGTCTCGCCGACGTCGCATGTTAGCTGTGTATTTTCCGCAATTGTTGTGTATTTTGTAGCAAGCATAGCGAGCTTGAACATTTCTTGCAATTTCACATCGGCAAATCCCCAAAACCCAGAGAAAAGAGGGAAGATGAATAAATGAAAAAATGATTTTTCTAAAAAATGGGACCCATGTCTATAGATGTTTTGTATGAAAAGGGGATCCACTTCTAAGGATCTTTCTTGAAAAAGTCACCCTTCCTAGCCTGCGGCACATCCCCGTATACCCAATATACGTGAGCACCCCCCTCACCCCGGGGTTCGACATACGATTTGGAGAGGGAAGGGGGCCGATCAACGAAGTCTCACCTTTCAAAGCTCAAAACAAAATGCTAAATTAATTATTGCAAATTCAGCAACCATTTATTGTACATTGGTAGTTCAGAAACACTAAATTTTCTTTTTGTTTGGATTCATTAGACGCAAAAAACACGAAAAATAATAAACCTGAATCTGAACTTTATAACCAACAGTGTACAATGCGCAAATAACTTGTGTGTTTTGTGACATTTTGAGACGAGCGGAGAGATATGAGAGTTAGAGTCTGACGTAATGGGGCGCTAGTCCACTTCAATCCACGTTGCGTAGCTTGAATATTTGTGAATACACAATTTTGGAGTATGATTGTTTTACTTGGCACACATATTCCTTGGATCAAAATAAACAAGGCCTATTTTCCATAATTTATGCACATTTAATCATTAAAATAGTGTTTTTATATTCCTTGGATCAAAGGGAGAATCTAGTTTGCATAGATACATAGTGTCTCTATAGATGAATCTTTTTCATTTGATACAAGGATGTGTGCCAAGTAAAATAATTATACCAAAATGGAGTCAACACCCATACTTTTGGCCCTTAACAAGCCTACTAACTGTTTTAGCAATGACTGATAGTTGTCTGGGCGATTATTAAATTAGCAATTCTCATCTTCCTGCCTGAATGTCTGAACGGAAAGATGTTTTGATCTTTGCTTACAAACGTATCATAATAACTGCCATATGTAGGCTTGGAACATAACCTTCATATGGCAGTTATTACGATACGTTTCTAAAAAGGCATTGGTTTCAACCGTTTTTCATACAAAATTATGCATGTTATGTTTTATTGAATTAATGATTAGATAGAGAGATCATCAACAAATACTATTTAAAAAAAGCTTTTAACAATTTTTGAAAAAGTTGAAACATTTCATCTAAATTATTTTGGCCCCAAATAATTATAAGATCCGATACATTTATATATATTTCAGCCGTTTCTGGGTTTATTTTGACCAAATAAAGTTTATTATGCCATTAAAATTGCATGTTCTCTCTTGGAACATAACTTGATGTGTGCGTGCGCTATTCCACTTCAACCACAGTGCATTGTTTAATAAAAAAGAATCGACTTAAAAAATCATGACCATTATTTGAGTACTCTTCATGCGCGCGTCACGGCGTAGGGTAGCTAGACGCGTAGTGTTAAGCCGGTGTTCGCATGTCACCGAAACCTGATCCCAAAATAGCGATTTTCAAACGCCGAATGTTTAGGTCGCAGAGCTCGTAAACAGGTCGCCCAAAGATCGCTCGGGCATTGGCATGTATTCGTTCGATGTACGGGCGGCAATCTGGCGATTTTAGACCATTTAGGTCTTTAGAATTCGGAGTGAGGTCGGAAGAGATGCGCGGCCGTCGCACGGGCTCCCTACGATACCCGAATGACCTCCTCTAGCATATCGCCCCGAATTGTAAACAATCACGCGTGCTTCGAGCGCACTACGTGCTGGTGTCGGGCCGTGGTCAGGCGGCTTCTACGGGCCCCGGCAGGGCTCCTCCTGCCTAGTCAGCAATTTTTCCCCTGGCCACGGAGGAGGCCCGTCCGTGTGTCCACGGGAGCCCGCCTGGAGGTAACCCGGAGCCCACTCGGCCGTCGCTCGGTTTCGGACGGGCACCGACAGACCTATTTATCATCGACCGAAGCTTGGACGGCGTCCATCCGTATGTCTAGCAGGTATCGCCCGACAACTATTTATTTATCGGCGGGCCCCGGACGATTTCGATCACTAGTGTTCAAAGGTTCCGCCCGAGCCCCGTCCAATATGTGACAGGGTAAATTTTAAAGCGACTTTCTGGCGGGGTTGAAACTCGGCGACCTCCTGGCGATCAGCAAATATTCGGCCGGAGTCCGTTTGATTTGTGAAGCAGACATTATGTCGAAAACAACTAACAGCAGATGATACGTCATTTTGCCCATCTTTGGCGAGGGAGCGAAGCGACAACCCAAAAGTGTGCTCGGGTTTTGTTGAACGAGGGGTGTGGGGTGTGGGGAAGGGGATTGTTCACAAACAATGCTCGCCGCCCCCAATGCAGTGTGTTTTTGGATGGGGGCTTCCAAAGATTGTGGATTTAGCTGTTTATAAATGGGAAGATTATTAATTGCACATTGCAAGCATCATGTTATGAGGAGGTGTTGTCCTACCATATAGAGTACATAAGCCATCATGTCATAAAACACTTTTTTAGAATTTTCAAATTTGGACTTCATTTTCAGAATGAGCATAACAAATAATGTCCAAATACCGAATATCAAAGGTATAGGTTATAGTCCGTGGGCCAGAGGGGTCTACCGGTGACCCCCCCCTATGATCCTCCGACTTGGGTGTCATTTTGTCCATTGATATGTCTAATGTTAGAAACAAAATGTTCCCAAGAAAAAAACTCATTTGCACTATGATTTTTTACTACTTTTTTGGAGGAATGTAAAAGTAGCACTTTTTCATTTTTTTGCTGCATTTCTTAGGGTTGGTGAAAATTGAGATTGCATGAAATGCTCTCATTTCATAATGGCTATGTCTGTATCAACTAAACTTTCCTGATAAATATGTTTACATAGGCATAAGACACAGGAAAAGTTTCATGGTCAAAGTTGATTGGCTTCATATAATTATGACGTCATCAAATTTGCATATGAAAAATCATGGAAATTTCCTTGAACAAAACGGTCAAAAAAACAATGTTCATTAGTACAGTTTATTTTTTTCACCATGAAAATGATGATAATGAGCTGAAACTTATGTTGTCTATTTCTGAAAGTATATTATGATCGGAAATGGTGTTATTCTTTGAATATAATGTACAAAAATTACATTTTTAATTACGTAATCACCATGCGACATGATAGTTTTAAGGCATATGATGGCCATGTTGTGTATAGGGCCCAAGTGAATACATATTGCTTCCTCTTTTATTTCTTTATTTGAGAACCAATCACTCTCATATTTGGCACGTATGTAAAACTAGTAGGGCTCTTTAGTTTGCAATAAGTAGAATTTCAAAAGGTCATCATATGAGGGCGCTATTTACTCAATTTTGATAAAAACATACACAATCCTATAAATTATTATTAAAATGTTTTTTTTTTCTCGATCTGTCTGCTTTGTATAGACAACTTGATATTTTTTTTTGCATTATTATGCAAATTTTCTTTTCCTAGAATGAAATTTAAGACTGTTATGTTGTATATTATATGTTTTAGGCCCTAAATTAGGCATAACTCCGTCTGAATTTCACCTTAAAAGTGGAATACGGATTGCATTGCGCTACATACAAACAATTTAAGATTATACATTTAATAGTAACCCTATGTATCTAGTCCTGAGTGAGATTTGTGATAGCATTTTTACTCCAATATCAAGTTAAGATAAAATATTTGGGAAAAATTCTAGTCAGAAACTTGTTTTTCAATATTTGTATTATTCTTCAGTTTGGCATGTCATTTCTTTTCAGAGAAGAGAAAAAATTAACACCTCTTGTCTGCAGTTCATTATTTGATACCTACCCTACAAAAGTGACAGAAACGTCATGTGATAACTAAATGAGTACACGCACATGCATGCCTTTATGATTACCATGGCGACAGAAAATGGCAAATTAATTAAATACAATTAAAGTTAACGTCCACATTAAAAATGTTTTAGATCATGAAAAGTTGTCTAGAATTTAGAGGCACGTGCATGGGAACGTATGTGTGTGTAGAACTGTTAACTCCTTTTTGCAACATTTGCGCTTTTATTTTGTTACCAAAATCAACGTACTATGCCAATATTCATAATAAACGGGATACTAAGAACATTCCATTAATCACTGACACCTCACATATGATCTGCTAGCATGACGGCGTGTGAAAGCATGGCTGTGGCAATAGCTGATGTCAGTTAGATTAAATCTTTCATGATTGTTTTTCTTTACTACGAATAAAGGTGACAAATAACTTAGGCATTACACCGTCTGTCTCATATACTAGCTGTAGTGATGAGATATAATGCCAACATGTACCATTATCTTTACGCCATGAAATTATGATAAAGAATTATACCAAAATTAAGCATCTACCATCTAGCTGCGCCACATCTTTAATCCTTTGAAGGGCTTGATCCTAAACCAGCACCACGCAATCACAAAAGAGCACCCAAAATTTGGGCATGCTGGCTCCTGACCAATGTTATTAATCACGAGCTAAGTAATTAATTTGCCACAGTCCATAGAAGATATCTTAAAACCAACAGCAATTGCTACCTATGCATATGAAACCGTAAGCCACTGGCTCATCCTTAACATGTAAATGAGGTTACAATTGATTCACTTAACCAAACTGCTGAAACAATTCTGATTTATGCTGAAGACCTTTGAATTGTAGTCAAGAGCACAAGAACACAACACAGTAATGATCTGTCATATTAATAGCACACTCAGTACAATCCTAAACATACACCAACTAAATGTAAATCTTACCACGACAAAATTTACATGTGTGGACAACCCTGTTGGGAGGACACTTTTCCTGTCGCAGAACGGCATCCATCAGAACATGCAAGCTCCAGAAAAAGACATATCAGCAACAAAGCGTTAAACAGACCACTTCTTTGCCACACCTTCAAGCTGTTCAAGCGACTAGTTTTGAACCGCTTATGTGCAGTTGTAGAACCATCTCTGATGAAGGAGCAGGCAGGATTCCGTTCTGGGAAGTCTTGCACAAGACAACTGCTTAACCTTACCCAACATATAGAAAATGGTTTCCAGTAAGTGTCTTAACTGGAGTTGTGTTTGTAGACCTCTCAACAGCTTATGCTACTGTCAACCACCACAGGCTCTACACAAACTACTGAATGTGAACAACATGCACCTGACCAAAATGGTCAAGACTCTGATTGAAAAAGTTGGTTGAGCTGTTTGGAAAAAAGAGTCGTTGGCGCAGGCAGAAGAATGGCCTCCCCAAGTAAGCATTCTGGCCCAACTCTGTTCAGCATTCATGGGCGTAGATCTGTCATTGATACTTATTCATCGAGGGGGGGGGGGATGATCTATTGATTCATCCCTCCCTGATGAATATGTATTACGTACATGTAAGTATATATGCCCATGTCAACATTTATGTAAACGATCAACCTATATCTACCCTGAGACAAGGTTTCATCTGTGCAGACGACCTGTGTATCACCACCAAAAGTGATAACTTCCCTAAGGCAGAAGCCATCTTGTATGAGGGACTTACCAACCTATCCTTGTACTACAAAGATAATCATCTGAAGTCTAATTCAACTAAATCTGAAATAAGCGCCTTTCATCTGAAGAACATGCATGCAAACCAGAAACTGAAGATCACTTGGAATGGAACTAGACTGGGACACTGTGATAGTCCTCTCTACATATCTAGGGGTGACCTCAGATATATCTTTCAAACGTACTAGGCCTATATCACCAAGCTCGAGGGAAAGGTCAACAATCAGATCTACCGCTCTGGCTCTCACTTATACTATGTTGCAGAGTATGCCTGCACGGATGTGGGAAAGCTCAGCACATGCAACGAAGAACACAAGCTTCCGTTATATCACATGATGTATGAGATGAACGAAGACTGATAACATATATCTGATATCTGGCATCACACCCCCTGAAATAAATAGGGCTGCTGATAGCCAGAAGGAACGACTGAGACAAACAGAGGACGAAGGACACCCACTGCATCCTTAGATTGAGCTTTAGGACATGCCAGTAGTGTATGCCTATGGTGCCATCATAGAAACTGTCAGCAGGATTCAACCAACCCTTGATGACTTTGCGTAGCCTGAATAGGCTTTGGCAGGCATGGGAAGATGCAAACCAACATGATGAACTTGGGATATATCGAAGGTGCAGCAAAATGCGAGTGCGATCAACCCCCTCAGATCATGGATGACCTGCTTAATTGTGATATGGTACATTGAATGTGCACAATCAAAGATCTGACAGAGGCAAACGACGTAGCGCTCAGATTTTCCCGACTTTGGCAGGAATTTGTGTGATGATACGAGATAATGCATGAAACAAGCTCTAAACTGCTATTGAAGGTGAGGGTCAGTAAAAAAACAACAACCGATAATCTCCTTGAAAACAAACAGTTTATCAATCTGCAGCAGAGAATGCCTTCACTGTACGCGTGTGGGAGAGATTCTATCACGTAGAAAGGGTAGACTTATCTCTAACAGTTGTCCATCGCCAACAATTATCGAGGCAGAGCTCTGTAAAGCGGCCTTGTTTTGTTTTGATGAAAAGAGACTTATACATAGGAGCGGCGATTGGCCTTTTCAAAATGAAAATGGGAACCTTAGGATCGTCGATCTGCCTTTTTTTGATGAAAGATGGGACCCTTAGGAGCGGCCGGATCGGCTGTAAAACAGGGGTCTTTGAAGCGACACATACCCGTTTTGCAAATACTGTATACACGAGTACCCCCCCCCCCCCCTTGGGGTCATTGATGACGATGGTTGACCACGGTTTATTACTGTTTGTTATCGACATGTCCACATTGATCTTCGTAGCTTATTTATGCCATAGATATCTCCTGAGGAATATACATTTAAAAGGAAAAAAGTTCAACAGATATGTGTCGCCCATCCTTCGTTGTTATTTAAGCTTAAAAGCATGTATGCTCTGCCACCGTTTCCCACACAGTGGATAAAACAGCGAATCGATATCAACAATGTTGCCATAGTGGCTTTTCAGGCCGTGATCCTTCCAGATTATTTAGGGTTCTCAGGAAGGCCAGATTATATTGAACGGTTACAACTGTATCTCTACCATTTCTAAGTGTCAATGTCTAATGGAATGTCTCCACTTAATTGCTCTAAATAAACTTTGATGTAAAATTATGTTTGATGAATATGAATATGAATAGTATGCTTCATCTTTATTAAAGAACAAGAGTTGCAGAAAATAATGCTGTACACACAGACTTCCCCTGTGCATATATAGGTTTTGTAAACTCTCTGTTACCCTGGTAAGCTCAAACTTATAATGTTCATCCTTGTTAATGAGACGTACTATGCTGTTCCCTTTTCTAAAAAGGGTGGTCCAAGCATAAAAGTAATATAATTAATGTTTTTCTGTTTAAATCTGACTAGATGTATAATAGCTATTTTGTGTTTGTTATGTATATTTGATATTCGTAAATGTATTCAGATAGAAACAACTTACTCAATGCTAGATTAACAGGGCTGGACAAATGGTACATAAAAGCATATGTATCGCGATGTATTTCTTATTTCATTTTCAAGGTCACATTCAGACAATTATAAACTATTATACATACATATCCTTGGACGTATGAACTTGCATACTGTACTAATGAAACAAAATCGAGTTGTCAACACAAAACCATCAGTTTAAGACAAAAAAAATCATAATTGAGGAGGGATCAAATAATGAACTGTCAACGAGACGTTTTCATTTGTTCTCTTCTCTGAAAAAAAGTGATGCCAAAAAGAATAATACAAAATAATACAAAAACAAATTTATGGCAAGATGTCCCAAAACATTTTGCCTTAGTTTGATATCGTAATAGATATGGTATCGAAAATCTCACTCAGGACTAGATTAATAGAGTTAGGATTAAATAAACAATCGAAATAGTTTGTATGTAACGCACTGTATTCCCTATTCCACTTTTAAAGTAACATTTACACATACTTATGCCTGATTTATGCCCTAAAAAAAAGAAGATACAACAAAAGTCTTTAATTTCACTCTAGGAAAAGTAAATTTGCATAATAATGCGACCTAAAAATCAAGTTGTCTATAAAAATCAGACAAATAGAGAAAAAAGCCTCATTATATCGAATCTATGGGATTTTGTAGGTTTTTATCAAATTTTAGTAAATAGCGCCCTCATATGATGACCTTTTGAAATTCCAACTATTGCAAACTAAAGAGCCCTACCAGTTTTACATATGTGCCAAATATGAGAATGATTGGTCCTCAAATAAAGAAATAAAAGAGGAAGCAATATGTACCGCCTTGGGCACTACTCTAAATGGCCATCATATGCCTTAAAACTACATATGACGCATGGTGATTACGTAATAAAAGACGTAATTTGTGTACATTATATTCAAAGGATAACACCATTTCTGATCTTAGTATACTTTTAGAAATATACAACATAAGTTGTCAGCTCATTATCATAATTTTCACGGTGAAAAAAATAAACTGTTCTCATGAACATTGTTTTTTTGACCATTTTGTTCAATGAAATTCCCATGATTTTTCATATGCAAATTTGATGACGTCATAATTATATGAAGCCAATCAACTATGACCATGAAACTTTTTCTGTGTCTTATGCTTAAGTAAACATATGTATCAGCACAGTTTAGTTGATACAGACCTAGCCATTATGAAATGAGAGCATTTAATGCAATCTCAATTTTCACCAACCCTAAGAAATACAGCAAAAAATGAAAAAGTGCTATTTTTACATACCTCCAAAAAAGTAGTAAAAAAACATAGTGCAAATGAGTTTTTTTCTTGGGAACATTTTGTTTCTAACATTAGACATATCAATGGACAAAATGACACCCAAGTCGGAGGATCATAGGGGGGGTCACCGGTAGACCCCTCTGACCCACGGACTATTACGTATTAGCTGAGATATGCCCAACCGAGTGAATTTTACTTTAATGGGCAATCATTTTTATAGCGCACTGGTTCATAAATGTATGGACCAGTGCATTATAACACAGATTGCCCATTGACAAATAAAATCATTTGGTGGACATATCTCAGCCAATACTTTACATATTCCTTTGATTTTCGGTATTTGGACATGAATTGTTATGCTCTTTCTGAAAATGAAGTCCAAATTTGAAAATTCTAAACAAGTGTTTGTATGACATCATGGCTTCAATGGTTAGACAAAGCCTCCTCACAACATGATGCTTGCAATGTGCACTTAATAATCTTCACATTTCTAAGCAGCTAAATCCACAATCTTTGGAAGCCCCCTATCACCCCCACCCCCCCCCCCCCCCCCCAGAGGCGCTGATTCCATCCGAAAACACATTCTGCATGCTCTTTCTAAAAATGAAGTCCATATTTAAAAAATCTAAAAACAAATGTTATGACATCATTTCATCACTTCACCACTCTATGGAGTAACTTTAGCATGATAGCTAACACAGATTGCAAGCATCATAATGTAACCCTGAATAGAATCAATCGAGGATCTAAACCCACATTTGGAAGCTAAGTGGGGGTCCAGGGGGCGAAGCCCCTTGGAAGCTTTGGTATTTTTAATATCCAGAAATAAAGATGTTGTCTATATGAAAATAGGAAATACAGTTAATTATTTATAGTAAGTTATATATATGGTAATTTCCAAGGTGCCCCCCCTCCAAAATTAATTGTAACGGATTTGGTTGATTTCAGTTCCATATGAAAGATCATCGAAACAAACATGGGAAATAATAATAATTCCTATTAAAATGCTCTCATTGTTGTGAAATTTGCTTTCAAAATATCATATAAATGTGGTTGACGTCCGGGTATCACTTTTAAGAGAACTCTAGCGCGAGGCGCTAGCCTTCTAGGTCCTCCTAATAGAGGATTGAAACTAAATATGTTTGTGCACGCTAATTGTGCTTAAAACTATACGTATGATACGGTACTTACCAGCAATTCACTCTTCAGTAATTATGTGATCCAACTATCGGGTGGATTAAAATTATGATTTTTCCCTCCATTCCGCAAAAAAAAAATCAGTGATATATGCGCCTCATGGACTTCTCTCCGTGTGTTAGCGCGACTCCGAACGAAAGGCAAACAAACGGGGCTTGCGTGCGATACACATGAATATGCGCGGTACTATTACCACGCACTACAGTCCCGTATTAGGATCTAGAACGCTAGCGCTTCCCGCTGGCGTTCTCTAGAGTGATAACATGATAACATGGGTTTTACTTTGTCGTTTGTAATTGTGTATTCTTTTCAGGCATGGTGAAGTTATAACTATTAGTTTGTACCGTAATCGTGCAGGTTCTGGTTACTAAAGTTAAGTTTGACCAATACTCAACCTTATCTTTAAGACAGCATATCTCATATTTTGTAATGATATAAGTTATTGTATATCAAATTAAAGATAAAAGTCTGTAACATGTTACTTATCTAGGTAACTATGGTTAAAATTACAAGGGACACATGAAACAGACAAGCTTTATGCCTCAAAAACAGACCAATATGTTGATGCTCTCATATTCCCTGGCCCTGTTTAAAGGTGGAATGGTGTCATAAAAGACATGCCCTGCACATCTGGTTTCAAGCAAGACGCTTACTCATTGCAGTCGAATGGTGCATTCATCCATTGTTTTCGCTATTTTTAAAAACAGACCTTGCTATTGTTCATTGACCATGGCAGTTCATGCATGCATGATTACAACTGTAATTTATATTCTACCTGTAGATGACTACATTTCCTTTGTGATAATGTACACTCTGTAGTACATACATACTATATATCTCAATTTAAACAAGACAGTGTCCTGCTTCTTTTTGTGCGGAGTAATTAGCTCAATTTTAATGGGCATAGACAGCAGTCCTAAATATAAAACTATTTAGTCAGTACAGGGGTTCCAGAGGGCACAGCCGGCGGAAGATTTTGGATCTGGGCAGTTTAGCACTATCAAAATGTGGTTGACAAAAATGTAATGTCTATATAGTATTATTTGTCACATTATGAATCAATCGGGGCAATGCTCCTTTTTAAAAATGTTATTATATATTTTCGAGCCCCAAATATTGGGGAGGGGGAAATAATACAAGCAATCCTTCACCTGAAATATTGGAGGGGATATTTCCCCCACCCCCTCCCTGTGATACATCAAAGTCTGGTATCAGGTTGACATGCGCCCTCTTACCTTCATTTACCTGGAATTGTATCGCATATTGCGTATCCAATGTTTTATCAAATGTTAGCTTCATTAAAGGGGTAGTTTAGTTTTGATAAGGCTGAATTTTAGTAGCCAAAACCTGCGCAGTAACATTATAAACTAATAGTTATAACTCCACCATGCTCGAAAGATATACAAAATTACAAACGACTAAGTAAAAAGCCTGTTATCATTCAAAAAGAGCCATTAAAACACATGTACAAGAGGGGGCTTTTTAAAAAGGCATTGGTTTCAACCATTTTTCATACAAAATTACGCATGTGATGTTTTATTGATATAATGATTAAATAGCGAGATCATCAACAACTATTTAAAAAAACTCTTTTGAACATTTTTGAAAAAGTGCAAGCATTTTTTTTTTCTTTTCTAAAAATCATCTAATTATTTGGCCCCCAAATAATTATAAGATCAGATATATTTATTGATATTTCAGCCGTTTCTGGGTCGATTTTGAACAAATAAAGTTTATTCTGCCATTAAAATTGTATGTTCTCTCAAATTCCACACTCAGTTTTTCATTTCCTCACAACAAAATTGTGATGTGCAGCGCCCTCTCTACCAAAACTAAACTACCCCTTTAATTTCAAGATAAACCACAATCTTCGCATGTTAGACATGATTTATATATTGAATGCATACAAACTTATAACCACAACATTTTAATATGATTATCGTTAATGTATGACTATATTTGTATTTTAATACAGGTCACGACAGGAGATGCAGGCGGAGAATTAGAAGCGACTGTCAGCGTAGATTTCTCCCCAAGGTCACCTGGAAAGCCAAGAATCATACAAATATGCCATGACTCAATTAGTCTTGAATGGAATCCAATACAGGTCGTTCTTGCATGTGTACGTTGTTATCAGGTTAAATGCAAAACCCTGAGTTCAAATCCAGATGATGAATCGTTTGTTATCGATACGACAGAGGGACCAAGCACCTCTGTGACGATACGCTCTCTGAAATGTGACACCGCATATCAGTTCTCAGTGAAAGCTATATACAATAGTGGGAGTTCAGAATGGAGTGATCCGAGCTCCATTGCTACGACCTTGCCATCCATCCCTTCGACAAAGCGAACAATCCTCAAGAGAACTCATTGTTCTGTAAAACTAAAATGGGATGAACCACAGGTGGGTGGTGAATGCGTGCATGAATATTGTGTAAAATACAGAATTAAATCATCCAACAATGATTATAAATGGCTTGAACGCACAGTTAGAAATACCTGTCATACTTCCATAACGCAACTTAGCCCATATACTGAATATGAGTTCTCGGTGGTATCAATATGTAAGGGTAAACATTCTGGGCCTTGTGCAGCAAACAACACTACATTTGTTAAATCTAAAACCCTTCCATCTAGTCCACCCGGCAAGCCGAACATTTCTAAGATATCACACTCTTCCGTCATGCTGAAATGGGCTGCGCCCGAGCATGGTCGTGCATGCGTAGAGGGTTATCTCGTGAGGTATAGACCTAGACACACTTCTTCAACAAACGGTCATGATTGGTTAAAACACGAAATAAGAAGTAGAACCACTGAGGCGACCATAATCAAACTGACACACAACACAGAATATGAGTTCTCAGTGTCAGCAATAGGCGAACATTCGGAAGATCTCAGTGAAATGGGTGAAGTTAGAATTGCCAGAACCCTCTTGTCCAGCCCACCCGGCAAGCCAGAAATCATAAAGGCATTTGCTGATTCTGTAACGCTCAAATGGGCTCCACCAGGGGATGGTAGTGAATTTGTGCAAACTTATCTTGTAAAGTATAGAAAGAGATCACCGAAACGGCTTGGTAAATGGTTTAAAAACACCGTATCTGAATGCACTACAACCATATCAAATTTGAAAAGTAAAACTAGGTACGAGTTTATGGTAGAAGCAAAATGTTACGATGAGGACCCCCAACGACGTGCAAAAAGCCTAAGTACAGTTGGTGAAACCCTTCCATCCAGCCTACATTGCATTCCAGAAATAACCCACATTTCTCACACTTCTGTAACGATCCAATGGACTGCACCGAAGGTTGGTATTAAACGCGTGCAAGCGTACCGTGTAAAATACAGAAAATATCTACCAAACCAAAATCATAAATGGACTGAGCGTGACACATCAGTAACAAAGACCAATATAACCATACCCAGACTGACACCAAGAACCATGTATGAGTTTTCATTAGCACCAATATGCGAGAATGCCGTACGTGAAGTAATCACAGCTGAAACCCTTTCATCGAGTCCGCCTGGAAAGCCAAAGATTATCAAGATGTCCCATAACTCTGTCAAACTCAATTGGGATGCACCCCATGTCGGGTGTCCATTCGTGCAAGCTTATCTGGTGAAATTTAGAGAAGCAACATCTGGGCGACACTGTGGATGGACTGAATACAGTACACAAGGTACAACCACCAAAGTAACGCTACCTAATTTGAAACCTAACACTGCTTACGAGTTTTCAGTAGCAGCGATATACAACAATGGCACTTCTCTATCTAGTCCAATAAGCAAGGTTGCAATAACCCTTCCGTCAAGTCCTCCTCGAGATGTAAGAAAGACCAAGGTTGCTCCGACAAGCATTACTGTGGGCTGGGACCAGCCCAGTGTGATAGGCTCTGGATTGAATATTCTGGGATACAGGGTAAAATGTATACCAGTCACTGACAGCAACCCTGACCATGTGTTTCTAACGAAACTAAAGAAGATATATGCCAATACTGTATCGACGATCTGAGCGAAGGCACTTCTTACCTTTATCAGTGTCAGCCATTCTAGGTACGGCAGAGAATAGCGACTTTTCCGTTTCTGTAAACATCACTACAGATTCGAGAAGTCTCAACAAGTTGTCACCGTGCGAAATCCTCAAGGTGGAGATTCCTTCAAAAGGCGAGCAGTCCATCAACAAAGCGCTCCATACAAGGAAAAGATCTACACAGGGCGTAAGTCTTATATTATAGTTACTCTATGGTAATTACGTTTAAGAACGGTAATGCTTGTAGGGAGAGTAGTTGCAAAAAAGAGCACACTCACCAGTGTCATAGCACAGTAGCACGATGTTGACTCAAGGTTCACCCAAAGTTGGCATTTATGTTTGGCCAACAACGGATATCTCACGTTGGTCCTACGTCATATTTGAAGTAGGGCCAACGTCATGCCCACGTTACGCCAACGTTGGCCCTAGCCATTCCCTGACTATGCCCTTACCATGGCTCAATGCCGACGTGTTGACGATAGGCCAACGTCGGAGATCTTAGTTACATTAGTATACAATATCGATTGCATCATTTTGAATATAAATGAGAACCAGTATTGAGACTGAAATTTCCACTTAAGATTGTTGATAATCGATTATTAATTCCCGAATTACAATACCTCGTTGGTCAAACGTTTTCCCAATGTAAGCACCAGTCCTTTATACGTGTAGCCGTTTAACCCTAAAAAGGCCTGGCTATTTGAGGTCTTTCTACGAACGGGGGGGGGGGGGGGGGGGGGGAGGGGGATTATGCCCCATTCCCTTTAGATCTCGACAGGAAAGCGGCCGATCGCCGTGAAAATGTACACTCATGTCAAGTGAAGTGTGTATAATACTATGGTAATTTGTATTTTGACAAATTCATTAATTTGCAAATTTATGGTAATTTATGCAAAGAAGGTCATAACATTCATATATTACCCATAAATTATATATTCTTCATCATTAAACATTGGCTTCACTACATATATTCTTTAGACCATTTTACATATATTCTTTAGACCATTTTGAATAATAAAAAACAAACAATTTTGAAGAGCCCCGGTATTCCTTATGTTTTCTATTGTTTGTGTAATGTTTATGTATTTCTCTGTTTTGTAAAACTTATGTACACTATATAGTTAATTGGTTTTGTTATTTCATTTTATTTCTAATTTTAATTAAACTATTTTGACCCCAAAACAAATACCATAAAGGTAAACAAGACCAATTAACAATTATATCATTTATTTTTAGGAAAACTGATATTTTCTATGTATCTATGTTTCTATGTAGTGTTTTGTACACAAATTACGAAAATTCTCGATTTTCGGGCTGACATGCAGTGACAAAAGGTCACGTGACCTCGTAACGAAAGTTCTGATTTTCAAAAAAAAAAAAGGTAAAGATGCGCAAGACTCGAAAAAAGGGTCAACCAATTCCGGAGGGGGGGGGGGGGGGGGCATGATGGCCCATCCCCCGGCCTTATTTAATAGGGTTAAGGGATCTATTAAAATTGTCCAATTCCCAAAAGAAAAAACACTCTAGATCTCTAGTGATTTCCTCATACCCTTGATGTTTGAAATGGCATAGGGGCAAACTTTTGTCAGGGGGATGTTTTTGCCCGAATAATTATCCTTCCACCAGCATAACTGAAAATGGTCCTCGTTCCTTTGATGACCTATAAGTATATGTTCTTCGTTTTCCCCCCAAATTATATGTGTGTGCCCGAATTGAACATGAGTTTTATACAAATTTGTGGATCTGCACACATTTGAATAATATTTTGCCTGGATATAGTTATGATTTTCCCCTTATTTCAAAAAACCGGTGTGGGTGGGGGGGGGCGGGGGGGGAGGGGGCCCAGCCCCCGCTCATACGACTGTTTACATCTTTAGTACCAATAGAAGCATGAAACAGGTTTCGGTTTTTCAAATTTTCTTTTGTTAACGAGTAAGTATGATTGTTCGGACTTGTAATTATCCATGCACTGGGAAGTTATAACAGTGTATAACGTCAGTGCAATGAGATATCAAATGTAACTTTGCACCTTTCTCTCATTACCTCGGTCCATAAAACATAAATTCGATGTGAAATCTACACATATTATAGTGGACAAATAAAATCACGCACAAAATAACATCAAATCAAACATTTATTACTTTTGCACAACAAGTTACTAGATCCCTTCCAGGGTCATTACGGAAAAAAAACCACTCCAGACAAATCACTTATAGGCAAACACGGAGAACGAGGGTGCTGGGCAAAGGGGTTGTAGCATCGCTCCCAGGAGTTAAGAAAAAAACAAATTTGGGGCTAAAACATCTTATTTAAGGAAAAACATCAGAGAAGGCATGGTCTGGTGGTCTCCGAGACCGAGACTGTTTGATTGTCGTGTATGCACCCAACGCACCCTTGGCTACGGGCCTGTCTTTAAGCTTGGTTGCAAACCTCTGAAAACTCATTTTACTATCATAATAATCCTAGAAAATTGGTAAAATCGTGTGTACTGTCAACCCTTAAAGGGAAATTACCCCTTATCCTTTTGACTTACTGGATGTGATGAGAGCATAACTACTATCATTTCTAGTCACTTATTCCTCATGAATATCACCGATTACAAAAATAATCAATATTTTATGGACCACTGTCCGTCTCCTTTCAATGCCCATAGGAGGCCAGCCATTTCTTCAACTACTCGCGGTGAAATGACGTGGCAGGCGGAGAACACAATAGGCATTATCGTAACCCGCTATTGTGTTCTCCGCCTGACACGTCATTTCACCGCGAGAAGTTGAAGAAATGGGCCGCCTCCTGTTGGCATTGAAAGCAGACGACAGTGGGCCATAAAATATTGATTATTTTTTATTATTGGGAAATATTCATGAGGAAATAAGTAACTAGAAATGACAAGAGTTATGCTCTCAGCACATCCAGTAAGTCAAAAGGCTAGGAGTTCCTTCCCCTTTAAGGACAAAAATGACAAGTAATACCACTTTTTCAAAGGCTTTGGGAGCAACAATCCATTTGCTGATACTTATTTCCACAAATCTCCATGACAACCTTCTTAAATTAAAGATGACCAATTCAAAAACACCAATTCTCATGCTAGTGAAACGTGTGTGTTCCGTCTTTTGGTTATAGTAAGTCTTTATATCATGTTAATCTGATCAAAGAAGAAATAACGTGGCTTTAATACGTGCCCTCCTCACACATGTCACATTTGCAAATAAGTTGATTATACTTTATTACTCTGTTGACAGTTTCCACAAACGAACCGATCACTGGACACGGCCTGCGGGACGTTCGACCATCGCGGCGGTCAACTGCGTGTTACATTCTACGACGTCACTCTCTCCATTCCTCCCGGAGCGCTAGAATGGCCCTCTTCGCACGGGATCACACATCCAGGTCTTGACGGATCCCCCCTAATGACCTGGTCCCTGGGTCCATAATGAGATGATGGTCAACTTCGGTATCCGATGCACCCCATCTGGTCTTGAGTTCAAAAAACCAATCACAGTATCCATGCCGCACTGTGCATTTCGTTCAGAGACCCCAAAGACGTGGAGAGTGTGGTGTTCACAAAGAGTGATGGTGATTCCAATACCCTTTTTAATTATTCCATGCAGTCGTTACCTGGGTCGTAAGGGCGGTAGGGGGGGGGGGGGGGGGTACCCAAACTATATTTTTTGGTGGAAATGTGCCGCAGGCAAGGTCAAAGGGCTGATTACCTGAGAACTATAGGACAGGGAAAACGTTAGGGTCGAGGCAATTGATTGAACTAACCAGTTGTGGAACTGGGTGCTACATTAGGGTCAATTCGTGAATTGTATGTTGGTATTTTAAAGATCTTGTCCATCTTGTGCAAGATAACATTCAAACTCTGCGAGATTATTGTCGTTTATGAAAGAACATGTCATTAACAAGGGTTTACAGCTCATTATTCGAAAAGTTCGTTTATCCGAAAATGACTTCGGGGTTCGATATACCGAGAGGTTCGTTTATCTAAAATTGAAATCAGGTTCAATATTCCGAAAGTTCGTTAATCCGCAAATGAAATGAGGTTCGTTAATCCGAGAATGAAATAGGGTTCGTAAATCCTAACATGATATAGGTTCGTTAATCCGAACATGACAATTACAAGAATTATTATTTGCTTTAAGGAATCATTAATTATAGCTCCTATAAAAAGGGCCATCTCAGTCCTTAAATTGCTATTTTAATGGTTTGTATTTGTTTGGGGGGGGGGGGGGGGGGGGGAGGGGCACTGTGTTTTATGTCAATTTTATACAAAAGTGCTACCTATCACTATCTCATTCAGCATCTGAAATGTATCCTAACTGGCTTATCGCATTTTAAAAAAAGTTTACACCCCTAAATGGCTGTAATGGCTGTTATAGGTGTACATAAATGGCTCGCAAATGCACCTGGAAAGGGCGTCCGTAAGTGATATCCTTTTGGCGGTTGTTGGACAATGATGCGTAGCCAGTCTTGTTGGGAGTGACAATCGGGGTTTTCATAGGGCTTCTTGTTCTACTGGATGTTTCAAGTGGCATAGTGGCATAGCCAGGATAAAGACCAGTTGGGGCAGGATTGGGGATCAAAAAAATCAGCCCCCCACCCCCCATGACAACTCGACAGATACCCTTTCAGCCCCTATTGCATTTTCGGATTAACAAACCTTTGGAATAACGAACCTTGGAAATAACGAACCGCACCCTTAAAAAAGATATAGCTTAAAACCTGAGAACTATAGTTTTAATATAGACAAAAAGTAAGTTCTCCTTAGCATTTTTTCCATATACCTCAAAAGGTATTTTACCGATTTTGAATCATTTAAACGGTTAATGGATAGCGAATTTTCTTACGCAAACATGGTATGTGTCTGCTAATTGATGGCATTGTCGTTGTGAAATCATGCATTTTATGACAAAAGCGTGTGAAAACAAATCTTGCAATTGTGATTTATGTCAGCTTATACAGCGAATAAAAGAGAATCACGCCATGTTCCTGAACTTTCAGTCACTCTAATCCCCAACTATTTCACATTGAAAGGCCTAGCAAAAATGAATGCTGTTTGTAAAATGGTTCCACTAGAGAACAATGCAGCAGTAGTACAGAATTACATAACATATTGTGTGTCGGGGTCATCTTCAATGAAGATGCTTATACTCGTTTACAAAATGTACCCAATAAGCTATTTAAAACTTAAAGTGCAACTTTTTGTTTTGCACTTTGTATCAGACAATACATGTTTTGATGATAAAAACGTAATTGTATGGCAACCATTTACCATTTACATTGTGCGTAAGAAAATTGCGCATCCATTTACCGTTTTGCGTAGATCAAAGTCGGTAAAATACTTTTTTGAGATATATGGAACAAAAATTGCTAGGGGGGTGAGACGACTTACTTTTTGTGAGTAGTGTATACTCATCGGATCATTATTATTGTACAGGGTGTCCCAGTATAAAATGTAACCCAAATAAACAGTATGTAATTTTGTTGATTTTTAATATTTTTACTTTTATATTTCAGATTTAGAAAGCTGAGAAGATAGCGAAACCAGAACAACAACTAGAATGCCTTTTACAGAAGAACAGAACATGTTCTGTGTGCTGAGAAAATTAGAGAGAAATGTCCTATAAACATGCCATCGCGAAATTCCGCAGAAAGTATGACAAGAATAAACCCCTAGCAAAACTGACATTTACAGGTAGGATCAAGAGGGTTTGAGGCGCTACAGGGACAATCACACCAACATGGAGAAAAGTCTCCAGCAGTCAAAGTTGGCAGAAAACCTGCTGAAAACATAGCAGCTGTCCGAGATTCAGCAGGCAGGAGTCCGAAGAAATCCTACTTTCTGCGGAATTTCGCGATGGCATGTTTATAGGATTTTCCTCCAATTTTCTCAGCACACAGACAATTTTCTGTTCTTCTGTAGAAAGACATTCTAGTTGGTGTTCTGGTTTTGCTATCTTCTCAGCTTTCTAAATCTGAAATATAAAAGCAAAATATTAAAAATCAACAAAATTACATACGTTTATTTTGGGTTACATTTATACTAGTGGACATATACCCCTGTAACCATTCACTCCTGCCAATCTTTCGTGTATATCAGTGGCGAGAGGTATTTTGCCGAGAAGAGTGCAACATACCTAGCCCGGTTGGCATGACTATACCATTAAGCAGCTGCGAGGAAATTAAGGTTGAGTAGGATGCAGTGGTACGGAC
>JBAMJV010002004.1:130000-174578 GCA_037951105.1 Echinarachnius parma | reverse complement strand
CGAAAAGGAAATTATTTTAGGACGGGAAAGTTGTCTAGCAAAAAAGGAAAACCCAACACAGTGCATGTGCAGCCTGTGCCAGAAATGAAATGCGCTCCGGGGGCGTAGCTAGAAATGTTCAGAGCCGTATATAATTATATAGCTCTGGATTTTCCAGGGGGGGGGGGGGCACCATGGGGGCTTTGGATTTACATGAGGGGGCACAGGTTTTCACCTGACAAGGAAAACAAAAAGTCTTCAGCTGTTTAGGTGACTGATATTAACTAGTACAGTAGTACTTATTATTTCGTCTTAAAGATGACATGATATTTTTGAACATTGGTTTTATATATTGACAGCATTATGCTGTGTGACCTTTGCTCTCCTGCCCCCCCCCCCCCCCCCCGTAGCTATGCCCTTGAAAGGCGGTAACTGACGGGAAGGGAGGGGGGGGGGGGGGGGGGGGCAGGAGGGAAAAATAGAAAGGAGGGTGTAGGTGAAATAGAAGATTGATATGGGTGTATAATGAGAGAGAAAGGGAGGTATGTTGTATGTTGTATGTTCTATTCTGCTAACGGGCCAACAACTAGATTATTTCATTTACTTCAAAATATTACTTTTGTGCGAGAGAATTTATGAGAGTGTTTTATCGTATGTGGTGAGCTAAATGTGTGTGTATGAGCACGTTGTGTATAATGTTATTGGTGAGTGTATATGGTGTGCACACAATCTGTATTTGTTATGAGTTGAATAGTTTGCATATGTACACAAAAAATGTTTGTTAATTTAATTTACCTTTCCTTAATTCAAAATATTTTGAGTTACATGTTTCCAACATTTTGAGTAATAAATGGCTGCACAAAATGTATATCTGAACATATAATGTTTTCCAGTGATGATGTATTTGTAATGATTAAACTATTTGAGGCTCTGCATCCAAAATTGTAATTTCAATTGATGAAACATTTTGACATTTCTCGTAAAAGTGAAATCTTTTTATAATATCTATAGGCGTCATTTTGTATACAAGTTATGTTATAATCACTTATTTCTTAAAATTAAATCTTGTAGTTCTGTCTCCATTTTGTATAGTTTCTTCTAATGGAAGAGATATTCATACTCTATTTCTCTTGTTCTTTTGTTCATGATGCAGGCTCTGTGATCAAGCCAAGATGATCATCCTTCGGCTTCAAGGCCTTCCTTGGTCGGCGACGGCCAAGGACATTCGTCAGTACTTCGAGGGACTCTCCATTCCTGATGGCGGGGTCCACATCATAGGAGGAGAAGAAGGTGACGTCTTCATTGCCTTTGCCACTGACGATGATGCACGGAAGGCAATGCAGAGGCAGAAACAACCCCTGAATGGCAGCAGGGTTATGCTGTTGCTAAGCAGCAAAGCAGAGATGCAGGAGGTCATCGCAGAGAGCAGATCCACTGTCCAGATGCGGAAGGTTGACCCATTTGCAGCAGTTGTGGCTGCAGCTGCTGCACCATCACCACCTGTGCAGACACAGTCTAGAGGTCTAAGCCAGACAAGAGAAGCACCAGTGATCAATGCAGATAACCAGACTTATGACAGATATCCATCAAGTAACATCCAAAGACGAGGAGTGAGCGGATATCCAGAGGAAGCTTCAGATGCCTCCAGTCAGTCTTATCCATCTTCAGAATATGGTTCAGCCTACTTCAACCGCCGAGAAAACCAAGGTGTTGGAAAAGATGGTCAAGATAATCTGGGCCTTGCAAGCAATAACCCACCTTTTGGACAAGGCTTTGAACGAGACAACCAGAGCTTTGGGCGTGAAAGACAAGACTTAGGACGCGAGAGCCAGAGCTTTGAACGAGATGGCCAGAATGTTGGACGCGATGGTCAGGGCTTTGGCCGAGATAACCAGAGTTTTGGACATGAAGGCCAAGCTTTAGGACCAAATCGCCAAGGTTTTGATCAAGGCAAAGAAAGTTTAGGTCACGACAGCCAAGGATTCGGACATGACAGTCAAGGTTATGGACGCGACAGCCAAAGTTACGGGCGCGACAGCCAAAATTATGGAAGCGAGAGCCAAAGTTACGGACGCGACAGCCAAGGTTTGGGACAGAACAGACAAGGTTTTGAACGTGATGGTCAAGGACATGGACTTGATAGTCAAGGTTACAGACGTGATGGTCAGGGTGTTGGGAGAGATGGTCAAGATGTCAGGAGAGATGATCAAGACTATGGACGCCACATTCAAGGTTTTGAACGCAATCGCAGCTTTGGACAAGAAAACCAAGATTTTGGAAAATTTGACCAAATGTTTCAACCAGATAATAAAGGCTTCAGACAAGACATGGAAGGCTTTGGACAGGACAAACAAGAGATTGGGAGAGATAATCAAAGTTACGAAAGAGATCCCCAAGTGTTTGGACGTGATGGTCGAGATGTGGGCCTAGCTGGTCAGAGATTCGGAAAGAATACTGCAGATGTTATGTCAGGTGATTTTGCAGAAGAAAAGCCAGTCTTTAGACGAGGAGAAGGACAAGGTCCAATACAAGGAAACCGTAGCTCCAGTGCTGGTATGCAGGCATTTGGACTTGATGACCCACAATTTGGGAGAGATGACAGAGGATTTGAAAAAAGAAGCCCAATTTTTGGAGAAGATGGCTCAGAGTTCAAACGAGATGGTCAAGTATATCGACGTGATGGTGAAGTATCCGGTCAAGATGGGCAAAGATTTGGAAAAGATGGTCAAGGTGATGCCTTCATAGATGATTACAGAGGAGGCTCTTCAAGTCGAGTTACCACAGAAGTAGGTGATAATGTCCTCTATGGACAAGCTCAAAGTGCAAACCGTTTCAGCAGAAAAGATGTCCCAGGGACATTTGATCTTGGGCAATCAGTACATTCTAGGGAACGTGAATTTGAGCAGAATACATCGCAGGTCAGAACCCAACCTCCATTTGGTTCACCTTTGGAACCAAAAAGAGACAGTATTGAAAGCAAGCAGCACCCTTTCAATGCAATAGGAAAGCCACTAGATCATTGGCAATTTGATCAAGATGGGAAATTGTATCAAAGAAGTGAGTCCCAACGTACGCTCCTACCATCTCCAGCTATAGAGAGCAACATTCCAGAAGATGAGTATATGGATGAAATTTCAACGTCTTACCCACCACCAGGTCATTCAGATAGCTTTGATAGTCCCGAGTCCCCATTTGACAACAATAAACCAGATCATCAGCAACCACCTTCAGAATTGTGGAAATCCAAAAATAGGGATGTCGACGAAAATTCAAGAGTAGGCGGATTCAACGTTCCTAAGTTTGGAGATGCTACCTGGGTTTCAGGAGGCTCATCTATTCCTCCCCAGTTAGGATCTGGTCGAGAGTTTAGGCCTGATGTTTTAAGGAGAGGACAAGACTTTGACAGACGAGGGAGTAGCCCAAAAGAGGAATTTCCACAGAGACTGATTGGATCACAACTTGACAGGGTAAACCAGCCAGGTTTCAACAGGAATCAACAAGGTGCCTACCAGGAGCAGACCATGAACCGCTCTATTGACTTTGATAATCGTAGAAATATGCCCAATGTCCCAGTCGAGGCTGTTGCTCCCAAACCTGGTGGTCTACCTGGTGGTCCGCCTGGTGGTCCTCCTGGTGGTCCTAATGATCGTTCAGGTGGTATGCCTGGTGGCCCTCCTAAAGGTCGTACTGGTGGTGCTCCTGGTGGTCTGCCTGGTGTACTGCCTGGTGGTCGTACTAGTGGTCCGCCTGGTGGTCTTCTTGGTGGTCCTCCTGGTGGTCCGTCTGGTGGTCTACCTGTTGGTCTACCTGTTGGTCCGCCTGGTGGTCCTCCTGGTGGTCCTGATGGTCGTCCAGGTGGTATGCATGGTGGCCCTCCTAGAGGTCGTACTGGTGGTGCTCCTGGTGGTCTGCCTGGTGTACCGCCTGGTGGTCGCACTGGTGGTCCGCCTGGTGGTCTTCTTGGTGGTCCTCCTGGTGGACGGCCTGGTGGTCCTCCTGGTGGTCCTAATGATCGTTCTGGTGGCCATCCTAGAGGTCTTACTAGTGGTTCTCCTGGTGGTTTGCCTGGTGTACCGCCTGGTGGTCGTACTGGTGGTCCGCCTGGTGGTCCTCTTGGTGGTCCGCCTGCTGGTCTTCTTGGTGGTCCTCATGGTGGTCTGCCTGGTGGTCTTCTTGGTAGTTCTCCTGGAGGCCCTTCTGGTGGTCGTCTTAGTGGTCGTCTAGGTGGCCCGCCTGGTGATCGTCCTAGTGGTCCTCCTGATGGTCCACCTGGTGGTCGTCTTGGTGGTCCTCCTGGTGGTCTTCCAGGTGGCCCGCCTGGTGATCGTCCTAGTGGTCCTCTTGATGGTCCACCTGGTGGTCGTCTTGGTGGTCCTCCTGCTGATCCTCCTGCTGGTCGTCCAGGTGGTCTGCCTGGTGGCCCTCCTGGTGATCGTCCTGGTGGTCCTCCTGCTGGCCCTCCTCTTTTGACCACGGGTGAGCCTCCATCTCTTTTGGGATCACCAACCAATGTGCAAAGTAAGTTGGAAAAGAAAGCTCCCTTTTTTGCTGTCCATCTTGCTGGCTTGCCTTATTCATGCTCAGAAAGAGATTTGCGGGACTTTTTGAAGGGTGTAAATATTGCTTCTGAAGGGGTACAATTTCACACAGATAAACGTGGCAAGTTGACTGGTACAGCAAATGTAAAGGTGGAAAGTAAACCAGATAAAGATGAAGCACTGCGTCAAAACAAGCGGTACATGGGCAAACGATACATTGATGTAACTCACTGCACATTGTTTGACTGGGAAAATGGAATGAAAGATTCAAAGCTGCAGTCAAAGAGAGAACGTAGTAGGTCTCCAGCACGAAGCACTAAATCGCCAATAAGAGGTTCAAATACTTGTGTTGAAATAAAAGGCATATCATCATCTTCAAGAGATGATGATATCAAGAATTTCTTTGAAGGAATGTCCATTAGGAGCCAATTCGTTGAACGAGGAAAGGATGGATATGCCACTGCAGCTTATGTTGAGTTCGATAAACCTGATGATGTCAAGAAAGCATGTCAGAAGAGTGGTACGTACATGGGAAAGCGAACTGTTTCAGTCAGAGTGATTTCTAAAGAAATTGTGGAAGCAAAGAAGATAAATGACACAAAGAAAAGGGCTGAAAGGCGATCTCCAGGAAAGAGGAGTCCAGACAGACGGAGAGGAAGTAGTCCAAGGAGAGACCGCAGCCCAGGGAAAAGGGGGAGAAGTCCCTCTAACAAGAGCAGCAGTAACAGCTCTCCTGGTAGAAATGGCCCGGGAAGAAGAACATCAAGTCCATCAAGGAGGGATAGCCGAGATCGTGAATCTTCACGCTCCAGAAATCATGGTTCAAGCCCAGGCAAGAAAACTGGCCCAGATAAAATGGAAACATTGTCAGAAAAGAAGGAGACGATAGAACCTCAATCAAAGGAAAGTTCTTCTGGTAAATCAAGCAGAGCTGAACAAAGGAAGGACCAGCCATCACCTTACAGGTCTGACAGAGGTAATGGCGAATCCAAGAAGTCTGAGCTTCCAAAGCAGGGAAGCTCCAGTGATGCAGATATGAGAAGTAATGATAGAAAAGATGGTGAAAAGGGAATGCAGAGTGGGTCAAGTTTTTCCAGAAGAGAAGGTCGTGAGTCAAGGTTTGGCCCAGAAAAAACAGATCTTGATCGAAGGGAGCAAGACAGGAGACCACCAGGATTACTAGAAGACAGAAATAATGCCCCAGTTGTCGACATGAGAGAACGACCCATGAATAATAGAGGGGATCTAATGGAAGGGCCTCGTAGAAGTCGTTGGGAAAACAGTCGGGAGATGTTGGAAGCCGAAAATGAAGTACGTGGTGAGAACATGCCAGGATTAATGGATGATCGAGGGAATAGAAACATGGGTCCATTTGATGGCAGACAGAGAGGTGGCATGGATAGACCACAAAATTTAATGGATGATGGCCAAATGAGACCTTTTGATAGACATGGAGTTCCATTTCCTGAGGGTCATGGAGGTCCCTTCCCGGAAGGACGTAGAGGCCCCTTTCCAGATGAACATGGAGGCTCCTCTCTGGACGAACGTAGAGACCCCTTACTGGATGAACCTAGAGGTCCTTTTCCAGGTGAACATAGAAGCCACTTTGCAGATGGACGTGGTCAGTTTCCAGATGGACGTGGTCAGTTTCCAGATGCATGTGGTCAGTTTCCAGATGGACGTAGAGGACCATTTTCAGATGAACGTGGAGGCCAATTTCCCGGTGACCATGGAGGGCCATTTCAAGAAGGTCGTGGAGGCCCCTATTCAGAGGGACGTGGTGGACCATTTCCAGAGGGCCAAGGTGGTCCTCAAGGTGAAAGGAGAGGGCCACCAAGAAATTGGCAAGAGGGTCCAGGCCCAGCAGATGAACGACATGGTGGTCCGGGCTTCCATGAACGACGGGGGCCATCCGGGGGTGATCGTGATCATCAAGAGCGCCATATGGATGTTGATCAAGGGCCTACAGATCCCTTTGTTGAGAGACACAGCCGTGACAGGGAAAGGCCAGACAATTCTAGAGGTCCTATGAATGACAGGAAACGACCAGGAGAACCATGGCATAGTGATCCTGGAGAGAACAGACCGGGAAGAAATCCCATGGAAGATTCTGGAAACAGGAGAGGTCTTTTGGAAGATCCTGGAAACAGAAGAGGGCTCTTGGATGATCCAGGAAACAGAAGAGGGCTCCTGGATGATCCAGGAAACAGGAGAGGGCTCCTGGATGATCCAGAAATCAACATAAGTGATGTGCCAGAAAAGAGAGGAAGATTTGATCCAAATGAAGAAGGACCTAGTCGTCCTAACAGAAGGGATCATAGTCCAGAAAAAAGGTTTGAAGATGAGGGACCAAGATCACATTTTCCAAACCAGCAGAGGCATGGACGTGATGAAGGAAGAAAGGAAGAAGAAATGCGTTTCAACAAGGAAGGAAGAGGAGGTAGACAAGGTTCTATGGAATCAGGACCTCGTGGGATACTTGACCATGGGCGATTTGAAAATCAGGAGCGACGTGAAAGAGAGAACGTTGGTAAAAGGATGGAACCTCCAGAACAGCCTGTGCCTCCAGAAAACGATTACTGTTGTGCACATGTAAGAAACATGCCATACCAAGCAAGATGGCCTGAAATAGCTCAGTTCTTTCATGGACTGCAAATCGCTCCTGGTGGTATTCACATCATGCTTGGGGTTGCCGGAAAACCCATGGGTCATTGCTTCGTTGAGTTTGTCAATCCTCATCAAGCTCGACAGAGCGAAGAACGCCGTTTGCAGACTTTGCGAGACAGACCACTGCAGATAAATGCCTGCTCCAAGACCATGATGATCCGTTCTCTTGAACAAGCCGGAGAACTCCCTCAAATTTTGCCTGGCCAAAGACCACCATTTGGACCTCGTGGACCACATGGTCCAGGTTTTCGTGGAAATGCTCCTCATCCTTTCATGGGGCCTCATGGACCTAATTTTGATCCACGTGGACCAAGACCGGGTGCCCCTTTTAGACCACCTTTTGAAGGACCACAGGCACAGACGAGGGAAGAACGTCCACCTCCTCAAAATGACGCCAGTCATACAACCCATTCCCAGGATAGGTCTAGTTCACGGTCTCAAGATAGGTCTGATTCCCACTCTCGAGACAGGCACGATTCTCGCTCTCGAGACAGAACCGACTCACGCTCACGAGACAGGCCAAGTTCTCAGTCTCAAGATGAGTCTCCTGGCTCAAGAAAATCAGATGTCTCCAAAGATCGATCGGATTCAAAAACTCAGAATAAAGGATCAGATGCTCCTAAGAAGGAAGAATCAAAACCAACGGATAAACAAGAAGAGAAAAAGGAAACTCCTGCCCCTGCAAAGATTCCTACTCCGACACAGTCTCCTGCCCCGGTCAATAATCCTGCTCCTACACAGTCTTTTACTTCGCAAAAGGGTTGCGTCGTCAGTGCCACCAATCTTCCTCTCACCATCACCGTAGACGCGATCAGAGACTTCTTCAAGGGTTTTGACACAGTGAAGGGGGCAGTGAAGCTAGACACCCATGAGACAACGGGCAAAGCAACAGGCCAAGCGAAGATTGTTTTTGTCTCACCTTCGGAGGCAAATCGTGCCATCAAGGAGCGCAACAACAGACCTCTAAATGGACGTATTGTAAGACTCCATGTTGTTTGAGTAGAGGGGTTTTTTGTCTTTGTGTTATTTTTTTTTCAAAAAAAAAAATATAAGAGAAAGGGTTTGGGAATGTGTTTCACTGTCAACTACTGTCTACATTTTATGTAAAATATTATGATGTACTTTTTTGGTCCGTAGTGAAATAGGCCTTTTGTCCTATGCCCTCTGAAGTTTGGATTAAAAAAAAAAAAAAAAAATGTTTGTGAAATGTTATATAATTTTCTGATAATGTATGAAACAAGATGACAAATGCGACTACAAGCAGTAATTATGTATGTTCATATAAACAAGAGGCAGCAACGTTTTAAATTCTGTTCAGTCACTCCACTACCTTTGTACCTTTGACTGGAGTCTGATGTAACTTTTTCACGAGCACCTGCAGTCAATTGTATAACTGCGACAAGTGATACTTGTACAGGCATTAACAGTGAAGTTTAACCCATTCAGTTTACGTCCATCATATAGAAACATTAGAAACATGTATCATCGTAGTTGCAAAGCTTTTCTTAAATGTGACATATGACATACTTCATGTCATAAAAATTACAATGTTGTGTATCCTGTATGCAGTTCCTGAATATTACACATGCATACATCAGTGGATAAACAGATTTCTTAATAATTTGAATTCTGGTCTAGTTTGTGAATACCAATATAGACTTGATTTCCTAATGTTACTGGAGAAAATTGTGTAACTATTCAAAATGTTATGTTTATACAGTCAAACTTGTGACCACCTAATTAGACAGAAAATGTGGACACTAGAAAGGTAGTCTCTATAGACAGGTTGATTCTATTAAATTGACCATGGTTTACAAAATAAGGGGTCATTGTAGATGGCTGCTGTAGAGAGGTGGCCACTAGTCACTGGTTCGATTGTATATTGATGAGTTCTAGTTTAGTCAATTATCAATACATGTACGGTAATGTATTGTATATCATTGCACTATTGTTCTGCCACAGCAATAATTGTTGCTTACTTTTGTGTGGCAGTGTTGCGCAATGTTATTCATTTATTCTATCAATTTTGTTCTAGTGAGAACTTTTGTGAAAGAGACCAGCTTTAAATATGTAATAAGTCACACTGCACTGTTAGCTGTATGTTGTATATATATGGAGAAAAGCAACACATTTTTAAATAATTGTTCAAACTAATTGGTGATTTTTAATTTTCGTGATCGGGTCAAGTTAGTTGTCCTATAAAGACAAATGTTTCCTTTTCACACATAAAGAGGTTTTGTGTTGCATATTTTTGTTGTATTATGTGAAACAGTTGTGGTTAATTAGTATAGTCTGAAATAACCGACTGTAACTGCAGTTGTTTGATGAATATGAATTCCTTTTCACTCATGATATGGCCAGTGGAGCCAGACTCTGTAGAATAACTATGGGAACAAAGACTGATTGTTGTATTGTATAAGTCGATTAGAAGCATATTATCTACATTGACGTAAAGACAACAAATACTACGAATAATAGTACATAACTGTATAGGCTTACAAATGCCACATTTTTCTTGGACAATTATTTCTGTAAGTACTGCAAACAAATCTATGGAAATGTTGAGAAAACACAAATTGCTAAGATAGTGACAAATTTACATAAAAGACAAATACAAAACTGTTGTTTAACCTTCTTGACCTAGCTGTTGTAAAATGAAGAATCCCATTTCTTTATATTTACTCATGAACAAATTCTATAGATCTCTGCTTGGGGTTACACAGCTAAAATGCTTTGAGAAGTTTTAGTATGTGACATGTTTGATGACACTTTTTAATTTATTTAGCCATCTGTATAATTTCAGAGGAAGATTCTACAAAGGAAATAGCAAAAGATTAAACTCTGTTTAATTTACATTTTCATGTCTCAATATGTGTACTTTAAGGGTTAAACAAATAGTTAAGTAATGTTTTGAAAATGCATAAAACAAACAAACAAACCCCCCCCAAAAAATAGTTTAAGGCTTTAAAAAAAAAAGAGAAAATGTTCACTATCATTTGCCAAAATCCATGTAGAACATTATAACTTCAGTAGCTTCTATGTGGGCTCTGTGTCCATCAAATTAGGGATAAAACCTATTTCTATCAAGCTTTTATGGATTTTCTTCTGTTTTGATATATCATATCAGCTTTGTAATTATGTAAATATCTGTACAAATACTTTTTTCTACATATAAAATGTGCATGTATTCTGTTGACCATTACACATTTTACAATCTTTGTTATGTATGCTTTGTGTATAATGTACGACTAGTGAAAGTCATTACTTTGTTTTTTATCAAAATGATTGAAGTTTCCCAAATTTGTTTATCAAAATGATTGAAGTTTCCCAAAACCTAAAGAAGCAAAGAAAATGTAACCTTTGGGACCAGAAAATTCCTACGTCATGTATAACAATATTGTGTGATGTCATTTTATTTTTTAACAAGAGTCAATTATACATCTGCTCGCAGACTTCTAAAGCTAATTTTGTCGTTCAGAGTTGAAGCGTTATTGATGCTATTTTTTTCTTTCTGTGTCATCTATGTAAATAAAGCGATGTCAGACTAGTCATCAGTGGTTTTGAAAAGAATACTGAAATGTGCTTTAGTTTTTCTTTTAAAAACTGACATTTATGTCAAGCATTCCACTAAGAAACTTTGATTGTGTGTGTATTTACAGTAGAACCTCGTTATTGAATAAGAACCGTGTTACATCTGGTAAATCTAGCTTATATTATTTTTAATAACGAAAAAATAACGAGTGCTTAGACTAGCAAACTTACCTGATATAAGGGTTTTTTGTTTTATATAACAAGCTCAGTATAATGAGGTTCCACTGTATCTATATATGTGCGTAACTGCTTGTAAATGTACAAATTATGTTAGATGGAAAGTCTAACTTGACTGAGTAGAACTTGAACAAGTCAAATATTGCCTACATGAGGGTATTTCGCAAAGATTCTAAGTTGAACTTAACTCCAAGTTGGACCTTATAATTATGGAAAGTCATATAGCCTTGGAATAAAAAATACTGTATTAAAAAGCAAAACAATATAAGTATTTGAGATAGCTTCCCCCCCCCCCCCCCCAATAATGTTGCAACTATCTCAAGGTTCCTATACATGTATAATAACAAGTATAACTGATCTTATCAAACTCGATGCCTTTTCAAAAGAACTGTTCAAACAATCTTACTAAGAAAGTAACAGCTCTCCATAATTGTTAGATCAAACTTTGAGTTAAGTTCAACTTAAATAGAATATTTGCGAAACATCCCCTGGTCTTGTAGAATACCTAAATCCAGTTTCAGTTGCTTTATTTTCTAGTGTTTTTTAATTAACCCATGTACATCAACATTTTCTCCCAAGTCAAAGCTCATGCAATGTAGACTGAACATCTGTGTGTGCATGTATGTGTCTGCTTTTACAGTGAAACCTCATTATAACGAGCACCTTGGGTCCATTGTATTGGCTGTGTTATACCAGATATCTCTTTGTATCAGGGCTTGAAAAATAAGATACATAGAACCTGGACCTGTGAAATTACCTTGCTATATATAATATCAGATACCTCGTTATAACATAGCTCGTTATAAAGAGGTTCCACTGTACAATGGTGAGAGTGTGTCTGCCTGCTTGTACCATTATACTGTTGCAGAGTAAGTTCATAATGTATTCATATTTTATGCAAAAATATAAGTTTCCAACAATTTGATTATGAATTCATTGTTGCTTGTTATTGCACTTGCATACCTTTTGTTGAATTAAAAGATTGATCCTACAAGCTTTCTTGTGGTTCAGAGCAACATTTTGAAAACAATGTTGGCATAAAATGTGAATACAGCATGACACCCTAATTTGAATCATTCACACCAGAAAAATAGTCATGATTATGACAAAGGTGACAAAATCAATACTGAATGTTGCATTGTTGCAAATAAATAGGTTTTTATTTTGTTCTTTCATTTTATAGTAGCAGCTAAGGACAATATTGAATTAAATGGAGAAAAGGGGGCACATCTTCTTTTAACACCTATATTCCTCCTGTTTTAAATTATATTCTAAGCACAAGAAATTAACATTTATAGTTTTATACACGAGGGCACATTGAGGACGGCACTTTAGCAAGGTGAATTTTTAAGTAAGAATACCAGTGAAACTTTGACTCAAATTATTATTACAACAAATATCACAGAGTCATTTTAATAGCAATGAACATATTAAACATTACTTCATTTTTTACACTACAAAGCAAAACTATGTTTTAATGACTATTCCAAAAAGTTTTCCTAGGCTATTGAAATTAACATTTACAATGGGTATTAAACAGACAACTGGTTGTTGGCCTTTCCAAGTTTTCCTCATACTTTCACACTAGCTTAAATTAGTCAAAGGTTGGATCTTTACTTCCAGTGAAATATTCCACTCCTAAGTAGCATTTAACCCATTGCCTAGGTGAAACTGGTGTGTCCTGCAAAATCGAGTAGCTAGGATCATGCAGGTTGATTTACATTGGGATGGGTTGTTCATTATTATAATACATACATATAATATACAATAAACTAAATAAATCTTTATTGTATATTACACAGCAATGAGACTCGCAAAACAAAGATAATGAGGTTAGAAAACAGTGAATACAAAAAAGAAAGTGTACATTTATTGTACTAACTACATGTATAGGAAACTAATTTACAATGGACAATACAATGTATAAACTATAAAGTGATTCAAATCAAAACATTAATGTGCCTTAGTTGTGAAATGTGATTTGTTTTTAACTATTTGTATGTCGGCCTCTATTTATGGAGGTGTAAAGTTTGCTGTGTGGTATAAACAAGTAAAAGAAAAACTGTGTACAGTGTACATGCTTATGTTTTGTTTCATGCGTATTTGCCCATGATTTGAGCTATTACTATAGTATCCTATCATATTCCACATTTCATTAGCCAAATCATAAGTTCATTTCCAGAGTATAATTACAATACTGAGCAGTATTGAGGTTCTAAAGTCAAGGTGAACTGTCCAATCAGTACAATAAATATATTTAATTACCAGTACATTAAATGCAGAAAACATTAAGAATTTAGATATGCAAATATACTATAAAAATATCATCAATCTCCTTAGTCCTATACATAAATACAATACATTTACGAGGGTGGCAAGTCATTTTTAAAACTTACTAATCAAATCAATTATTTGGGGGCTCTTAAAAGTGAGAATCCTCAATATTACTCCCAAGTTAATTTTGAAGACAGGAGTAATTTGGCAGCGCTCACTATATGATATGCATCTGTCTAAGAGGGTGACCTTTGACCTCAGGATCAAAACATCTACCTGGTAATGCGATCATCGCTGATTTTCTAATCTAGTGTTGCACATCATCTTTGTTCCTCATCATTGTCTCCCTATCCTTGTTTTCATCATTTTTATCACGCTGCTGCTAGGTTTGTTGAATGATTTGCTATTCACGAGTCCTTCACTCCATACTCAACGTCATCATCATTAATATCCTCCTCATCACCTTCATCGTTCGCGTACTGAAGCTACTGCTCGGTTTGGTTTGGTTTCACTCATTTCAGCAGCACTCCAAAATTTCAGATGGTATTTTAAAAATCAATCATCCTTATCATCATCTCCATCGTTGTCATCCTCATTTCAATTGGCTAGTCTCAAGAGTTCTGAAGCTTCTGATGTTCTTTTTTTTTCTAATTTAAGCAGCACCAGGAAATGTAATAAATTGCTCATCATCCCCATCAGTGTCCTAATAGGCATACTGAAGCAACTGCTTAGTTTGGTGTATTGTGCCTCATTTCAGCAGCACCAATAAATGTAAAGATTTAAAAATCAATAGTCCTCCACTTCATACTCATCGTCATCATCATCGTCATCCTCCTCATCGTCTTCGTCATCCTCATCGGAGTAATGCAGTTGCTGCTTGGTAGGCTTGCGTTTGTCTGATGTAGAGGGTTTTGAACTGCCGGAGGTTGAGTTGAGCGACATCTTGGAGTCGCCCCGGAAGAGACTGCCACGACTGCCTGCCAAATTGCCTGGCCTCAGGGAATTCCTGAACTCCTGTGAAAATAACAAAATGGGAAAAATTCAAAAATTTAAATATTTCTGAAAGGACAAAAGATATCCTTCAAATATTGACTTGAGAAATACCTTTCTGCTTGTACTTTTAAAATTTTTTTATTATTATTATTGTTGGTTGTTGTTGTTGTTGTTGTTGTTGTTGTTGTTGTTTTTTTTGGGGGGGGGGGGGCAGTGGACACCCCTTACAGTATTCTCACCTCTAAATCATTTGGATAGGCCTCTGCATAAGTACCCCAACAATTGGTAAGTTATAACATATAATTTACTCATGTGCAACATTTTTTCTGATCATGCATTATTCACACCTCTATTCATCTTCATTATATTGATCAACTGCAGACTCTGGTAGGCCTTTGCGCAAGTCACCAAACATTAGGCAAAGATTATCATACAATTCATGATCAACCATTATGATACTTATACTGGTGGGTAGCATATAGTGACATCCACCTTTCCATGCTCACAGCGCATCATCAGCATTTGTACATGTACACTAGACAATTATCCAGCTGTTAAGAAAAATCCACAAACAAAAGTATTCTCAGGATCTCACCTCTAAGTCGTCTTCATTATTGATGGACTGCAGGCTCTGGTAGGCGTCTGTGAAGGTCTCCAGAGACTTGGCATGAAACAGCATCTCAATCTTCACAAACTCAGACAAGATGCTCTAAGGAAATAAAAAGAACACAAAAGGTATTTGGATATGATAATATATAATATGATTACAAAATGTATCTTCAAATATTGTTTTTCTTCCTGTTTTATAGATCATAATGAATGTTTGAAATAGATAAAGGCACCATGAAAGGGCAGTCTATCCTCATATGGTTCCCAAGAGTTTGCATAATCTCTTAATATTTAAATTGTCCCCCAAAAGCCATTTTTACCCCATATTCACATATTCCATTAATCACATTTTTTGCTAGACTATGTGAACATGGACTATACTGATTCTGTAAATGACAGTCATTAAACTGTGAACAGTATGACTTATTCTGATATTCTTTGATGCATTGAAAACTTTTGGAAGCCCATTTCTTCATGACAATATATTTCATGCCAACAAGCATTGGGTCTCCTATAGCTGGTCACATATGTATGAAAGAAGTCATGGGGGAAGTCAAGGGGGGATGAATGAATAGATCATCCCCCTGGTGAATAGGTATCAATTACAGATCGACGCCCATGTATGTAGTTAATAAAGAACAGAATGAAAGGTTTTCATATTTCAGGGATCGTTGTCCCGAGTAGAAATCTTAGGAAAAATGTTTGTTCTTATTTTGGTCTAAGTTACCTTAAGATCTTCCAGACGTTTTCTCTCAAAGGCATCCATCTGATCTTCAAGATTCTTGTTACTCCTCGTAGCATCCACTGTCGCCTTTTTCAGCTTCGACTCTGCCTGGGACTAGAACCAGAAAAAAAATAATAAAGTCAAAGCTTATTATAAATTCATACATTCAAATTAATACATTCAAATTAATACACGAATACATAATATGCTTTTTACAAAGATATAAATGATAAAAAATGAATTAATACAATAACCCTTGACCATATGTCTCTAACCTACAAATACTGAATTAATTGAAGGTTATTATTAAAGACAATATAAGGTAAAATTTAACAGCCTATAATTATTCAAAATATTACTGATATTGCTAAAGCTGATGGTTTATTGATAATTGATAGAACATGTATGGTGGCAGGATATATCTCATAATTACACTGAATAGTAACCCCAACAGACTACAAATTAAGTTGAAAGAGGGGAAGAAACATAACAAATGAACAAGCTAAAACATACATTATCGTTAAGGAGAATGATTTGAACCACAGAATTTGACTTAATTTGATGAGAAAAATTGTATCATTTTGGAAGTGCCATATATATAGATGAATAAGAATGACTAAAGAATATTATGTTTTCATCCATTCCTGTATCTTTAAGGTTGTCATACACTGAAACAATACAATATGGAAACTGAATACTTATAAAATGCATGTAGATGTTTGAAATTGAATAACATTACAATAAATACACCATGTAAAAGAGAAAATGCAAACAATTGTACACAATATATGAACTAAATTAATCTACCCATTCTGACCGAAAATAGTTGCTCGGTATGTGAACATCCAACACGAATCATGATGCATCAGTTAATCCAGTTTATGTTACTTTTATAACACACAAAGACAGGTAACACAATATCAATTTCTAACAATGTTAATACTAGCGTAACATTAGTAGAAGCTAGTCAACATGAATCAATCATGCAATGTTGTATGAATGGCATCCATACACGTTCCTTCTCCCAATAGTACCTCATTTCTTACATATTGTACATCTGGTGGAGTATGTATTAACTCTAGTTGGGGATTGTAAAATCTAGTGGGGAACAGGATAATGACATTCTGTAATTAACAACAAGGTGAGTAGGTGTCTTTGTTGGTGAAATGCAAAAAAAAAAATATATATGTAAAAAGAAATCCTGATTCGTTTTGCCACCTTCTTCCAATGAAAATAAAAGATGTTATGCAATAAATGTAATGTCAAGTTAGTTAGATACAAAACTATACAAATTGGCAGTGAAAACATTTTGAAACGTTTGAATTACAATTAAAAAATGTACGTGTAAAACGTACATGTCACTAAAACCCCTTTTTAATTGGAGAACGTGTTTTCTACCTCGCTTTTACCCGAGTGAGATTTCGATAAAAACAGTAGGAGGTCAGGTCGTAAAACACGCAGCGAGAGGTTGTGCAGGTTTTTAATCAAAAGTTTTTCTCCGAGTCACCCGGGTAGGTTACTATAGCAACCGCACCTCTCTCATCGTGCGACCGGCTGCTAATCGGCGCGCGCTGGTATACGTTAGCGCGGGAAATTTTGACGGTCAATTCATATCGGGTATACAACAGGCAATCGGATCGGGAGCGCACGGTAGAGTAGAATTCAGGAACAAATAATTCTAGTTAAATCTCGCTGATACACGTGTTGGGATATTGCATGAGCTGAAGATAATTTTATGATCAGCGATGAATAATGCGCACACGTAGATCTATGTACCCTGGAGTGAGCTGTTGTACTTATCAAATTTTAGATTTGTTAAACTTCCAATTGTTATATTCATAGTATTATAACTTGTATTATTTGGGCAAATTTAAGTCTAAAATTAGGAGTATGTGGAATAGTGTTTGTGTGTGAACTTACAGCAGTTTAAATTGGCAACCTTGTTTACAAGAGTACCACATGTTCCCGATCCAAAACGCGATCGCTGCAATGTTTACATTTTTTACGGCCATGACGTCATCTACCCGGGTAACGTTCTGCGCGCTTTTTAATACAATGTTTATCAGCTTAACATCCTGACAACATCCTGACGTTACCTCGCTATTACCCTAGCCCGACTAGGTTGAATCCTACCGCGCTGTTGTCAGGACGTTACCGCGATTGGACCTTTTTAATACAAACGCGGTAGAATGTCTTCCTGACAACGTCCGGACGTTACCGCGACTATTTTCCTCAATTAAAAAGGGGTTTTACAGATAGACAGACATAAATTTGAACATGAATATGACATGCCTAGATAAGCACCACATTAATGTTCAAAATAAAAGACCTACTTTGCTCATTCTATATCTCAGCCTCACAAATAAAATCACTCATCAAGATTCTTGATGAACATGCTTAATTAGTACCATCTTTATCTATTATTTTCTTTGAAAAGTTCATATTAGAATAAAACGATAAGTGTTACAATTGTTATCAAACATTTTCACTTAACAATGCTCCAAGAGCTTTACGAATTCAATGTATCGTAACTGTTCAAGAGTGCTAAAAAATGACAAAACAGCATTGTTATCATTCGATTGTTATTCATGCCAAAAACAAGTATATCTAAGTAACATTTAACCACTGAATGTTCAATAATAATACTGCTCAATGATAATGTTGCTGTGCTTGATACTGCTTGCATAGTGAGAGAGATGAGCATTCCATTATACAATACCTTTGGTTTACCCTTGGGCTGAAATTAAGATACATATGACACAGATGAATTTAGTGCCCAAAGCTCTTCTGTAAGTTTACATCACAATATCTCGATCTGATTTTATTTTAGTATATGTTAAAACCCTTTTATCATCCCAAAACAAAAAAGCTTACTATCAATAATAATAAATTCTGACAACCTAGCTTGCACAATATTATGAATATATATATAGTTCATTTTAACTGATTTATCTGTTCTAGAAAATCCTAACCAATGCATAGGGTTTAACACCCGATAATCAATATCAATATCAATATGTGACATACAAATTTGTATTAAGTAGCAAACTTCTGAACCAGATATCCGATATATCAGGCCTTGAAATTTGAATTTGGCAGCCAGACAGGGACGATCAAAATTTAATTCTTGCTAAATTTAACTTGTCCGACTAACCAACTAAATGTGACAGAGTTTGTTATGTTTGTCATTTTCTTAGGGCATCCATTGATATTGGGTTATCTTGTTTTGGGCGACCACATTTTGATGAATCTCTATTTTACTATGGTAAAATGGCCATTAGCCCCAGGGCCACCACTTAACCCGATCCCTTGGGGGTGTTTCACAAAGATTCAAAGTTGATCTAAACTCTAAGTTGGACCTAACTATTATGGAAAGCCGTAAAAGAATTGATGTACATTTTTGTTGGAAGTTTCAAATACTTTAATTTTTTTGGTTTTGAATATATGTTTTATTTTTAAAGGCTACAAAGTGCTTCCCATTTTATTAAGTCCAACTTAGAGCTAAGCTCAACTTTGAATCTTTGTTAAACACCCCCCTTATTTCATACTTACGATCTGTTGAGAGTGTGATGGACCTTTCTGCCTGGCTTTGTCCAGTTTCTTCTGTTGGCCGATTTCCTTCTCTCTGGCTGCAAAGCTGCTCTTCAGATCATCCTAATTAGAAAGAGAATGAAGTCTGAAATAATGTTCCAAGTTACAGTACATGTTCACTATTATAAAAACTCCATTCTTGATATCATGGCTGTTACAACCATCTATTTGTCTCCCTTGGATGGACATATTCTTCATTACCGGTTGACTACATATCAATAAATTGTTAATACAATTGTAACAAACACTTGTCACATCTAGTTGCTTACTCCCTTTGTCGATACATTGATAGACCCAGTCAAAGGTATAAATCAAGGTCTTTGAACTTTAATAAAAAATTTAATTTACCACCTATGATTAACAACTTCTATGTATTATCATTCTAATTGTTATCATTCAATTTAGATAACCATTGAAGAAATGGAATTCTAATAAATCAATTTCCTTGGATTAAACTGTGATAATAATAATAATAGACCTGCTTTTATATTGCGCCATCAATATAGAAATTCTATTCCAAGGCGCGTTATACTTTACAGTGATGGTTTTTATTCAAGGATTCATATTTCATCTTTTAAAATTGTGGAAATTTCTGTACAGCAAAAAGATTTACCTTTCATTTGACATATTTGTGGTACTTTTTGTTTTTGTTCCATCAGTTTACCTTTGCATGCTTGCAGGCTGTTCCATACAGTGTCAAAGGCTGCACCACTTTGAACTCTAGTCTCGCTACCTGCAGAAAAAACAAATCCATTTAAAGTACAAATCAAGTTTTAATTTGGCACTGCTATGAAACAAAATAATGAATACCATATAAAAATACCTTTCTTGTTATTTTGTTTTGTCATTATTGAGGTCTCAAAATTAGCACTGGCCCACTGGCTGATAAAAATATGAACATTAACAAATTACTCATGAGAATTAGCATTTCAAAAGACACAAAGTATGCTTTCTTCATCTGCATCACTGATCAGTGATAGTTGAGGCCAGCCATGACTCAAACGGTAGGACTTGGATGATAAGTCAGTGATTCCTATTGTTCGGGGGGGGGGGGGGGGGGATATATTTAATTCTTCCCCCAACTAATTAAGGTATCACCGACAGATCTGCACCAGTGGTCTGTGTCAATTGGATACAAACAAAATATAAGTTTTCTTTTCATACCAAAGCTTGTCTACAGGTAGTCTTGCGCAGAAGACCATGCTAGCCTAGCCTTGGTGAAGGGGGGTCAGCATCAAGTGGATACCAAAATAAAAAGTCTTAATTGGCAGGGCTTGACTAGAAAAGCCGACAGGCCACCAGAATTCCCCTGGCTACTAGAGATTAAAACATGATGATCATGGTAAAGACTGGCTGTCAGGAGATCCATAAGGCCACCTGAAACTCATGCTTATGTGGTCATTCAGACCACCCTAACTTTTTTGTTTACAGGCAAGCTCCTGATTGGGTTTAAAGAGCTTATTCCTCCACTGGCGTCATACCTGAGCTTGTCTGTAGTCTTGCACGGAAGAGAGATGTTCGGCAAAGCCCGTTAGGCCCGCCTTGGTGGAGGGAGCCTCAGCATCGGCATAGGTCAAGACAGATTTGGCTAGCGTATCTCCACTGTCTCTGATCCTGGCTAGCTTGCGTGTGTAGGCAGAGAAATCCTGGCACAGATCGGCAAAATGCTTCTCAACATTGTTGATCCTTTGTTGGATTATCTTAGATTGATTCTCCCTGAAGGAAAAAAGGATGGGAAAAGTAATGCTCTATTATCACTACTGAGGTGTTCAAAACTTGAACTCACATTTTTGACAAGTCTACCAATGTTATTGTGTGTGTAGGTCAACTAATCCTGGCACAGGTCAGCAAATGCATCTCAACATTGTTGATCCTCTGTTGGATTATCTTAGATTGGTTCTCCCTGAAGGAAAAGGCTAGAAAATAATAATCCTCCATAAGGTTCCATTTTTGGAAATTTAAATAGTGACCAAGATGTTCCAAACTTGAACTATCATTTTGGACAAGATCATTCTTATTAGGCCAAGAAACCCTAGCACAGCTAGACAAAATATTTCTCAACATTACCAATTATTTGCTGGACTAACTTGGATTACTTGGATTGGGTCTTCCGACAAAGCAAAGATAGTACTTGATGCTTACAATGTATATCTTGTAATGACCACGATGTTCCAACTTAAATTGAAATTCAGACAAGTCTACCATTCTTGCTAGTTTATCTGCAAAATGCTTCTCAACATTGTTGATCCTCTTGTTGGATTATCTTAGATTGGTTCTCCCTGAAGGAAAAGGATAGAAAATAATAATCCTCCATAAGACTCCATTTAGGAAATCTAAATAATGACCAAGATGTTCCAAACTTGAACTAACATATTGGACAGGAAACCCTAGCACAGCTAGGCAAAATATCTCTCAACGTTGCCGATTCTTTGCTGGACTAACTTGGACTGGGTCACCCTACAAAGCAAAGATAGCCTACATTAAATGTATAACTCATAATGACCTCAATGTTCCAAACTTAAATTGAAATTCAGACAAGTCTACCATTCTTGCTAGTTTATATGCAAAATGCTTCTCAGCATTGTTGATTCTGTTGGATTATCTTAGATTGATTCTCTATGAAGGAAAAGGGATAGAACAAATATAATCCTCCATTTGTAAAATTTAAATAGTGCCCAACGAAGATGTTCCAAATTTAACTAAAATTTTGCAAGTCTATCATTCCTGTTTGCTTAAATGTCATTTGTTTGTTGTGACTTCACCTTTACCTATAGGTATTTTCCAGGATTAAGAAATTGTTTAAAAACATGATTTCAAGTTATTTTGCATGGTTTAAATGATGCAACTACAATATTATGTTGATCTAACTAATCAACCCTTTGTCATAATTTTAAGAATTATATTTAAATGTGACCACAATGCTTCTGGACCACAAACTTGAAGTTGAAAGTCATTTTATAGGGATCTAGAAACATTCTTAGAAAGTTTTGTGGATGTTGTCATTTGAAAATGTTACTAGATCCCTTTAATCAACGCTCGAAATTGGCGTAGGCCCGATGGCCCGGGGCCAGTAAAAGTTGCGGTCGGGCCAGTAAAAACATGAAAATGCCAAAGTTTGGTGGCCCGATCGGGCCACCAAATGTTTAAACCATAAGAAGACAACATCAAGGAATATGAATCTCAAGTTTGACACCTCTTAAAAACACTTTAATTGTGATTTAAATATTTGCAAGAAATGAAAAGGACGGACATAAAAAGTCGCAAGCGCACTTGCGCTAGTTGAATTAATCCTTATTTATGCCTACAAATATGTGCTATTTCCTCATATGAACACTCTCCCTTGAATTATCTACTTCTTGCATGATAAATCATGGTAAAATTAAACAACTTCCAGAGGTGTGTAATGACTAAAAGTAAAAGCATATGCTTATGCTGTTTTCTTAATTTCCCACACACCCCCTGGAAGCCTTTGCAACATGTAGAATATAAACATAGAACAACCAATCCACAGAGGGAGTATGTGTGCATACTAAGACCTATCAAAACACATGTCTAACTTTTCACATTCATTCATATTGCAAAGTGCAGTGTGCTTGCCTTTGCGATACCGTCCGCGATACCGTCAATAAAGGGGAATAATTTCATCTTTCGGATCATTATTCATATTTTTGAAGGTATTAGAAAGAATCATTTTTACAAGGTAGAGACTTGTGACTACTTGGAATTATTTTAGCTTGTAAAATAACAAAGATTTAAGTGATTTCATTTCCCGATTTGAAAAGTTTTTTTAGCTATGCTCAGTCCCATGTGTTTTTTTTTGTGTTGGAGATTTTATGGACCATAAAATAACAAAATCGTACATGGAAAAGAGCTTAGTTTCATCAGTTGATGACTCTTAGATGAAACTGCTCGATTCTAGGTTTTGTTTTGTTTATTCAGTGATGGATTTCTTTAATGATGGTGGTAATTTTAACACATAACTTCCATAATTTACCAATTAATGACCAAGTAGTCATGACCATTGTTTTTCTTTGTTTGTAAATTTTATTTTCGGGCCACCAGAAAAAAAGATAATTTCGAGCATTGGAATACAGTAACAAATGAGGCTAAACATTGCCCAGTACCCTGAAACTATGAATATGGTTATTGTTTTAATTTTACTTTTGTTTTTCCTTATTTTTTTCGGGCCAGTAGATTTTGGTTTCGGGCCACCAAAATTGGAAAAATACTAATTTTACTGGCCCGACCGGGCCACCAGCAAAAAAAGTTAATTTCGAGGGTTGCTTTAATCTTCCATTCTTGGAAACTGACTGAAAAATTACCTGGCTCGAAAATCTGCTGATCTCTGAGTCATGATGCGTTTATATGAAACGTCCTGAGACCGAGTTGTAATCGATTCCTTCTACGATCTTATTAACCTGAAGAATTAGTGCAGATTCAAAGTCCAAACTGTTCTCCTTCAGGTAATACTTCCAATTCAAGTTCTGTAAAAGGAACAGAGAAATATTCAACTTGTAAAAAGGAACATCTTTATTCACAGCAATGAGTAATTTTCATTGTAATGACAATGTTACACAATTTGGCCGAGGCTATTTGTGACAAATTAAATTAAGCTTTGGTCACACTTAATTGTTGTGTCAATGATATATGAACAGATTTATAATATAATAATATAATAAGACTATTCCACTGTTTCATCCACATCTAAACAGTATTGTAAATGGTCTTGGTAGGACAGTTTCATCCTTATTTCGACATTTTGTCTTTTTTCTAAATCCAAAATAACAGATCTGTCAAAAATTTGAATGATTCTTATTTTGGCGTTCTCCGAGTTGCAGTCATCAGCCAGGCCCAGGCAAACATAAAAATTAAAATGATAAGCAATGGTTGCCTGATGTGTTTTGCAACTAGGCCTAGGAAAAATACAGGTATGGCCTCAACCTGGTTAGAGTGGATTAAAGACCAACAACCTTAATACATAAAGTCGTTCAGTTGAATCAGTTCAGACAATTGTCACTGGACCAAACATAGTCATAGAGCTCATTACAATACTAGCGTTGTGTGGAGATCAACCTCTTCCGCCTGCTGCTATCCAAGTTCCAACACAAAAACTTTTTTTGCCAGCCGATTCCTCCCTATGATCCCTCCATTTACCAGCAAATACAAAAAAAACTTTTGTTTATGTCGTATGTGATCCACAATTCATATAATTTGATAATAATTACTGATTCTGTTGTTTTGAAGACCGCAAAAAGTAGGGGAAAAAATGATTTCCATACCAATGCGTCCTAATTTTGACCTAAAAGTAGTGCTGTAACTGACCTTGATGATCGGATCGTTTGATCGGATCGGCAAAATGTTATCGATCTTCAAAATCGGATCGATGATCGGGATCGGATGATCGGCTAAAAAAAAAAAAAAAAAAAAAAAAAAATATATATATATTTTTTTCTTTGGAAAATGATCCCCAAAAAACACATTTGGGGAATATAAATGAATACCAAAGCAACATATATCCATATTAATAAGCCCAAGGTAATCTTGTACGGGTATGCTTTCATTTCAAACTGATTACCTCTTCTTTTACAAAATTACTCACGCCGATTCTGAGCTTAGTCCCATGTGATTAATTTGGGGTAACCTTTCAGAAACACATGGGACTAAGCTCAGAACCGGCGCGAGTAATTTTGTAAAAGGAGAGGTAATCAGTTTTAAATGAAAGCATACCCATACAAGATTACCTTGGGCTTATTCATAATCATATGGATATATGTTGCTTTGGTTTTCATTTATATTCCCAAAATATGTTTTTGGGGATCATTTTCCAAAGAAAAAAAAACAGTTTTTTTTTTTTTTTTTTTTGCCGATCCGATCTTCCGATTTTTTCTGCATGATCGGAAATCGGCAAAAACGGTCCGATCATGTATGATCGGATCGTGATCGGCATGCCGATCCGATGATCGGTTACAGCACTACCTAAAAGTAAAAACTTAGTCTTAGCATTCAACTGTTGAACTCAACAGTGTACGTACGAATGGCCAGTATGCTTATCTCAGACTCAGTCCAGCGTAACTATTATTAGCGTAATTGCATGTAATGGTCAATGACAATGGTCCAGCTGACTGGACCATGTCCATGTACTTTAGAATAGTAGATGCATGTCATGTGTACTGGACTGATAAGTGATATGCATTATCTGATTTGCAATTGCACTTGCAGCTGCTGCCAATCATCCAATGCCAAACAATGGCAATGCCAGCAAGCCAATGCATGGTAATAATTGGTATGCAATAAATTCATTGGCCAATTAAAACTAAACTAAATTCTCAGACTCAATATAACCATATAATTTTGCTTATAAATTGAAGGATGTTATTGCATAATTAGAGAACATTTTTCTTTTAAATTTCCAGTAAAGTTATATGCTATTGTATTGCCTATTGAAAATGTATTTAAAAGATTACCCAATCAAAATCAGTCGTAAGTTACGGCATCCAACACAAATTCTCACGTATCGGACTGGCGATTCTCAAATTCGAGAAATTGAATTGCCAACGCCAGTTCAAGACAACGCGGATTACAAAATAGAGCGAGGTATATTTCGCTACATCGCCTTAAACTCTTCTAAAATATATCAGGCCATGAAAACATGATTAAATGATAAAATTGAAAGCCAAAATAACAAATAACCAATTTCTTACCGAATCCAAGCAACCATCAACAAAAATGTTCATTCAATCGTGGAAAGGAATGCAGAAAATGTTAACTTAATATGATCACAAGAGGGCGACAATTCACTATGCAAACACAGAAATACAATATAAATACAGTATGCAAATTCACAGATTGAAATGTCTTTGTCCCCGCAAAAAATACTACAGTACTGATGATGATGATGATGATGATGATGATGATGATGATGATGATGATGATCAATGATGATGATGATGATGCAGATCACCATGATGATGATGATGATGATGATAATGATGATGATGATGATGATGATGATAATGATGATGATGATGATCATCATCTTATTATTCTTCATCATCATCATCATCATTGATCATCACTATCATCACCATCTTCATCATCATTATCATAATGTGTATCATCACTGATCATGATCATTTTCGTTTCCCTGATTTAAGATAATCATCTAACCTTGAAAAACAGATGCACATAACTTATTATGAATTTACATCTAGGTGTATTTATAAATGCACTGATTATAGGTCTTGAGTTTTCAAAACCGTTTTTCCTTCCCACCGGGATGAAGCTAAAATTCGGTTATATTCTTTAGTGAATAGTAATTAAGATGAACAGAAACAAAACGACAACAATAACAATTACAATTCCGAGTCTTCATTAGTAACAAATGCGCAACCACACTTTGTCTATAATTTTTTTAATCTATATCCCCAGGGGGTGTTTCACAAAGATCCTAAGTTGAACTTAACCCCGGGGGGGGGGGGGGGGTCTGTCCTCATAGAAAGGGGGGTATATCATGCGTGACCAAGGACTTGCCAAAAGCACCCGAAACGATTACTTGCGTGGTGCAAAAAATACACCCTAAGTAAGTATGATTATCGGTAATTTGATACCGTAAGCAAGTAATCAATATTTTGTAAACCCCTAAGCAAGTATTTTTGATACCCTAAGCAAGTAATTAATTTTGTGTAACCCCTTAAGCAAGTTATAACTATTTTTGATACCCTAAGCAAGTAATAAAGTTTTTGTAAACCCCTAAGCAAGTCATAACTAATATGTGATACCCTAAGCAAGTAATCTTTTTTTTTTGTAAACCCCTATTAAAAGCAAGTGATAACTATTTTTGTTACCCTAATCAAGTAAGCTGAGTTTTTGAGACCCTATCGAGTAATTCATCTTTTTGAGACCCTAAACGAGTAATTTATCAGCCTAAAAAAAAAGATACCCTTTTTCCTGATTTTGGGTGATTTTGAGACCCTATTCGAGATACTCGAGTATCTCGCCTGATCGTTAAAAAACACCCTAATTACTCGTTTTCTTGGTCACGCATGATACCCCCCTTTCAATGAGGAGTCGAGGACAGACCCCCCCCCCCCCCCCCCCCGGGATATAAGTTGGACTATAATAATATAATGGGAGCAAAGAAGGCGCCAATGGGGTAAATAACTTCACCCAATCCCTCGAGTCTCATCGGCATCGACCACGCCCACCCGTAACACCCCCTGTTATCAAGGCACGCAGTCTTCATAAACCAAACCGTCGATCGTTCAAAAGTGAATCATCAATCAAATTGCAACTGCAAGATGGGAAAGTTACAGGCGTTTGAGATACATTTCGACGGAAACAGGGACCTTTTCAAACCAGGCGATGTCGTGAGTGGTCAAGTCAGAATTGTGCTGTCAGGCGAAAAGGGGGATATTAGAGGTAAAACACCCGGTTAAAACATTATTAATGCGCTATTTTATGTAACATCTTCTTTTTTTCCGGAAGTGCGAACGAAACATACAACCATGTATATAGTTAGTATCACTTGCTGATGGAAATGTATTGAGTGAAAGTAAGGCTGGTAGCGACATAGTCGTATCGCACGGTACGTTATTATGCACGGTAATGTAAAACCACTATACTTGACTGAGTTATACTTGTGTCAGTATATATCTATTCAAAAGTCGAACAATAATAATGCATAAAAGTGAAGGTTCTGCCTCTGGGATAGAGGAGTGCAGTAACAAGTCAACATGAAATAGACTATGTAGTATGTACAGATGCCCACCCAGCACCAGCCATCTATTCTTTGGAAATTGGCCCCAATCTACGCGAGCCATGCTTTCATTGACATTGGGTCCAAAATGTACAATATGATTGGAAATTACAGAATTGTATGGATTGTTCTCGAATTTGACTGCAATACATTACTGTAGGATGCATCATCGTCGTCACCGTCATCATCATCATCATCATCATCATCATCATCATATGTCATCACATCATCATCTGTCATCACATCATCATCTGTCATCACATCATCATCATCATCAACATTATCATCATCATATTTATTATAATTTATTAACAATATTATAACTTTTGATTTGTTAATATTTATTATTGCCTTTGTAAATTACTTTTTATTGTTGTTCATTATTATATATTAACTTTTTCATATTAGTACCATCATTTTTACCATGATTACTGCTAAAAGTACTACTAGTCTGCTGCTAAATTAGTGCTGCTAGTGCTACATATATAAGTTATATTATTATCATTACTTAGTATACAAAATTACAAATGATGCACAGGCTTGAGTGGATCGGAAAGAATTGGATGCACAAGTTTAACTTTGGATTGGAATGACCCACGAACACAGCGAGTGGGTTTTAGACCATTTCCAGAAAATCAAACTAAAGTGTGCCATGCATCAGTAAAATGCATAAGTAAAATGTATCAGTAAAAAAATTGTACACGCTAATTGACCAATCACAATGCAGGGATTCTTCTACCCATTTTATAAAAGGTAATAATGATGTTATTCTTAAATGTTATTTTTCAGGTATCAAGGTTTCATGTAAGGGCAAGGCAGAAACGCACTGGAGCGAGCAGAGGGGATCTCGTAGGCACAGGAGAACGGTTCACTATTCCTGGAAGATTCTTTACTTCAAGCATGAGATCATGCTGCGGGGAGCAGGTATTTATTTGTATTCATTAATTTCTCATTGAAGATAAACATCAAAAGCCCATCATGCCTGTAATTCCCTTGGAAGATTGGAAGCAGCCAGGAGAAAATAACTAACTGTTGTGTCTAGAAATATGACTATATGCAAGACCCCTTATTTTCGCCTTAAGCCACAACCAGCAATGTTCTTTATCACATTTATTGTAAGGTACAAATAACCAGATGGCCAGTAGCATGCAGTTTGCGATGGATTACCACCATTTTCCCTTCTAGTTCCAAATCCCCACCAGTATACCTCCTCCTTACCAAGACCCTTGCCAACTTGGGCTTCGTCATGTACTACAGAAAAACCTGCTATAAATGAATGTATACTAAGGGAACAAGCGTCATTGCGCGCAAGAACAAAACATGCACAATTTGGTGCACTAGCTGAGTGGGAAGCCGCTGCCTCCCGCTACGAACAATTTTTGTGCTGATTCTTTCGTAAGTGTGCGCAAAATTGTTCCAAGTGGGATCCTGTGGTAGAACGGCAGGGATAATTTTGATGCCTCCCTTAAGCTAGCTAATGTTCTTGTCATCACATTTATTTTCAGGAAAGAATAACCAGGCAGCCAGCAGGATGCAGCTACCGATGGGGGACCACCACTTTCCCTTCCAGTTTCAAATCCCGGTCCAGTCCCTACCGCCTCCCTTTCAAGGCACCGTGGGTTTCGTCAAGTACTACGTCAAGGCGACCATTGACAGACCGTGGAAGTTTGATCACAAGGTCGTCCGCTACTTCACCATCTGGACCATCAAGGACCTCAACTTTTTCCCAAATGTTCTGGTATGAGAACTTTTAAGTTGTCTTTGCTGTTAATGGAAATTCCTTTTCTGTGAATATCATATATATATACTGATTGAAGTTAAGAATTTATCATCAGATGACAAAAGAGGAGGGTAGAAAATAAGTCACTTTTTTACTTTAGAAAATAATTATCTGGAAAAAAGGCATCACATAGAGGAGGCCTGCAGGATGGTATAATTCAGAAAACAATTTAGTAAAAAATCAACTTGACGTCTTGACGCCCTACTCACTCTCATCAGACGATGTAACAAAGTTTGCAAGAGCAAATAATTCTCCGCTCTTTTGTTCAGTTTCTATTTCCTCTAATTGTCAACAATGTGTTTGAAACAGACACTTTCTTTATCTTTTGGTCTTTATCAGACTGTTTACCCGTATATATACAATGATCTATACATTTTTATTTAAACCAACTCTATTTTTATTTTCTTCACCCCTACAGAACATGCCCATGGGCACTTCTGAGAAGACTGTATGTTGCCTTTGCTGCGAGTCTGGGCCTATCATCATGAGGGCCTCCCTGGATAAGAGTGGCTATGTTCCAGGGGAGACCATCTTCATCACAATCGAACTGGACAACAGGTGTGGGAGGGAACTCCTGTCTTTAATTGCTTCTTTTCATCAGGTAAATGAATTAAACTCTAGCGAACATTTTGTCAGTTAGTTTTCTGTATGTTTAAGGGTGATTTTACAGTTTTGTCGATTGATAAAAGTGGCTATATATGTTCCAGGGCAGACCATCTTCATCATCATCGAACTGGACAATGAGAGCTCCTTTCTCTAATTGCTTCCTTACATCAGGTGAAAGATGGTTTAACGGTATAGTGATATGTTTGTTAGTTTTTATATTTGTTTGCGTATCTTGTAGCTATCTTCCAGAAAGAACACACTTGGCATTCGTCCCACTGAGATATCTCTTACTGCAGCCAATGCAGAGGGGGTGTAAACTTCCACAGATAGTCAGTGTGCTTACCCCTCTGGACTCCCCCCCCCCCCCCTTATAGCAAGACCACCCTCTCTAACAAACAATGTTTGACATTTTCTCGGCAGAAAATACTGTAAAGAGTAAAGCAGGGAAATATAGAACGCACCCTACAGAGTGGAAACTGTCTCACCGAGATTCATCTTGATGGGGCGAATGCAGAGGGGTTCATGACGTACCACAAAGGATCAGTTGCCTACCCCTCTGGACCAACCCCCTTTAGCATTTACTAACATATACAACAGTGATTGAACTTGTCTCTTTCAGAAAGAACTATTGTACTGTACTGAGTGAAGCATGAAAATGAACACCCGTACTGGACACACTGGCAATTAACTGCCTCAACAAACTTTGTCAATAAATCAATCTATTTGTTTTGACATTTTGTCTCTGCTGAAGATTCTGGTACGTCACGTATACAGTGAAACTTTGTTATAATGAGCACCTCGGTCCCATTGAATTGACCTTGTTATATCAGATATCTTGTTTTATCAGCGAGCGCTTAAAATAATTTATATAGAACCTGGACCTGTGAAACAGCCTGGCTATATCAGGTACCTCGTTATAACAGTTTGTTATAAAGAGGTACTACTGTATTGAAATGTAAAGTTGTATTGGTAACAGTATAGCTACTCTCTTTATTAATTCTCCAGAAAGTGTTATACAGAGCGAAGCATGGAAACGCGGAACACACCCGACACAGTGCGAACCGTCTAGCCGAGATTCGTATCGATGGGGCGAATGCAGAGGGAGTCGTGACCTACCACAGAAAACCATTGCATGTGCCAGGAGTTCCGCCAAACAACTTTGAAAACTGTCCCAACATTGAAGTCTCATATGTCGTAAAGGTAAGAAAATATATTCATTAACCACGGCTTTACACTAGCACTTGCCCGCTTGCCAGGGGCAAGTAAAAATTGGTATCGGGCAAGTGAAATATATCATAAATTGTCTAGTTTACTTGCCTGATCGGTAACTAAATAATTGTTCCACTACAAGAGACTAGTGTAATTTCACATGTGTTAATAGAAGTATCGAGATTATCGAGGTACTATCATATAGGGGCAAGTAAAATGTCAACATTCATGGCTTTACTTGCCCGAATTGGCCAGTACAGATAAAAGTGTGTGTGGAGGCTTGCATTAACTTTCTTTCTTATCTTATCCTGTGGTAGCTTAATAGGCAGAAGGAGGTGCATGTGCATGCAGGGCTTGAAATAAGCACTGGCCAGCTGGCCCCAGGGCCACAAAATCACCAAATCAACACACTTTTCTATATTTTCTTTGTTTGTGGTCTCAATATATTCTGGTCTCTGTATGGTCTCTTTGGGCAAGCTTAATTTGATGAGTCTCTATTTCACTTGCTCGACTGGGCCACCAAATGCAACAGAATTAACAATGTTTTTCTTTGTTTGGGGCCGCCATATTCAGGTTTTCAGGCCATTATTATGTGAAAAATCTTGTTTTTACTTGCCTGATGGGGCAAATAAGTTAATATCTTGCATTGCTATAACATTCTATGACATTACATTCACGCTTGTTATGTCTTGCCTTGTCTATCATGTTTCACAGGTGACGGCTGATGTCACGGGGACCCCTATTGATGTGAGCGTTGAGCTTCCAATCGTCATTGGCACCATCCCTGCTGTGGCGCATCCCCGCCCTCCCCAGGCTCAGCCCCTTCCCCAGCAGGGATACGCCCCACCCCATGGACATGTAACGCTGTACCAGGGTTATGCCCCTACACAGGGCTATCATGCCCCCCAACAGGGATACGCCCCTCAACAGGAAAACGCCCCACAACAGGGATACGCCACACAGGGACAACAAGAAGGACATCCCCCACCGCAGGCACAAGGATACGCCCCACAGGGCTACAATCCACCAGAGGGTAATGCCCCTACGGGTGCCCCTGCATATGCCCCTGAATATGCCCCTATGCAAGGGCAGCAGGCAGCCCAGCCTGGGTACCCGCCTTCCTCTGAAGTAGCATCAGCACCACCACCGCCACAGTATCAACCTCCACAAGGGGCTGTTACAATGCAACCACAGGGGCAAAACTTTCAACCGGGTGTGAATCAAGATGACATTAAACTCAAAGAAACAACTGCGGTTTAAAAGCAGAAGAGCGATTCATCTTAGATTCTCTCCACCTTGGACACAGCCAACAAAGCACTCTACATATATCAATTATAAAGAAAGGTATGTTGTTGCAGGGTTTGTTAGTAAGCTTGCTTTCTGTTTTAGGGATATATAGGGTGTTTGATGACCCCTTATTAAGGCCTGAAGAATCAACCGCACGACTATGCACCAGCCCAGGTTTAAAAGTCAATGGTCTTCACAACCGCAGGTGCAACCAGTGCCACAAGAGGGGCACCATCAACCACAGACATCACACTAGGGGTAACATATGTTGCACCACCACAACGGCAACCTATTACTGCAACTTCTCTTTGTCAAAACTGTGTACAACTCAACATTGTCAGTTGCTAGATTAATTTGCCGATTTCAAAATGATCGTCAGAGCTCTGTGATGTCTGGAATTTCCTTGCCAATTTGTTCCAACTAACAACTCATATTGAGTGATTAGAGAAAATGCCATCAAGATATTTCACAGTTCACTCCCCATGGTTCTAAGGGGATCTGGGGGATGTTGCATAAAGATTTGTGTTCAATCGTTGCGTTTAATCGCAAGTCAGAAAATGCGCCTAAATGCGCAATTCCGATTGGCTCAAGTGTGCACGTTTTCTGACTTGTGATCAAAGGCAACTTTGTGATTAATCGCAACTCTTTATGCAAGTACACCCCCATGTTGCACAACTTTAATAACGGTTTCTTCAGTAAAAGGTCAGTATGCAGGGACACCAAATGTGACGGGCTATAGCAAAACATGGCATTTGTTGATAATAATCAAAATGTAGATTTGCATACCATTACAAAGGCCCCATCACAAGCTTTCATTTGATCCTTTGTCCTAACTAATTGGTCAATAATTTGTGAAGATATGATTGTTTCAATTTTACAATCATAGATCTTTTACACACATTGTGTGAACTTAGAATGCCCATTTCTTCAAAACATGAATTACTGACAAGTGCTGGGTTTTGCTATAGCCGGTCACATTTATATAATTTGTTCTCCTAGCTGCAGAAGGTCAGTACGGCGACACCAAATATTATGGAGGCCTCTACTCACCTTCCTCAACCAGCCTTTCAGAACATCTTTATCTTTTTACCGCACTGTCACTTACATGTCTATACCTGGACCCTTTCATTACAATATGTATTGTCAAAACTAAGTTTGTGATAGAATAAGTCCTTGAAAAGTAATGTTTTATAGTTGAAATATGAAACTCAATAAATGCATGTATTTTAATAACAATAATATTTACTTCCATGTGTGGTAAATGTTTTCTTTCCAATACATGTACATGCATGTTGTTAAATGTAAAAGTACAATTACACTGTTTTTCATAATGTTGGAATATTTTTTTTTAAAGGTGAAACTTCATTTATTTTCCCTATTTTTGTGCCTAATGAACTATTTTAGACTAAAAATAATGATTATATAATGTTTCCAAACTACCAATGTACAATGAATGGTTGAATGGGTTTGCATTAATTAATCAAGCCTTTTGTTTTGAGCTTTGAAAGGCATGACCTTTCATGATGGGCCTCTTTCCTTCTCCAAAGCGCATGTCCAGCAAGTCATCATTATGTGTCATTTCTCAGCGTTGGCTTTAAAACTTTCAACCAAAATTGGCACATAGGCTCTATAGGCTATACTCCATCCAACGCCGTTGCCTACACACCAAACGATGCTTGTGCTCCACCAGGAAGGGGTGTCAACAAGCAACAAGTCCACTGTTTCGTTGAAACATCGTAGGTTATGATCTGTAAAATCCTCAGACGTCATCGAGAGGAGGGGCAATTAAAGCTACGGGAATCTCAAGGACGTTCACAATTGACCACCAGGATAACCGATCGCAGATTGCTTAAGCTGTGCCGTAGAAACCGGAAATGCCAAAATGGAGCCTTCGCCGTCTATGAAGAAAACACTATGGAATCAACGCTTTTCGCCAAACTGTAGATCAGAGATCCCTCTAACATGGTTACCGAGTAAGACACAAAAGTGTCCACTCTAATCCATGCAACCGAGATTTACCGGACGTCCCTGGACTAGGGAGCCCATAATATTGCCGCCTGGACACTAGAGATATGTCATCTGAATGGGTACGAGCCATAACATCCTTGACCAAACAGATGTAGGACAAAGGGTTCGTCGATTACGTGACGAGAAGCTGGAAGATGTCTGTATTCACAAAACGACTTGAGGTTGTGACGGCCCAACGGTGGTATGGCTCGTACCCATTATGATGATATATCACGAGTGTCCAGGCGGCGATCTTCTGTACTCCCCTAGTCCACGGACGTCCTATAAATCTTGGTTGCATGGTATGGGCTGGACACTTGGTAGTTTGTCTTGCTAGAGCGATCTCTGATCTGCAGTTTGGCAGAAGGCGTCGATTTCATAGTGTTTGCTTCATAGACGGCGAAGGCTCCATTTTGGCATTTCCGGTTTCTACGGCACAGGTTAAGGAATTTGCGATCATTTGTCCTGGTGGTAAATTGTGGACGTTCTAGAGATTCCCGTATCTTTAATTGACCCTCCTCTCGATGACGTCTGATGATTTTACAGATCGTAGCCTGCGATGTTCCAACGAATCAGTGGACATTGCTTGTTGACACCCCTTCCTGGTGGAGCACAAGCATCGTTTGGCGTGTAGGCAATGGCGTTGGACGGGATATGACCTAGAGAGCCTCTGTGCCAATTTTGGTTGAAAGTTTTGCAGCCAACGCCGATAAATGACACATAATGATGACTTGCTGGACATACGCTTTTCAGAGGGAAAGGGGCCCATCATGAAAGGTTCTGCCTTTCAAAGCTCAAAACAAAAGGCTACATTAATTAATGCAAACCGATTCAACCATTTATTGTACATTGGTAGTTTAGAAATATTATATAATCATTATTTCTAGTCTGAAATGATTCATTAGGCGCAAAAATAGGGAAAAGGAATGAAGTTTGATCTAAAAAAAAAAAAATTCCAACATTATGACCAACAGTGTAGTTACACTTACTAGGAACATACTGTATTCATTAGTAAACAAGAAAGTTATCAATATTTTTAACAGTTAGTCATTCCACTTATAAGTTAGTTAACAAAAGTGTTTTCTATTTAAAATGAAATGATTTGTTAATATATTGTTTGAATATCATCTCAGTATTATTATACTAACGGGAATACGGGAACGGGAACGGGCATACAAATGTGAATAAGTTTGTTTTATACCTTATGTTCTGAATTTGGCTTTTGATTTCTTCCACAAATTTTTTTCTTTCTTCTGTATCAGTTTGTTATTATTTATAGCATTTTTATTCATGAAATATATTTATGACTGCATTAGAAATATGAAAATACCTTGAAAGCTAAAACAATCTTATCTGTAGAAAGTTTACTTTGCACTCAGAACATGCATTTGATACAATATTTATTTTTTGTGTAACATACAGGCAATTCATACTTACGTCTAGCACTGGCTCAGCACTGGATAAATCCACTGCTAGACGCAGATATGAATGGAATGTCTAGCATCAGTCTGTGCTCAGCCTGGCATAACTTTGATCCACTGTTGATCCACTGTTGATGCTAGACACAAGGTTGCGCATGCGCATTACGGTATTGCGCGTTCAGAATTTGCAAGTCATCGTTACGTCACAATAGAAGTGTACTAGTGCGCATGCCCAGTCATGTCCTAGACAGCTTTTCGATCCACTGTTGTATTTATACTTGCGCGTCAGTTATCCACTGTTGATGCCGAGTATGAATGGTCGGCTTTTTCGTCTAGCACTGGCTCGGCAGTGGATTTATCCAGTGCCGAGCCAGTGCTAGACGTAAGTATGAATTGCCTGTAAGTTGTGAATCTCTGTGATAAAAATGTATGAATAGTACTTGTTTTATAGAAACATTATATCATAATTCAAGTGGTGAGCTAGTAGTATTTGATTTTAATACTGAAATATGATGATTATGATAAAAATGTGCTTATTATTGTGAATAGGCTTGTGTATTGTTATGTGTATGTCAGCATGTGATTTGTATTCATGTAATGTGGGAATTTATAATATATTAATCAAATTTATGTCATTGTTAGTGTATTACAATCAAAATCTGAAGAAAACTTATAACTTTGGTCTATAAACTTGAATGAATTTACTACATATCGAGATATTTAATAACTGAGACTGAACAATAAACAAATGCCAATCTTGTTCCGTAATCTGTTTTAAAGTTTCTAAATATTTGGTTATTCAAAATATATGCACTATGTGCTTTCACTTAACGTTTCCATGTGAACAGGCTTTTATGTGTACATATATGTATTTGTACTTGAATCTGTTTTTACTGATTAATTGGTAAAGCTAACAAAATATGATTTATTAATCATGCTTTTATACACTGTGGTAAAGTTATTATTTTATCATAATAAATGCAAGTATATTTCTATCAACATTAAGCTCTTTTTATATGAGTTCTGTAGTTTTTGTACAGGATATTAATTTTCTTGCGTCTGGTGTTTAAAAAACAATCCACTGTATTAAATTGTGGAGATATCTTACAGTGTATGTTGTGTACGATATATATCATGTTGTCACAAAACCCATATAAAGTCGCCAGAAGCAAAGCTGAGAAAATGAAGGGAAAAGTTGACTTTGTCAACGTCATTGCTGCATTTCTGACCATTTTTGTGTACCCTGCCACTGTCTTTTATGACAGTGGTCGTGGTGTGAATGTAAAATTTTCTTGAATACAGGAAAGAAATGTGGCTACCACAGAATGCATCTTATATATCACCAGCCAGCTGAGATTTTTGAGAATTAAGAAAACACAGATCAGAAAATTGAAATACATGTATCTCTATGCAACTTTAGTTATCAGGTTTGTTGGTAGCAGAACATACTTTTACTGACTAGTGTTTGTTCTGTATAAATGATGCACATAATGATGTTTTTGGGGTGGTGTCTCACAATTAATTAAAGTGGCTTAATTTAAATAATCTTCAAACAGGGAGAACTACACATGTTTTGTTTTTTTCACCGCCAATGAATAGGTCCACTAAAACCAATACAATGGAACCTCTTTATAACAAGCGCTGTTATAACGAGGAACCTGCATTAGCGAGGTTATTTCAAAGGTTCTATATATGTTATTGTTGTTAATACAATGAGATATCTGATATAACGAGGTAAATTCAATGGACCCAAGTAACTCATTATAATGAGGTTTCACTGTAATAGGGCATAAATACATCTAATATTACATAATAGAAGCCATCCTGGAAGAAAGTACAATAAGTTATGTTGACTTTATACTTTGTACAGTATAACACAAAGAGAACTCGGTGATAAACAAACAAAAGTATAATTCAGGAATTCAGTGCGATATCACTTCTCTAATAAATAGTTTTATTGATTTACACTGAACAGAAATATTTGGATAATGAAGATATAAAAAATAATGATAGTAGTACTATATACATACAGTCATAAATAACACACATTGAGTTAAATACATGCAACGCGATGTTGCCTGAGAGAAAATATTCACCAACAAGTTCATTTTAAAGTTTGGTAATAAAGAACTCGAAATTGAGGTCGTTGACTCGACTAAAGCCCAGAATTAACATCCGACGGCTGAAAGAAAGCGAATTAAAATTTTATAATGATTTTGTGTTCACTTTCACTACAAATTAAATTCTTAACTACCAGCAAATGCTTGAATGATAAAATATGTGCTGTAAGAAAAAAAAATCTACCGAAAAGTATGACATTTCCGCATAAGCCTCTTATGGACTGTAATCATTCAAATTCGCGTTGATAAAACTTCCATTTATAATGGTACGATTTTGTTTGGAATACGTCACCAAACAAATGCATATTAAATTCCAGATTGCATAGATTATGAAAACAACATAAACCGCTTAAATACATTGATAAAAGTTGCATAATCGTCTATGGTACGATATTTTATAAAAAAGATAGTTTGTAATAAAAGGTATTGAAAATACAATACCATCTATTCATTCCATGCTGCATTATTAATGTTATGAAAACAACATACGGTATACCTCGCCCAACTTAACACACAGTCACAACAACTGCAAAACAACACCAAGTCCTATATGGCCTAGTCCGAATGAGCCGTTTCTCCTGTTATCCGACCAAAATGTGGTGAAACGGTCAGTATCTAGCAACATTTAAAGATCCATGACGTTTCGTTTCGTTTCGTTTCACGCCGCGAAACGGAACCGAATTAAAAGTATCATGCTATTCCATTCCGATCATGGTCTACATCATTTCATTTCCTTCGAGTACCTTCCTGATGTCAAACGGTATAGAAAACGGAAGGATAAAAGGTGTAGTGGGACGAGCCATATATAGAAGCCCTAAAAACCATGAACGCGCCCTTGTTATTCTTATACACTCATTTTCATACCATCATGTATAACAAATAATTATGATAATGCACAATAAATTAGTGATAAATAATTGCCAAACGACGTACGTCAATATAATATTACAGGCATATCTGACTTCCAGCCCCGGCCATAAACTGTACATTAAATTATCTTTTACAAATCCCACAAAAAACAAAAAAACACACGATAAACGTTTAGATAGAACACATTTTCATTATGAAAGTGAATAATGAAGAATTAAGAGTAAAATCGCCGAATGAAATATTTATTTTAAAATATGCTTCCGGGAATAATGGCCGATAGGGTGACTAGATATGAGTCAAACTCAAATAGAAAGTTTCTCTATTTTTTGTAAATTAGAATTCATTTGTAATGTTTTGTTGGAAGCAAGAATAAATTGAAATTGAAATTGAATTGAAAGTATAATGGTGAACTGCAAGTACACACAAACTCAAATATACACAGAAACACACCATGAAATACGACTAAACCAGCGATCTCGGTCTCGGTCCTGTTTTTGTAAATAACACACCCCCCTTGAAAAATCAAGGTTATGGGTTATGGGGGTTATGGGCCTGATTTGAAGTAACTTGTAACCTTATTCAATTACAAACTGCGCATAAAATCTGCATACTTTCTGAATCTTTATGACAAAGTAAAGACAATCAGACCGCATATGTATATAATTATGTTGAATAGACAAATAAAGTATAATACTTTGGAATATTATATTTTAGAATAAAATAATGAATGTGTTACAGGTTGAGTAGATACACGCATACAACGAGTAAGATGGTTTGGAACGATAGTAGGATCCGTCCAGCACCGCTCTCAGTAAGCTCCCCGATGTCGATGTTGAGACTTGACTCGAGACTAGCGAGGTCCTGATTGATGGCGCTGCTGATCACGGTGTGACTTAGAAAACCACCGTCATCTGAAAATGACAACAAATAGTATGTACAGCGTATAAGGAAATCACTTGCTTCGTGAAGAATTAAACGATATAATACGTGATTGACTAAACCCGGGCAAGCGGGGGGGGGGGGGGGGGGGGGGGGGAGGGGGGTATTCGAATTATCTTTAGGCAGGGGGTAAGCCTCACCCAAATTCAAAACGGGAGTCTAGGGAGCTGTCCAGCTGAGTGATGAACAGGGTCTTGGGAGCTGACCAGATTTGTTCATAGGTCTAAAGAGCGGTTATGTTATGGGGGGGGGGGGGGGGGGGGTGGGAGGGGGGTATTCGAATTATCTTTAGGCAGGGGGTAAGCCTCACCCAAATTCAAAACGGGAGTCTAGGGAGCTGTCCAGCTGAGTGATGAACAGGGTCTTGGGAGCTGACCAGATTTGTTCATAGGTCTAAAGAGCGGTTATGTTTGCTTATACTCAGAAGTCTAAATAGCTGGTAACGTTTACTTATATATAGGTCTACAGAGCGGTCTTTTTTTGTTGACGAAAATGAGACAATTAAGAGCGGCACATACCCATATTGGCAATATACGCGAGTACCCCCCCCCCCCCCCCCCACCCCCTCCCCCCGGACAAAACAGACCATGAGCGGGAAATACCACCAGAGACTAACGAGATCTTACATTAAGATATTCTGCTGATTGCAGTGCATCCAATATGCATGATCATTCGCAAAGTGAAAATAATTACTATCATTACGGCAAAATAAAATGCATACCTGTGGCGCACTCTCCAGGTGCTACAGGAGATAGCCCGACCACCTGGATCCAGTAAGCTGCTTGGGCGTAGTCTAGTGTCTCCACGGGATAGTCTTCACTCAGGGTTAGTCCAACATCGGCAAACTTTCTGCCATATAAAACAAAACAAACTCAAATTTCCATTTGAAATAGTTGCTGAAAAAACAGTGAACGGAAACATATTCGTCTTAATCTTTTAATGCTCTTGTGTTCATATCATTTTTGTCCTCTCATTCCAATTTTACCGCTCCTCAATATAAACCCTAGATGGACTTTGTTTACTCTGTTCATTATAAGTCAAACTATTATCATGATGTTCACCGAGTTAAAAAAATGCTGTCTACATTTTGTATCCATCATTTAATCTTATAATCTCTACCATTTGTAAATGAAATTATATAAAAGGGTAAACTTTCTTGAAGTAAGACGGTGGCTGCACGACATGCGTGTATGATAGAAATAACGAAGGTGGTGCTTTGAAAATATTGAGTTTTAGGCATAGTCCTGAGTATGATATATTTTCCTTAACTTGACTCTGTATTATTTATCTTTTAAAAAAAAAATGCATCGAGAAGAATATCTTACACAGTAGTGCCATTTGCAGCAGGACAGCACGTTGATTGCCGTGTAGTGCAGTAGTTGATAACACTCGTCCTGAACGAGCTAAGGACGCCAGCTTGTATTGAATTCCACTATACAGAAAAAATAAGAAATAGATAGATAGATGGAGGAGAGGATGTGGGGGGGGGGGGGGGGGGGGGACGAGATAGATATAATGATCAACACAATCATGTTGATTAGATAAATTACATTTTTACAATGACCAGTGTATTTTCGAATCATTACCGTTAGTTGGAAAAGTAAGAATTAACACCATAGGGAATATTATCAATACAAAGTGAAATACAATTTAAAATTTAACATCAATTATGTAATTGTTATTGTGAAAAGCGGTAATCGCTTATCACAATAGCAATACTACTGATTTATACAAAAATGTACTTTAACCCCTTTCTTTTACTCTTGAATATACATCGAAGAAGTAACTAAGCTTGTATATAACACCCATTTAAGTCGAAAACGTTCGGATGAAATAAAACAAACGGGCTTACTTGTGTGATATCCTCGTACAACAGGACACGAAGACCATTTTGGTTCAGGAGATTTGAATCTGAAATAAACAAAAATGAGACGAGTTAACTTTGAAGGTTGAGGTTATCGGAACAATTAAACAAACTTAATGAACATCCTGTCATTATGAAACAAATGCAATTTCTGCATGCATGAAATATACTTACGTATACAATGAAAGCTAGGGAAGTAACAACAATGGACTACAAACTACTCAAAACTGATTTACCTGTGCATGCTACAAAATTATGGTTTGCAAAAGAAAGCAAATATTTAAGCACAACAAAACAAAAGAAAACATAGTAAAACTATTACTATGAGCATAAACAATAAAAGAACATGATTCCTTTTAAGCACATGCAGTTTTGTGTACATTTAGAAATAAATGACATTCTCATCACAAAATGTAAGAATTTCTAAGCGTTTGGTTTACATTCATACCCCTAATCATTGTTAAATTATTGTTTCTGCGTGTTTTTATTAATTAACTAAGTGAAAGCTGCAGCTTTGATAGCTGATGGAGAGAATACAACAATGGTGGTGTTTTTTTGCGTGAGAATATTTAGAACATATTCGACATTCCTATAATGGTAATGGAAAGAATCACTTTTTGAGGACATAATTACGTTGACAAATATCGCCATAATAGCTTCCCGGGCAGTCACAAAGGCACAACTCTTTTTGAAAGGTCGTATCGTGAAGACAGATGGAGATCTCGCAAACATCGCCCTCTGTCGTCGAGGTTACCCCAGGGCTTTCAGACATCCCTCCATTGCTGGGGGTTGTGGCACCGGGTGTTGTAGGAGCAGGAGTTGTTTCAACTGTATTGTGAGATGTGGCAGACGGTGTATCTTTGGCTGTTGTTACCAGGTTTCCCAAAGTTATCATGGTAGCAGTGGTTACCAGAGTTGTTAGTGTTATAGCTTGTCCCCCATCAGTGGCTGCCTGACTTGTTTGGATCTTTGTAGTTTGACTTGGAGTAGTGTTTGCGACCCGGGTTGTGGTTGGGTTCGGGGCAGGGGCTGTTGTTGTTGTTTCGGCTAATTTTGTTGCGGTTTTTTACGCACAACAATAATATTAATTTATTTGATAAAAACAACTGTTGTTCACAGTCGAAGTGAGTATTATGATTATAATGACTATGTTCTATAGATTGCCTATCGTGACGCTAATGCAAAATATACGACACTAAGATATTGAACATGCAATTTGAAAAGTGCAGTGGTGATAAAATAATATGATAAACTATCACGTGTGTCACCATATTAGTAATATGAAGGTGCAAAGATCCAAACAAGTTCAAACAAGGCCGATCACTTTAGTACCATACTTCAACTTGCAGTGAAGGAGGTCTATTTTAACCCATTGCCTACGGAAATCTGGTGGGTCATGTATTAAAGGGATAGTTGAGTATTGGTCAGACTTAAAGGGATAGTTGAGTTTTGGTAGAGAGGGCGCTAGACTACTTATTTTGTTGTGAGGTAATGAAAAACTGAGTGTACAATTTGAAAGAGCATAATATTTAAATAATAAAATCATCTTTGTTTGATCAAAATCGGTTCAGAGACGGCTGAAATATCCATAAATATAACAATTTGTAATAAAGCTGGGGCCCCAGGTTTATTAGAGAATTTTGAGCCAGCCGTTAAAAATTTAAAAAAAATGCTTCCTCTTTTCAAAAAGTTACAAAATAGGTATTTAAATAGTTGTTGGTTATTTCTCTATCTAATCACTATTTCAACAAAACATCACATGCACAATATTTCATTCAAAATGGTTGAAACCGATGAGTGTTTAGAGAGCGCCCTCTTACGTTTTAACGGCTCTTTTTGAATGATAACATGATCTTTACTACGTCATTTGTAATTTTGTGTTCCTTTCTAGTTATAACTATTAGTTTGTAATGTAATGATGCAGGTTTTGGTTACTAAAATTCCGTTTCACCAAAACTGTACTCTCCTTACCAGAACTCAACTATCCCTTTAACTTCAGTAACAAAAACCTGCACCATTACGGTACAAAGTAATAGTTATAACTTCACTATATGCTCGAAAAGTATACACAATTACAAACGACTAAGTAAAACCCCTGTATATCATTCAAAAAGAGCCGTTACAACCCAAGAGGGCGCTATTTAAAAAAATCATTGGTTTTAGCCCTTTTTCATACAAAATTGTGCATTTAATGTTTGTTAAAATAATGATTTAATAGAGATATATATCATCAACGACTTTTTAAAAACCTATTCTGATTTTTTTCAAAGTAGTCGTCGAGCATTTTTTGAAATTTGTCTAAAAAGTCTAAATATCGCCCGGTGATTGCCGGTGAAGAACATTTTGAATAAAAATATATTTATGGATATTCCAGCCGTTTCTGAACCGATTTTGATCAAATAAAGTTTATTCTGTCATTATAATTGTATGTTCTTTCGAATTTGACAGTCAGTTTTTCATTATCTCACAAAACAATATCGGGGGGCACTTCGGGAAATACCAATACTCAACACTACTTTTAACTCTATGAGGATTGCGACATGTTTAAGCCTGTTTAGAGCCAACCACACACTATAC
>JBAMJV010002004.1:0-125000 GCA_037951105.1 Echinarachnius parma | reverse complement strand
CCCGGAAGCTTTTAGATTTCAGACATTTGCAACTCCTATCATGGGTGTAAAAATTGTATAAAGTAGTGAACCTATACTCGTAACGTATTTTTAAAGGGCAAAGCGAGGAAAAGATTGAGCCTTGCATGAGATGGATCCACGTGATCCTATATACTGTAGAGCCATCGATATAGTCTGGGGCATTGGGCTCCCATGAAACTAAGCAAGAGCGTCAAAGACTTCTCAAAACTGGAGGGATGACATTGCGAGGAAGCGAAGCGACCGAGCGGGGGAGGGTGTGGGAGGGGGTGTCCCCCTCCCACAGTACGGGAGCTTTTGTATTTTTGGGCGTGAAATTGTGCGATTTGGTGCACTCCTGAAACAGAAATTGCACGTAATATGAAGTATATAAGTATGGAACCAAACTTACATAATGACAAAGGGAGGGGGACAATCTTCACTCCTTTCAAATGTGGGGGGACATGATAATATTCCAATATGATTTGCGTTCAGCGCATATGGACCGAATTGACTGAAAGATATATTTCAGATTTAAAGATGAAAGTATGGAACCAAACATACATAATGACAAAGGGAGGGGGACAATCTTCACCACTTTCAAATGTGGGGGGACATGATAATATTCCAATATAATTTGCGTTCAGCGCATATGGACCGAATTGACTGAAAGATATATTTCAGATTATTCTATTTCTATAGATGAGGGTTTAATTAACTTCGTTTGAGAAATTACACTGCCCAACACATGTGAGTTCCCGCAATCCAAATGAAACTTGCAATATGATAAACCCTATGCGCGCGAAGCGCGCGGCAAAAAAGAGATTTACAGTCCTTTTCAAATTAGAAAACGGCTATTTTGAAGATTAATTATTGATAAATGTGTCTTTCCCCTCTTTGGCATTATATCACTTGATTTTTTTCTTCCTCATTTTCGGAATTATTGGGGGGGCGAAATGATATGTTCGCCCCCCAATATTTTCATTGGGGGGGGGGGGGGGGGGGGCGACCGCCCCCCCCCCCTGCCCCCCCCCAGGATCGACGCCCCTGTCTGATAGCTTCTACATGTTTCATCAGCTTTTTGTACTTAAATGTTTTATACTTTCTCCTGCCTTGTATTTGCAATGCGCAAATATGATAACACTACTTCTAGTATTGTGGCCTCGACCAGTGGGACTGTTTTTTGAAAAAGAAATACAGAAATACAAGGTGTGCCCGTTAATAATTCGCCAACAACCCCAAATCAGATCGATCATGCTACGTCACTGGCCTCGACTTTAGTACCCTATTCATATGCATGTGTACGAAATGTGCATTGGTTGGGTAATATAGGTCTTTATCTATAGGAAACTTGGATATAATATTGTTTCCTTCAAACGTACAATAATATCAATTGATATAAATCGCACAATAGTCGTACATAGGTTACATCATAGAGGATGCCATCATAGGCGATGCGTTTATCTTTTCACCCTCATGGACACCCGTTGATAATACGAAATCTGACTTGGGTTTTACCTCGCATTGTACGAAGTGTGAGCAGAATGTGATAATCAAAGACATGACGCTCACTGATTTGGGGCTATATAGTTTGGATGGTACATACGATAACGCATTAACCCGTATTATAGAATTGTTGGAGACGTGTTGATTAATGATACACATAATCCACAGAACCCAACCCGAGTAATTTCGCATCTCTATAGTCCTGGGGGGTGTTTCACAAAGATCCTAAGTTGAACTTATCTCTAAGTTGGACTTAAACATTATGGAAAGCCATTTGTATCCTTGGAATAAAATTTATTCAAAAACAAAAATGCAAGTATTTTAGACTTTTCATAAATTTTACATCAAGGACATGAAATTCCCCTTGATCATAGAAAATCTCAATGATTTGAATCAACATTTTATGCCTTTTAAAATAAATTTTACAAAATTGGTTCAAAGAAATTAACGACTTGTCATAGGTCCTAAGTCCAACTTAGAGTTAAGTTCAACTTAGGATCTTTGTGAAACACCCCCCTGGACGAGTTAATAAAACAAACTTACTGCACAAATTGTCGTAGCACAAGCCGCTACCACTGTCACATTTTGTACAGCTTGGACCAGCAGTATACGGCTTTGCGCCGACGTAGTTCCCCCTGTGCAAAACAGAAAACCATAACCCATACAAATGATTTATAAATGAGTAGCCTTTATAATTATTGTCAAATTCATGTACAATTTGTTTCACCATAAGTATATTTATCAATGCATCTATGTATTCATTTACAAATTAATTAGAGAGAAAGGAAACATATAATTAAATGAAAGTATAATGGTGTACTGCAATATTCGTACCGTGCTCAACTATATGGTAGGAGCTACTTATATAAAATAAGTGTAAGCTAAATATCTAACTTACCTTATTACACTTATTGTAAACATATAAATATACAGATAAGAAAACACACAAATACAAATCATTAAATAATACAAACTCACGCAGGTCCGTAGTTGCATGTAATAAGCCACGCCCCATTATACTGGTTCCCAGCGTCGTCAGTAGCTGTTGTACAGAACGTCAAGCCACACCCAACCGCGTAGGTCGACGCCCAAACGTTCTAAAAGAAACGGTGAAAGCAGCATAGGGACAGTTTGGATATAACAAATTATATATAGGCCCAACTCACTTATTTGAAATTGTTGAAATAAAAGGCTGTAAAAAGAAAAGATTTCGAAAGCACAATCTGAACCCCAAATCGTTAAATTGAGAGATATAAACCAAACGTTTAATGCAAACATGTCTGATCTGCTCCTTGTAGTTTCACGGTTTGCGCAGCCGCCTCGCCCCGCTTACCGTGACTACGTCTAGATCTTTTCTCCGGAACTTTCCCCGTGCTTTCTATGGGTGGATGGATTTTAATGTGCGTACCAACCAAGTTACTTCCGAATATTAAATACATTGAATAGTCAGTTTCAAGGTAGTCGCTGCTCAACTCATCTACAGATGAGTTATGATAGTTATACATTCTAATTTTGTCATTATCGGAGAATTGGGGAGTATAGCGAAGAATGCTCTTAAAATAGAGGCCTATGTAGGGTCAGTGGTAAGAACATTTAAAATATAATATAATCATTACATCGGAGCCTTGCATGGCAAGAAACGGGGATCTATTTTTTTTTTTTTACTAATTTTTATTTCTTACTTTTAGCATTTATATACTGCTTGAAAAAAGGTTACTTTATCATAATTAATGTGTCAATGTTATGCACGTCATTATATCCCTTATATGTCAGCACAAAACAGAAATGATTGTAATGAAAGAAGACTTGAATTGACAATTAACGATATTATTATATCTCTTTATACCTGGGTATAATGTCCACATTGTTGGCCAGGTTGACAACTCAAATCGTCAAATTTGTAATACTCGTATTCGTTGTACCAGGCCTGCGTCGCCGCAGTGCCATCCGGTGGGGTCCCGGGGGCGCTGAGCCCCCATTTGATGTACAGGTTCTGCCCCACTGCCGAGAAGGGCGAGATGTTTGTCAGGTTGCCGTGCTCGTAGTGACATCCGTCAGACCACTCCTGAGCCATGGTGGCGAGGGTAGCATCCCACTCCTGACACCAAATAAAATGGAACATCCTTAGAATTTCTTCATAGTTTATATTTCCCAGTAACCGGAGACGTCTAAGTCCATATATACATGTTTTAGGTAAACTTGTTTGCCAGGTTTTTACATGCCTGTATAACATTGCAATCATAAATATATATAATAATGGACATTCGTAAAACGAAAACCTGTCCCATGCCTCTACTGGTCAAACAAATACAACAAGGTTTGAGAGAACCATAATTATAAAGTTCTAAGTAAGTTTTGTGGATTTAGACGATGTTACTAGATCTCTTTAAGTATTACAACATTATATAATGTTAAAAAAATCTAGAGGCGCCCTTTCAACTTAAACTGTATAATATCCCTTTAAGCACTCTTATATACAATTTGTCCCGGGGTGTTTATCATAAATAACAAAATGTGATTATACTGTAAAGAGTAAACAATCCACCCACACACATGTTTTATGATCACAAACATAAAATCGGGGTTTTAAAGTTTTTCAATGACACCCAGATCGAAATAAACTATAGTAAAGTTGTCAATATGCATGTATATAGATACACGGCCCCCCTTGCTTATGCATGCCTATATATAATTGTTTGAGAATGGGGGAAGGGGAGGGGGGGGGGGGGGGGGAGATACCCTTGTCAAGGGTAGATATATTTTGGTATGGTATTGGAAATGTGTAAAACACTTGGACACTGAGAAATGGTCACTCCATTATGATGATGCGCTTTAATAACTTTCAGGAATCACTCAAGTATTTAAATAAGACGGGGCTACTGACATAGGCATATGAGGCAGCTAGCTGGGGGCTGCAGCCCCCCCCCCCCCCCGAAGTTTCGAAAACAACAAAGAGGAGAGATTTTTTTTCTTTTCTTTGCTTGTCAGGTAAACATTCGAAAATTCGGACAAAAACTTCAGCCCCCCTGAGAAGAATGTCACCAGGATGCCAGGCCTACACCCATGGCTAATGATATGCAGCACCCGCTTCCACCTCACAGGTAAAAACACCTTACAAAACAGTGGCTCGGCAGTGGTAGAGCATCCATCTCATGCATGCGGACGATGTCTCGGATTATATACAAACATGATACCTGCTACCTTCTAACAGGGGCGTCGATCTGTCCGGAAAACAATACATTGGTGGGGCGAGCTATTGTTCACAAACAATGCTCGCCCCCCAATGCATTGTGTTTTCCGAACAGATCGACGCCCCTGCCTTCTAACTAGGCGCTCATTACAATAAAATCAACGGAGTAGATTTTTGGTAATAATAACTTTAACCATGTTAACGCAGCCCCCAATAGAAAAGCAGTGTTCGTCACGGAATTGCCCCCCTTATATGCGATTTAACATAACAATTAAAACAGGGTACAAATTGAAAAAGAAAAAAGAAAAAGAAAAAAGAGCGTGCCCCTAATCATTCGGACCATGCTACACCGCTGCTGAAGTGGCTGCCCTGGGTAAATAAAACGGAATGAAGAGAAAGAGGGAGAGAGTATACAAGGAAATAATCTCTGTTTGCACAGACGAAATAGCAGTTATGCTACAGTTAAACAAATCTACACCCAACCTAACACTAGCGTGTGACAATCATCATAACAGAACTACAGACATTTATTGTATTTCGTGTCATGGTAACGTGTATAGGTCTAATAATAATTTATATACACGTCCCCCCCCCCCCCCCCCCCCCCCCCTCATCATGATCAGGAACCATCAGGAGAAACAATTATATTCGAACTTTGCTCGAACTAATGTAATAGTTATATTTAAAAACAGGAATAATGATAATTTTGATTACGTTTTCGATCGTTAATCATTATGGTGGGGGAAGAGAAGCGAGGGTAAACAAGGAAGTATCGTTGTGTTTGCACAGACAAACAGGCGCGCCGGGATTGGGGGGGGGGGGGGGGCAAAACCCTAAGGGGGCTCACGATTTATGTGTTTAGGGGCTCATGCCTAACCACACTCACAGAGTTGCCAACTTTGAGCCAGAGGTGAGCGAAGTGACTGAGCGGAGTCCCCCCTCCTTTTGCATTTTTTTACTTGAAATTGTGCAATCTGGTGCATAAAAACATGATCCAACAACATAGCTTACAACCAAAAATGAGTCCCGAGGGAGCGAAGCGACCGAGGGTTGGGGCAGAGCCAGAGGGGGGGGGGGGGGGGGGGTGGGAGGGGGTATCCCCCTCCCACGGGGAAGATTTTGCATTTATATACTTGAAATGGTGCATTCTGGTGCATAAAAACATAAACCATATGCCACATTCGTATGATCCAACATCAAAGCTTACAGCCAAAAATGAGTCCCGAGGGAGCGAAGCGACCGAGGGTTGGGGCAGAGCCAGAGGGGGAGGGTTTGGGAGGGGGTTTCCCCCTCCCACGGGGAAGATTTTGCATTTATATACTTGAAATGGTGCAATTTGGTGCATAGAAACATAAAACAAATGCCACATTATGTATGATCCAACAACATAGCTTACAGCCAAAAATGAGTCCCGAGGGAGCGAAGCGACCGAGGGCTGGGTCAGAGCTAGAGGGGGAGGGTTGGGGAGGGGGTATCCCCCTCCCACGGGGAAAATTTTGCATTTATATACTTGAAATGGTGCAATTTGGTGCATAAAAACATAAACCATATGCCACATTATGTATGATCCAACAACATAGCTTACAGTCAAAAATGAGTCCCGAGGGAGCGAAGCGACCGAGGGCTGGGGCAGGGCCAGAGGGGGATGGTTTGGGAGGGGGTATCCCCCTCCCACGGGGAAGATTTTGTATTCATATACTTGAAATGGTGCAATTTGGTGCACGACACACAAGCCAGAGCAATAACAGCCTACACAGGAACTACGTGGACCGGTACAGAAAAATCCACCCCAGACGTACCATTACGCAAGTTACACAACAAACTGTTTGCGCGCGAAGCGCGCAGCGCAAACGTTAAATGGATGTATAACTTAGTTTTTAAACGTTAGAATTAACAAGTATTTGCTGATACATTTAATTTTTTCTTTTCCTTTCTTTCTTTCTTTTCCTTTTTTTTTTGAGGGGGGGGGGGGCTTTTTGGGGGGGCAGAAACGCGTTTTGCCCCCCCCCCCACTTTTTGGATGGGGGGGGGGGGGGGGGGCGGCCGCCCCCCTGCCCCCCACTTCCGGCGCCTATGCAGACAAACTATAACGGGACAGGAATTAACACCTAACCTAACACTAACGTACGACAGTCATCTAATAGGATTTCAACAGGCAACCGTATATTTCGTGTCATGGTTACATGTATACATATTGTTAAGCCTATTGTACAATTGGGCACCAAAGTAAATCAAGTAATGACATTAAACAAGCTACAGTACTTAATTTACATTGCAAACTGTAGCTGGACGTGTCATGTTTGTCATTCATTAGAATGTGTTACAAGTACTCTAAAATATTTAAATGGGTTTATCTAAGTTCCCTAATGTACCATCAATACATAATGTATTTCAAATGACAGGACACTATTGGGGGTGGGAAATGGAGAATCCCGAATTATGAATGCAAAATAAAGTTCAATTATTTGCAAGTGAAAGTGGATTTAAACATATCACACAATCAATGCGGCTTTTCTCAAAAGCTGTAGCATGTTAGAATAGTCTATAATATTTGCTTGGGACAAGTGGCTACATTCTCCCCGGCCTCCTTTGCATGGAATGGAAAGTACTGGTTTTGTAGACTGAGTGCTAAGTAAATGGTTTCATTACAAAAGGACTTCTGTATATATCACTCCTGTAGTTAGACAGGTTCCTAACAACTCTCAACAAACGTGAGATTACTTTCCTCTTACAGACTTTTACGATTGTAGTCTAGAAGTTTATTTTGAGCAATTAGTTACTCATTGGTTGATGATTTCGTGTATGAATGCAAATCAAATGCGAATGTGGAAAAGCATTAATATTGACGTTCGAGTAAATACTAGCTAAATTGGATTTCAATGACCATAGATTGATTTTTATAGTTTTGATGGCATTCGAGATCAAACTTTCTGCCTTTTCTATCCTCGAAATGTAAAGATAGATTTGTAAATAATGACTAATTTTTAATTGGTAGTTCATGTTAACTCCCGTAACATATCCAACAATTCTGGATCTGTTGAAAAGTTCATTCACACACCTCAAATACGGTGTTGCGTCATTTCCACATAATTATAAACCAGCACCATCAGGGGGCGAACCAGGGTCAAACCTTTTTTTTTGTGGGGGGGGGGGGGGGGGGGGAGGGGGCCGGGGGTCGTGATGTGGGCCAAACAACGTGGCAACATTACTTGTCTGTTTGTTAAAGGGGTAGTTTAGTTTTGGTAGAGAGGGCGCTGCACACCACAATTTGTTTGTGAGGTAATGAAAAACTGAGTGTCGAATTTGAGAGAACATGCAATTTTAATGGCAGAATAAACTTTATTTGGTCAAAATCGACCCAGAAACGGCTGAAATATCAATAAATATATCTGATCTTATAATTATTTGGGGCCCAAATAATTAGATGATTTTTAGAAAAAATAAAAAAATGCTTGCACTTTTGTACATGTATATAATAGCGCTATTCCCCCACGATGTAATTACCAAACGGTGATACATAATGCGATACAATGGTATACACATAGTAGCCATAGTCCATACTGAATACGACCATATAGCTATAATCATGCCTTTATTTCGCAAGAAATGCCTATATTTCGCAAGAAAAAATTGGAAACGATAAGGAATCGCTTCCATGTGATCTCACAAATTAAACGCACGTTTGTATTACAAGTCAGAATATATGAATATTTGAATTTGAACCAATCAGATTTGCGGATTTAGTCACTCTTCTGCAACGAGGCCCATGCAGCTCTAGGGAAATCACTATCTTGTCAGCAACTCATGATTTACAGAACACTGCTAGTAATTAACATTGTCCAAATCCACACACTAATATAACACTATAGTCTGTGGTTCTCTCATACATTGCTGTAAATTCGTATTACTAACAGAAGCATGGAACATATTTATGTTTTTCTGAATTCCTCTTTAATCAGATATTTACGAGTGAAATGTTCGGACGCTTAATTGTCCACTGGATAGCAGTAACTGCGTACAAAAGTCAGTGCAATGATTCAGCGAAAATCATGTATTAGTATTTTTGCTCATTATTTGGTCATATAACATCCACTTAACCCTATTAAGGCCGGGCTATTTGAGGTCTTCAGCAGGCCGGGGGGGGGGGGGGGGGGGGCCATTATGGCCCCCCCCCCCCCCCCCCCTAAGATCTCGGCCGCGGAGCGGCCGATCGCCGTAAAAATTTGCACGCGTGATAAGTGAAGTGTATAGAATACAATGGTAATTTTTAAAAATTTTGAAAAATTCATTAATTTGCATATTTATGGTAATTTATGCAAATAAGTCATGAAATTCATATTTTTACCCATAAATCATATATTCTTCATAATTAAACTCTGGTTTTCACTACATATATTCTTTAGAGCATTTGGAATGATACTATAACAAAACAAATTGGAAGAGCCCGGTTCTTCCTTTTGTTTTCTATTGTTTTAATAATTTCTTATGTATTTCTTTGTTTTTTTAACTTATGTATTTTATTGTTTTTGTTGTTTATTTTATTTCTAACTATAATTTAACTGTTTTGAACCCCAAAACCAACATATAAAATGTAAACAACACCAAATATCTAATAATACACCTCATTTTATGAAAATTGATATTTCCATATGTTTTGTACACAAATCACGAAATTTAGCGATTTTCGGGCTGACATGCATAGACAAAAGGTCACGTGACTTTGTAACGGAGTGTCCGATTTTCAAAATTTTTGTTTTAAAACGTGCGCAAGACCCGAAAGAAAAAAGTCACCAAGCAGCGGCGCGTCATCTTGCAGCGTTTTGGAGCAATACAAAAAATTCCGGAGGGGGGGGGGCCATTATGGCCCCCCCCCCCCCCGGCCTTATTAGGGTTAACTTGAAATGTTCACACATTGCTCGGTGACCATATCAGATCACAACAATGCACAGTTAATTTAAACATTCATCACCCTTTTTTCACATGTCAACAAAGAATACTAGTTCCCTTGAAGTGTAAAATGTAGTTTCATTTTAACACGACAGCAATATTTTAAATAAAAACAAGTTCTGGCAAATTGTTTCCCTCTTTTATTTGTTATACATTTCAAGTAATACGTTCTTTCCTTAACTATACTCACAATTTCTGCAACGGAGAGCTTGGCTATGCCATAATTAAACATATATACTGCTCTAGCTGATAATGTATAACATTTTTATATGGATGATTATCATGTCCAAAGTATAACCCTGAACAGTACAGTTTCACAGGTATTTCAGTTTGGTCAGTAACGTTATTTTATTTGGGGGATATCTGCAAAGCAAGCAATGGGATGAGATTAAAAAAAGTATGAGTCCATCAATTAGCTGTTTTTATTTATAAATAATTATGTTAGACTAGAAAGATTTTGTCACGTGATGTACACAAAATGTGCCAAGAAATTATGCAATAAAATATTTCAAATATAATCTTTGTACTGGTAATGGATATCCCCGAGGAAATTGTCTATACAAAATTGTATAAACTTCTGTGAGGATTGAAGTGGATAATATAGAATTACTGGTAATATGATATTGTGCGAAATGGACAATATCACTAACCACGAACAACTTACCATAGTCTTCATATCAGCCGCTTCGGGGGTAACCATGCTCCTCCCTTCGTTATGTTTGGCCACGATGGCGTCGGCGTCGGCGGAAGTAAAATCCGTCGACCGTTTCGTCCTCACATGGACATCATCGACGCCGCTGCTCCTCGCCGCTCGACCTCCGCCGGTCATCGACGATGTCTTAACGAACGAATCTCGCTTCTCGATATAGACTACGGTTTCCTTGCCGTGGCGACGGACACGCGACGAAGCGACCACCTCGCCATCGATCTCCCTGAAGAAGAGCGCTTTGCTCGTGTCGACATGGACTTCGCCCTGTGTTTCGTGGGGAACGGCGGCGTGGACGACCTCCCGAGCCGTGCATGCCAGCACGCACAGAGCAAGCAGGATACTAGAAACAGACAACATAACGCTGACCAACAATATACCACAAACCACCTGATGAAACTATATAATGCTTGTACGCGTATACTCGCAGCGAACAGAATGAATGAAACACTAATTAGAAATCCCAGTGTCTGTTATTCAGCTAGTATAGTATCTCTTCCGCTACAGCTTTATTGCTATAATGAAACCTTATATCAGTTTTGATCCCGATAGATACATTGTGCAGTCAATTCATTTATATACGTCTCATCTAATTGTCGTGCACGGTACAAGCTCTTTTGACTGGTAATAATCAGTGAGGCATCTCATATCCGACCGGTCAATAATAACTTTTTGCTCCTATTGTGCAACCCCCACAGTCTATACATACAGCGAATCACGCTAGAGCAATCAACGCGTAAACAAATATGGTATACTTAATATAACAGAGAGTAAAAGAGGTTTCATTTGGGTTCAGATTTACACCACTTTGTAGGTTAAATCCTTCGAATCAAATACCCCGCAAAAATGACGATAATAATTAATGCACTGGTAATGCTGGTGCGATTGATAGTAACTTCCGTGATCAAATTACTCATCGTTCAGTTCGTACTAAACTTTGGAAGGAGTCAGGGGTGTCGATCCGTTTTTGAGATTGGGGGGGCGAAATTTGAAAAATTTTCCAGAGTGACCACTGAGAGAGCTAAAAGCCCCACATTGGCATGCCCGGAAGTTTTATTATGCGCTCATTCATTGTCATTGAAAGTGTCTTGATGGCTCGAAGACCTGACTTTGGGAGGCACCCACATTTGGAGACAATAATGGGGGTCCAGGGGGCGGAGCCCCCGGAAGCTTTTAGATTTCAGACATTTGCTCCTAGCATGGGTGTTAAAATTGTATAAAATAGTGAACTCATAACGTATTTTTAAAGGGCATAGCGAGGAAAAGACTGAGCCTTGCATGAGATGGATCCACGTGATCATGTATACTATAGAGCCATCGATATAGTCTAGGGCATTGGGCTCCGATGAAACTAAGCAAGGGCGTCAACAATTTCTCAAAAGTGTAGGGGAGACATTGCGAGGAAGCGAAGCGACCGAGCGGGGGAGGGTGTGGGAGGGGGTGTCCCCCTCCCACAGTAGGGAGCTTTTGTATTTTTGGGCGTGAAATTGTGCGATTTGGTGCACACCTGAGACAGAAATTTCACATAATATGAAGTATATAGGTATGGAACCAAACATACATAATGACAAGGGGAGGGGGACAATCTGCTCCTTTTTCAAATGTGGGGGGACATGATATTCCAATTTGATTTGCGTTCAGCGCATATGTACCGAGATTATTTTATTTTCTGTGACGGTGTGCTACATGTATCTATAGATGAGGGTTTAATACACTTCGTTTGAGGTGTGCGTTTGAGAAATTACGCTGCCCAACACATTTCAAAAGGTGAGTTCCCGCAACCCAAATGAAACTTGCAATATGAGAAACTGTATGCGCGCGAAGCGCGCGGCAAAAAAGAGATTTACAGTCCTTTTCAAACTAAAAAACGGCTATTTTGAAGATTAATTATTGATAAATGTGTCTTTCCCCTCTTTGGCATTATATCACTCGATTTTGTTCTTCCTCATTTTCGGAATTATTGGGGGGGGGGGGGGGGCGAAATGATGTGTTCGCCCCCCAAATATTTTCATTGGGGGGGGGGGGGGCGACCGCCCCCCCTGCCCCCCCAGGATCGACACCCCTGGAAGGAGTTATATATTTTGTTAAGACCAGTGTCATCGATGATTATGCATGTTGAGTGGACAGGATAGCTTTTGACATTATAGCATACGACCCATTTCTCTCTCTCTCTCCGCCGCATGTATCCGTTACTCAAAACACTATGAGCCACCCTTTGTGTTTTCATAACTTTTTAAATATTGAGTGAATTGCATTCATGTTAAGAGAGATAGATACAGAATTGTTTGCTCTTTTAGACAATATAGGTAATATTTTCTACAAAGATGCACTCCCTTTCGATTTTTTAGAAAAAATGCAGGTGGACTTATATGTTTACTATAAACAGTTATACTACAAATATGCATGATTTGCCAATTCAAGTGACGGTTGATTTTTCTGGATAGGAGCTTTACCAATGCATCAAATTAGTTTATTTACCAGCAATAGATACCATTGCCCAATTTTCATGCTTTTTATCACACTTTTACCCTTATTTTGTAATTTTAAATTTTTTTTTTTGAATTGGAGTTATTTTTTGTCGGGGAGAGACTTTTTGGCTACTTGTATCCGTCGCACAAATTTACTTTGTTTAAAACCGTTTGAAATACTTATTTTTCATTGTGCAGACTGAAGAGACATTGAAAACAATTAAGATTTGCATAATTTACAAGAATTAAAAAAAAAATATCAAACTTTAACTTGAAAATCTGTAAAAAAACGGTTTTCTTTTTGAGCATCTCTAGAGATTTGTGTACTAAGCCTATGGGAGTGTTTTTTTTAAGGGTATGTTGGAATGCTTTTATTCTTGGATTTCTTTAATGATTTCGCCTTGTTGATGATACTAACCCATGATTTAAGACTTGTATTTTGGTTTTTGATGTGGTTCGCTTGGATTATCCCAAAATTTAGATTTGTAATCTTCATTTGAATTTTCTAAAATTTGTTGGAATTTCAATACTTTAGGTCAGCGCCATCTATTGACCAGTCATGCGCTTCAAATTTACGTGTATTGCGCAATCGCATTTGATCACGTCACACTACCAATTTACAAACTGCATTAGTGTAAAAAGTGTGAATTTAACTTTTTCCTTAGCGTGAATATCCCGGACTTAAATGAGATGATTTTGGTATTAATCAGTGAATTTCATGTCTTTGGAACAAACTTAAGGAAATCTCGCAATACGAGAAATTTCTGCAACGAAAATGGAAGTGGACTGAGCTGCGCACTACGTACGGTACCACTAGATACGCTAAGCCGACGGCGCCGGCGCTGGCGAAGCTACCGATTGCGGCCTGTTCATTACAACAACTTTCCGTTGCAGCTGCATTCTTTCTTGGAAGTTGGAGTTGCCATGCCATGGTTCAAGTCAAGACATTATTTTGGCCACTTAAATTGGATCTCGTGAGACTGAATAGGGTGGCATATGACTGTTGTTTACTACCAGTAAATGAGTAATATTTTGGTAAGTACAGTAGTATAGTAAGAATGTAAGAAATAAAAGTAAAGTAGTAGTAAGAATGTAAGAAATAATCACAATATATTTCTGGTCAGTTTCCCTATATGTTTGAATTAAATAATTTTGTAGGGAGTGGTTTTCCATGCTGTACAACGAGGTCCTGAACCTATATGTACGATCAAAGTATTCAGAAAAGAAAAACTCTCCCAGAGTTTTTCTTCTGTGTACAAAGCGAGTGCAGTGAGTTAGAGAATATCACTTTGCATTTTCACTCATTACCTGGCCATGCAATGTCCATTTGACTTTTATAAATTTGAATTTTATAAATCACGGAATGACAGAGGTATTTTCCGTTGGACATCTACATGTAGCTGACTGGAATATAATAGCTTAAAACTTGTTTTGTTTTTTTATTTATACTACTTACAACATTTGATTGTCTCTTTCAGTTCATCTGGAGAGCTGACTGGAATGTACTGCTACATGTATGTCCACAACAAGTAGAAGTGGATCAGGATGTGCATAGACATCAATCATGTAATCTACTACAGATTCAACATGGTAAGTTAGATTTCTTTTCTCCTTTACATTCTTGCTGTAAAATATGCTATGTAATATGTAGCCATTTTGCACATGTTGGTTCTGGTAGAACCATTTACCTTACTTACTTGCTATTTTGAGTACAACATATTTTTATACCACAAGTGTTTTACAAATAAAAATAAAATTACAGACAATCTAAAGATATTAATTTCATAGGTGGTGACTTATTTGATGAAATTTTTCATCAAAATTTGTATCTCATCTATAAGTAAACTGGCCCGTAAGTGTTCTGTTTGGGCTGGCAAGTAAAAGTTGAAAAGTTATTATTCTGCTTGCCCGAACGGGCAAGTAGAACAAAATATTGTAAAGATAGGGTTCAACGCTTGCAGTTGCATTGGCAGTTGCCATTGCGTTGCGTTGGGCTTGGACCTGGCCCTGGGGCCTGTGAAATTGCACTTCATTTCGGCCAGTAAAAATGAAGAAAATAAATATTTTGGTGGCCTGATTGGGCAAGCATATTTTCAATCTGACAAATGAGAAAAATCTTGTTTTCTTCCATGTCGTGTATGCATGCACAGTTTAAACACTGTGTAGACCTAGATTCTAGTAACTTTGTGCTGGACTTTGGCAAACTTTTGATCATAACAGCTTCAACATTTCTGCTATCTTGGTAATGAAATTGTTCAACTGTATGTTGTGCATTAATTGCTGTATAGTTTGTTTTAGAAACCGGTTGCCGAGCTGAGCCTGAGTGAGGTGCCCAGTCCCATATGTGTTAATAATTGTATGGCTTGTAGTTGTACACAGCCAGGATCAACTGTATACTTGCTCTTGCTTTACTTGGTAGGGGCAGGGAAAACACAGGCACATGCAACCTCATCAACAAGGGCAACAATTCATAGTAGTGTTGTACATTGTACTGTTGTAGGGGACCCTTCTCAAAATACATCATAATACCTCATTCATAATCCTTTTTTTAGGTTGCTTAAAGGGGATATGTTTTGCTATCAATCATGTCTGCAACATTCAAACAACCACCACCTCAAGTTGCTCAACCATCTTTGCAAGAGGCAGGCGGATACCAAGAGACCGGCCCACCTGATCAACAAGAACAACAAGCAGCGGACAGCCCACTTCCCATCCTTAATGTGCGCATTCAGCTCTTCCATGGTCTGTTCTTCAAGATAGCCATCGCCTATGCCCAGCCTCCCAGCATCTGTCAGAAGGTTCTTTGAATTTGCCATCTTCCTAACGGTAAGTTTTCAATTGAAATTTTAACAGATTATAAATGATGTATTTTATAGAGAATAACCATCCAGTTTCACAGCTGTGCTCAATTGTGTAGATTGCCAAGAGATGCTAAATGCATTGTCCATTGAAAATGAGGTCATGTAATGGAAGATGTTATTCATAACTTTTAAGTAATCTTGGGCCTGTTTCATGAAAAGCTCTTATCTATATAGATTGACTATCAATAGTATCTGGCAATTCCGTAGCCTTTGCTATAAACCTAATGTATAATGGGTACAGAAATCATCATAGCTTATTTTTAGTTTAATGGTGCATTAAAATGAAAACAGATGTTGTATATTATTGTATAATTTTGTAGTAGGCTAAATAATCTTACTTCTTAGAAAACTTATGTTCTGTTTTTTGTCGAGCCCACCGTAGGTGGAGGGAGATTAAGGGATCCAAATTGCGTCCGTCCGTCCGTTACGCTTACAAAAATTTGAATAACTTTCCAACCCTGCATCTGTTTTTGTAACCAAACTTGATTGGTAAATGCCCTACATTGGCCTCCATGATATGATGGGGTCACAGGTCACATAAGTAGGTCAAAGGTTAAATGAGTGTCAATTTGAAGTTTTACCTGCAAGAGTCTATTAGGGTTGATAACTAATTTCCAACCCTGCATCCGTTTTTAACCAAATTTGATTGGTAGGTGCCCTATATTGCCCTCCATGATATTCTGGGGTCAAAGGGCACATAAGTAGGTCAAAGGTCAAATGAGGTCAAGTGCGCATAAGTGGGCGAGACACTTTACGGCTATCGCCTTGTCTTCAATTATTTATCAAATGAAGATTCCTGTATGCACATGATGTGTATAGTGTATACTGTTGTAGGCCACATTGTATAGTTCCTGCTGTTTTCTCCTTGTTTATGGCAGGCCTTAGCAGTTATGCTCATCTTGGCTTAAATCTATCAGATATTCTCCGGTTCTCCTTGGCGGACTATCGTGACAAGTGGCTGTGAGATAGCAACCTGCGAGTAGAGATTGTCAGAAATCACATCAAAGAAGCTCCGTTATTTGAGGTGTCTTACATGAACCGATGCAGAAAAGGTGAGGAATTGCACTCAAATCAAAACAGTTTATACCGCTTTGAAGAAGAAGGAGATCATGGGTTTAAAATGTTTCCATAGTAAAACAGTCTGATAATAAATGGGTTGATTTTGTAATAAATGGATGCCATTTCATAGTATCTAGGATATGTTCTGCTGTGAGAATAAATGATGATTGTTAAGAAAGGTTGCCAGTTAACACCTTCACTACCGGACCAGAGTTTCCCCAGTTCCCCCAATATTTATTTATTTATTTCATTTTTATTTTTTGTATTATTATCCTCCCCCCTCAATATTTGAGATATAAATATATTCCAAGATATTAAGATAAAGGGACATTGCCCTCTATCCTTCAGTATGTGAAAGTTGATACAATTTACTATCCATCTTCTACTATCGCTTTTTCATATTAATTTGATACCATATGTCAATTCATTAACATCATAATGCATGAAGATAGGTTGTCCTATATCTATGACTTATATATTTTTTTTAAATAGTATTATTCTACAAATTTGTTTTGCATTTTTCTCTCGCTAATAGATGATACCTTTCTTTGTAACATTTGCATGTTTGAAGACCAACTAAATCCATCAATCTATCTATTTATTTATCTATCTTTAGTGGACGACTGCCTATGAATCCTGCCAGGCCCCTGCCCTTTCAAGGTGGACATCCATCTTCTAATATGTTGTTGCTGAAGTCTTCATCCTACTAATATATGTCCTACGCATACCTCAGGTAAAGTTAAAATACCTTGGCCAGAAAAATTATAAGTTAAAGTCATTACTGTGATGAATTGGCACATGGGGCAGCTAGGCTCTAGTCTCAGATTCTTTAGCTCTAAGCTACACAATCTACTAGTAGTACATATATCTGCTACAAAAAGGGCATGGTCCTCTTGTAGCTCTGTGTATTAGTAGTTCTTCCTATTCTATTTTATTCTATCATTTGGACTAGGGTTTATCATTGTTACGGTCAGTTCTGAGATGAGTGTTTATTATGAATACATTATGTACATGTGCAATGATGTTATGAATATTCTAAGCGAGTAGTTCAGGTATGTGGATAGACACAATCAGGAGTTTTTATGTTCTACTTCTTGAGCAATATCTCTTGTCTTCACACCCTTAGGGAGCAATATTAGATAGGGTTGGGAGCCATTAGACTGTTGTTGATTGTAGTGATCCAGTAATATTTCTCTAAGCTGAGTTCAGGATCGTGTCAGCTTGTTTGGTTTGGCAGCTCTCGGCTCACACTGATGCTGGTGTTTGATCCCCAGTTTCAATTTGTCTTTCCTGGTTTAGCGTTTGGTTTTGTGTTCCACCATGGCTATATGCTTTCACTCGTATACTACAAACTCTGGAAAATCATCATTTACTCTTTTCACAGTTGAAGATAACTATACAGAATTCATATCTTAGATTGTATCGAGCCAACAGGTTTTCAACTTTAGTGTATAAACCCTGCTCTAGGCATACTTGAACTAGACAATTATTCTAACATCAGTATCATCCTTTTGTTTCACTGTCCACTTAACAGCAATCTTCCTCTACAACTTCTTATCTTCAGCTATGCCTCAGTACCTGCACAATGACAATGGCCCCTTTGCAGAAAGCGATCCAATCGATTGCAAGTTACAATTGATTGTAAGTCAGAAAATGTACATGTTTCAACCAATCAGATTTGCACATCCAGAACACATGATCTGACTTAAAATTAATTGCAACTTACAATCGATTGTATCTCTTTCTGAAACGGGGCCAAGATGTCCCAATCCTGCCTTCTCAATAGCCAACACTTCGGACAATGTGCCATCTGAGAAGCCCCTACTCTGTAATATTACACAGTTATGTGAACAAAACATCAATTTTAATGCATTTGACATGTGTTTTGTTATTTATTCAAATGTTTCTTCTCAGCACAAGCGCACATTACTATTAAGCCCTATATACATAAATGGCATAATACTAATGTATAAATAATGAATTAATAAAGGGTGCTCAACAAAGGCGTTTGACTGGTATGTCACATTTTAGAAATGTTGTCACAGCACTTTGATTGAATTAACTTTTAATGATGATATCCATCTATCTGATAAATGTCCTTTCAGAAAACTGTGCCTATCTTTGTAGCTGGCATATACAGACTGTAAAAGGGCCTACATTCTAGCTGCTCTGGTGCCCAGTGGCTGAAGTAAATGTACAATCTTATTTGTTCGTCCAATCAAAGTCTCATCTTCTCAACTAGGAATCATAAAAGTGTCCTGTAAATTTCAACAATGCACAGACGCCCTTATGTGTCAACCAAAATAGAGGATTATGTAATATTGTAATCTGAATCAAAAGTATTATTTCTCATTTGTTTTTATTATAGACCTTGTTCATTGATGAAGTTGAGGCATTACGGCTGACTGACACGAAGAGACAACATCTTGTTTACAAAACAGTTTTCTTTGTAGATAGGTCTCAAGTTTAGCCTTACCCGACCAGTCAACCAGGATCTTTCCACATTCCACTGATAAAATAATTACTAATGAACTCACCTTTAGTCCCTAGCCTCTTTGCCAGGGAAAAGAACTCTCATTCCTCCTAAGTTAAATTGAATTGAACTTTATTTTCCACATCATCAACATGTCATCATTACTTACAACTAAGGGAACAAATGCAAACAAAGAAGTAATGTTGTACATTGTGATAGTGTAGGGGGGGGGGGGTAATAAAAAGTCACATTTGACTTATGGCATAGCCCCATGAAAGTGTCAACATACATGTAGAAAGAAAATGAGGAGCTTCAGAAGAATTGAATATATAATTTACAAATTAACAAAGTTTGCATATAAATCAGAATTATTTAGCATTACATATTAATACTTAATACTTCAAATTAGATGAGTTGAGTCATTTAATAACATTTTGAATATTTTCTGGGAGATTATTCCATAAAAGTCTTTCATTACAAGATATCAATTACATGAGATGGATGCCTGGCCATAAACAGCACGATAATTAAGCCTTCCTCGAGTTTGAGAGTGAAAGGTTGCAGGCAATTAATTCTTTAAAATATCAAGGCTGTAGTTATACAATTCTTAACTAGCAAAACTTTCAATTTTTGAAAAAGTAGGGCAGAATGAGGTCTTAAACCAGAACTTGTATTCTTTCTAATAAGTATTTATCTGAAGATCTCCAAATTGTTATTTCATAATTTAAATGAGACAATACTAACATGTTACATAATGTCAACAAAATATTGACCACAACTGTGCAGCATCCTTCATGATTACCACCATATCCTCCACACTTCAGATCGTCCATGACAGGCTCTTCCCAGTGTATATCCATTGTGTCATACAGGCACCTCAAGGATCTCATCGTTTGAGCTGAAATCCCATCTCTAAATGATTATGTCTCTCCCACACAGCATGGTACCTGCCAATGCACTTCCAACTTAAGTGCATTGTATGTACAAGAACCATATCCCTCAAGGTGACCAGTTCACAGGTCATATTCCACTAAGCACTTGCACCACCACTGATCATGATGCTGTATATCTCGTTTATCACTTGCAGGTTATGCTGGATCCAGTATGTTGGAGAAACCAGGACCATGCTGAAGAAAGTTTTTTTATGATCACAGGTCAACTGTTCGGATATCCAAGCCTGATACCCCTGTAGGCTACCAATACGATTCATCCTACCATTACATACTCAGTTCGCATCGGGGCAGGAGATTCAACAAAACATAAGCCTGTGTTCTTTGCGTGGTGGTCCCCTTGCTCTCTGCTCTCCACGTTTTATATATACAATTATATGTTTAGTTGAGTCGCTTGTCATTTACATGAACCTGCTAGGTTTGAAAACTAGGCTCTATCTAATTTACAGGTTTTTTTCTATTTTTCTCATCTCTCATCTATCTATCTATCTATCTAAGCCTATGTCTCTCCACTGCAGAAGGAAAGCCGCTTCATCACCATTCCATCTTCTTCTATCTTGTGCTTGTCGCGTTAATGTAACACACCCAAATTCTTTGATGTCAACCATCCAACGTCTACTCTGTCTGCCTCCTCGTCTGGTTTGTGTTATTGGTGTCCCATTAGTTATATTATGTGTCCATCTGTTATTTTTACGTCTTGCAAGGTGGCCTGCCCATCTCAATTTCTTTGTTTTTATTTCCTGTATGATATCCCTGACATTTGTTTTCTTTATTATAAGTCCGGATTTCTGACCTTGTCTCTTCTTGTAACTCCTAGCCTCTCCATTACTCTTTCTGTGACTCTAAGCCTCTTTTCCAATTTCTTAGTTGTTGCCCAAGTCTCTGCCCTGTAGGATAGTACCGGAATTATACACTGATTGAAGATTCATCTTTTGAGGGAGATTGGAAGATTCTCAACTCTGAATATGATGCTGAGTTTCCCAAATTTCACCCATGCTAGCTGTATTCGTCTTCGCACTTCTCCTGCCCTTTCATTTTCAAGGGTGTATTTTTACCGAGGTATATGTAGCTATCCACCTTCTCGATTGTCATGCCATCGACTTTACTTGTATTGTCTTGTAGCTGGTTGCTCATCATTACTTTAGTCTTTTTAATGTTCATTTTGAGTCCTGCCTTTTTGCTCTCTATGCTCAACTCATGGATCTTTGTAGTTCCTGTGGATCATGGCTAACAAGCATAATGTCATCTGGGCAATTCCACGGTAACGGAAGGACATTCAGACACAATTTTGGAACTTCAATCAAATAATTCCAGGATCCTGCTTTTTATTTTTTATTCTAAATGGCATGTCTTTGATCCTTGTTGGGACACCTTTGATTTCCACTATTTCTAAAATTTTGACCGCATTATGTAAATTAGATGTGGACACTAATGAGGCCGGTAACGGAAGGACGCCAAAATGGACATGGATTTTCAAGTTTTTTAGTTATAACCCAATCTCTGTGAAGTTACGAGGTTTATCATGTATTAATTATGAGAAATTAATTACTCTAGTGTTCGGTAACGGAAGGACGGTAACGGAAGGACCTCTGAAAAGTCTATTGGAATTGTACAAAACAATTAATTTTGAAATTTAAAGACCATTTATGAGAAGGAAACATCTCTTTTGTGGTCTAAAATGAGTTTGTATCATAGATAGCATATGGACATCACAAGCATTTACATTTCTATTTTTTTCTTACTATATTTCATGCTCCAATGGCTCTTATTCATGGTCAATCCATGGTAACGGAAGGACACTCAGACACAAATTGTCAACTTTAAGAAAGACATTTTTAAATACTTGTATTGTTAGAACAGTCTATTTTGATAACAATACTTCCAAAACATACAGTTTTAAGGTCCCATAATTTTTTAACTTTTTTTTTATCTCCGCACATTATTGAATATGCATACAAATGAGGTCGGTAAAGGAAGGACACTAAAATGGACAAGATTTTGTTATCAAATCAGTTTTAACTAAAACTCTGTGATATTAAATAATACAAAATATTTTAAGGGTACACATTTCATTCTCTGAAGGGTTAAGAAGAACTTACTTGTTCTTTGATTAAAATTTGTCCGCAGATATTTGAGTTATTTCACACAAAGCGGACCAATGTTCGGTAACAGAAGGACATAATGGACTATAATGTATGATATGACACAGTAGGGTCATTCCATGTCAAATCACCTTTAAAAAAATTTAACATTTTCATCGCAGCCCCCTTCAAATTTGCTAATATTTGGTATGTATGATATTTCAACCTTTAAAAGCGCAAATATTTCAGTTTTAGCCCAATCCGCCCAATGTTTTGGCGCTATGGGGGAGTTTTGTAAGAAATGGGCGTGGGCACCATTTTTCAAATGGCCATTGTCCATTAACCGTTGGGTCAATTTATTTTGTAAAGGTGCCATTCGACTGGGGATGTTATGTGCAATCCATTTATGCCATTTGTGTTCATGCATGAGCGAGTTTGGATACGAAAACCTTTGACCTTAGATTTTGACCTTCCGTTTTACCTCGTGGATCAAATAATTTTGAGAATTTTTTTTGCTTAAATCTTGGCTTGATATAATTTCGACAACATATGAAAGAATTGGAGATACATTATTTCTTGCTTTTTCTACAGCCTTGTTTTTAGTTTGCAAATTTCATGTAAAATTTAATTATTTTAGACCTACACCCATGTCCAAGAATTCTATAGGGGTGTATTGTATAAAAAAGACCTATTCAAAGTCATGATCAGAGCCTATTCACACCCTGGCTCACCACAGTTAAATAGACCTACTAATCCCCATACAATAGACATCCAGACAAATGGCATCATGGTACAAGGGTCCTGTTGCAGAAAGAGATAAAATCAATTGTGAGCCAGATCAAATGTTCTAAATGCACAAATCTGATTGGCTGAAACACAGAAAATTACTAGTCTGACCACGCTACGCCACTGATAGCTGGCCATTGCATGTATTGTCTCATTATTTTGGGTTTTCATATATGAGAGACCAATTTTTGAACATAAATTTTGTCATAATATGTAATATGAGGTACCTTGTCCATCTGTTACCATGTGTATGGTAACAGAAGGACATTTTCTTTTGTTATTTATTAATTAATGAAGAAACAATGAGTAATACAATTGTTAGCAATGGGAAGGCCTACTTGAACTTGCTTTGCACTGAAGATTGGTCTGCTCTCTAACAATTATGTGACCCACAAAATTAAAAATATTAATTTTTCGGTAACGGAAGGACATTTTCATAGGCTGAAAATAAGAAGTCATTGAAGCATAACAAATTAAATAAATCATACAAATTTACTATTTTACGAAATGGTCATATCTCGGGAGTCAGAATAATGGATTTTAGGCTTAACTGGGGAAATATAAAACAAACACAGGATCAAAACACCTTTTCACAAAAATGTCAAATTTGTGGGGTTCAATTATGGTTATAAAGTTATTATAAAAAAACAACTAGAATTATGTAAAACTAAAATTTTCTCATTGAATTCCAAAAATATAGAATTTAAGCTTTGATTTGATACCAAATTTGTATCATAAAAATGCTTGTAAAATTGTTGGTCAAATGTCCACTTTGGCGTGGAATTGCCCATATGCAAACCTCATCTCTTATACAGGTTTATTTGTACAATAATTTTCTGTAGTTTTGTATTCATTACTATTTACTTAATTGAATTCAGATATTTACTAACATTGTATAATTGTTATTTAACATACATTATGTCTACCAAGATTTTAATTGTATATTTCTGTCCTTTTGTATTCCTAAAAGGCATACACATACATAGAGTCAACATGGGCTTTTTCTTTATCTTTTGTGATCTGTAGTTACTAATAATAATATTTACATCATTTTTAGAGCCCCATGTATCTAGGTACCATATTCAGAGGTGCATTATTACCCTTGGTCATCAGGTACAATTCACACCTGGACAATTATATTGCACTACATCTTAACGCCCTGGGGTGCATATAAGCCCTAGCTGCTATAACGTACATGGTGGTACAGGCTAAGTGTACACCCTACCAAGTACCCACTCCTGGTTATAATAGAGAGCAGCAATTAATGTGGATCAAATGACTTGCTGACAGACATAAAAAGCTGGGGCATCGATTGGGCTTGAACTTGGGTCCCGTGATTAGAAGCCAATTATCCGATCGTGCCACAATACTTCCACCCCCACCTCCACCTATTTGCATCCTTTATATGTGTGCCCTTCATACATTTCCCCCTTATCATATTTTCTTTACATTTTTCAAGTGAGCTGGTTGATTTGACCTGATGTTATATACTGAAGGGCCGGTCACATTTACGGTAGTGGACGTAGTTGAACGTAGTGGAGGCTAGGGGTAGCCAAAGGTTGTGGTGGTGGAGGGGGGGGGGGGGTAGGTCTGGATAAGGGGATATAAAGGAGTATTATGTTACCTCCTTGGTTTTAGGGTTTTAATTAAATATGACCAGAGAATGGGACTAGTATCTGAATGGGAGAAGGGGGAGGGCATACCAATAATTTATGGATGGCTAGGGTTAGCCAAGGGGGGGGGGGGGGGGGGGTAACCTGGGGGCACTGCCCATCGCTGTATGGACCCTCTCAGAAGACTGGGGCACCGTCCCCTCAGAGCATGAATAAAGCCTAGCGGCCCCTCAGAGCATGATCAAAGCTAGGGGGCACCGTCCATCACTTTGGGGACCCAATTAGAAGACTGTGGGCTCTGTTCTTATTTTTTGGAGCCCCCTCTGATCATACCCGAATCTAGGGGGCACCGCTCATCGCTTTAAGAACCCTCTCAGAAGACTGGGGGCTCCGTTCTTATGTTGGAGAGCCCCCTTAGAACATGAATAAAGCCTATAAGGGCACTGCCCATCGCTTTAAGAACCCTCTCAGAAGACTGGGGGCTCCGTCCTCATGTTAGGGAGCCCCTCAGTTCATGATTAAAGCCTAGGGGCACCGCACATATAATCAGAGACCCCTCAGAGCATGATCGAAACTGTATATGGGGATATAAAAGACTACATTATAATATATTTGATACCTCCTTGGTTTGAGGGTTTTAATAAAATATGAACAGAGAATGTGACTAGTGTCGGGAGGGGAGAAGGGGAAGGGCATAACAATGGTTTATGGATGGCAAGGGGTAGCCAGGGAGGTGTGGGGGGGGGGGGGGGGTCTGGATAAGGGGATATAAAGCAGTAAATGTAACTCCTTGGTTTTAGGGTTTTAATTAGATATGAACAGAGAATGGGACTAGTGTTTGGAGTGGAAAAGGGGGAGGGCATAACAATTTTTTATGGATGGCTAGGAGTAGCTGGGGGGGGGGGGGGGGGGGAGGGGATAGATACAAACAATTATAGCGGAATATATATTACCTCCTTGGTTTGAGGTGGTTTAAATAAATATGGACAGAGAATGGGACTACTGTCGGTAGGGGAATAGGGGGGGCATACTAATGGTTTCTGGATGTCTAAGGGTAACCAAGGGGGGGGGGGGGGGGGGCTGGATACATCGATATAAAGGAGTATATATGACCTTTTTAGGGCTATAATTATATATGATTAGAGAATGGGACTGGTGTCGGGAGAGGAGAAGGGGGATGTTATTAAGGGGGGATCATAATGTTTTATGGATGGCTAGGCCGGGGTGCCCAAGGGGGGGGGGGGGGGGGTTGGTGCTGGATACGGTATATTAAGGAGTGATGATGATCTTCTTTTTACCCAGGCGCACATGTCTTAGTTTCAGTTTTAGTTTTTGTATTTCTGCATCTAACAAAAATAACAATTAATACATTTTAGCAATAATGATAAGTAGGTAATACAATTAGTAATTCACAAATAAATAAATATAAGTAATCAAAAGAACAATTACCAAGCATATTTCAAATCGAATTTGAAAATAAATGAAAGATGAGAATGCAGAAGACCGATATCGTAAGCAGAGTTTGAAGTGATACCGCCCTTATAGAATGAGGAGGGGAGACAGAAGAAAGAGAGGGTGAAGATTATCATCACCATCACGATCATTGCCAGTATTATCATTGTCATCATCATCTATATCATTGTCATAAACGATAATTATTATCATCACCATCATCATCATCATGACAATATACGATGACCATCATCATCACCCAAATCTTCATCATCATGACTAATCAATACCTTCATCATCATCCTCGCCACCATTATTATCGTCATCAATATCATCATTAACATTATCTACCATCATTATCATCATCGTCATCATCATGGGCATCTTCATCAACCTTATCACCATTATCATCATCGTCATCAATGTCATCATTACCCTTATCATTATCATTACCATCATCAACATCATCGCCATGATCGTTACCAGCATTATTGTCATAAAGACGGAGCCCCCCTAGGTTTTATTCATGCTCTCGGGGGGCTCTCCAACATAAGGATGGAGCCCCCCCCCCCCGCCCCCAGTCTATTGAGAGGGTCCATAAAGCGAAGGGCGGTGCCCCCAAGCTTCGGGTATGATCAGAGGGGGCTCCAAATAGATCGGCAGAGCCCTCAGTCTTTTAAGAGGGCCCCCAAAGTGATGGGGGATGCCCCTTAGCATAAATCATGCTCCGTGAGGGCTCCATATATATGGGCGGTGCCCCTAGGTTTTATTCATGCTCTGAGGGGGTTTCAAGTAGATAGGCAGAGCTGCCTGTATTTTACGAGCCCCCCCCCCCCCCCCCCCTCATGTGATGGGGGGATGCCCACTAGTTTTAATCCACTCCCGACACTAGTCCCATTCTCTGTTCATATTTAATTAATCACCCTCAAACCGAGGAGGTAATACTGCTTTATATCTCCTTATCCAGCTCCCCCACCCCCCCCCCCCCCCCCCCCCCTCGATTGGGTTTGAACTTGGGTCCCGTGATTAGAAGTAAATTATCCAATCGTGCCACAATACTTCCACTCCCACCTCCACCTATTTGTATCCTTTATATATGTGCCCTTCATACATTTCCCACTTATATATTAGTTATAATATTTTCTTTAAATTTTTCAAGTGAGCTGGTTGATTTGACCTGATATTATATACTGATACAGAAAATACATGGTGTTGAAATGTGTTCATTTTGTTTGGATCAGAAGCTCTCTATGTTTGCTATTTGCTTTGGTTGATTCCTTTGGAATGCTGCTTCATGTGGTTCTTGATTCTGTTATTCATCTCATGTTTGTTTTGGTATATTGGAGTGATCTGTTCGAAGGGTCTGCCCAGTCATATGCAGTATGCACATTTTAGTGAGATATTCCAAGTCAGTTTTAACCTTGTCAGTAGAAAGGATATTGCTGAATCATGTCAATTGCATTATATTACTTTCATTTAACGGTTTTCTTCCTTAGGGAGACTTCATTGATGAGTAATACATGAGCTGAATGGGCCATAGTTTTATGTGAATGAAACAGATCAAGGCCTATATAAATTAAAGGCTGCTAACCCTATACAGTAGTTGGCATATCAAACGTCCACTCGGATACTTGCTAGTTGCTAGGCAATTGGTATTGATACAACGATGTTACACTAAATTATTCCATCATAGTTCTGGTTGACCTGGCCTGGTAACACTCTGTCCAAATCCCAATGTTTGTAGAAATGTGAACAATTACAAGATGAATATATGTACTAATATCATTGTATTAAATTTAAACCTTCTCTATAGACATTTGTACTTTTGTAGGTTACTATGATAACAAAGGCGTGAAGGCTTATTTGCAGTTTAAATTGAATGTTATTTGCGCTATATTAGTTATTATTATAATATGCAATGATTTTAAATGATTATATTGTCTTGTTTACTCCTTACAGAGGATTTTGAACTGTAATTTCTAAAAGAGACACTATTACAATGTTATTTTGTATGATACATACAATTATACTTGTCCTTCAGACATTTCATGTTTATAATATATGCTTTGACATTTTGAAATTTTTTAATTTGCAGTGAATTCACCAGAGTTATGGTGTGAAATCACATATATATGTAATTTCTCATCTCATTGACTAGGTTGAAATGGACCATTATTAATCTTACCTCGTGAATTGTAATTCACTCTCTAGGAAGAGTAGAAATTATACACTTCTTGTTTTATTATTAAGAATTTTACTGCGTGTGCAATACATTGATTAATTACTTAAAATACCAGGATATATACATTTATGTTTTTTATCTCTCCTCAGATGCTGTCATTGACACAGTGATGAAAGGAATTAATTGGACATCTGATGCCTACCCCTAACAAAATCCGGAGAGGAGCTGTCAAACAAATTGGACTTCAGTAATCCCCCGCATATATCCCCAAATCGATTTCTATCATTCAGGTTTATGTCAGGCTTATAATAGCTTCTGACCACACAAGCAAACTAGGGTTTTCTATACAGGGTGGCCCAAAAAAAACGGAACGGGGCACTTCCCGAAATAAAGTACCGACATGTTTATGTCCATCGGATAGGGTGTCTTTCCCAATGAAAAACGATACCAAGAACAGTAATTTTGGTCGTGTGGTTTTTGTTTTAGGGTGCTGCGAGTGAGACCATGTCAGGTACCAATTTTTACCTAGTCGGCACCAGTTAATATGCACTCCCTGCCCGTAATACCATTCATCGACCATGCATATTCTCTCGGCACACGGCGGAGTGCACACTAACAATGGCGCGCGGTCAACGCAGCTATGAAAGGCGATACGTGCGATGTATCAAGCACTGGCTTGTTACAAAATTGACAAAAAAGAGAACATGACATGGTGTCACTGACAGCGCTCTAAAACAAAAACTACACGACCAAATTGACTGTTCTTGGTGTCGTTGTTCATTTGAAAAGACACCCTATCCGATGGACATAATACATTTATTACTATATTTTGGGAAGTGCCCCGTTCCGTTTTTTGGGGGCAACCATGCATAGATTGGGCGTTATATAGCGCTAGTTTAGCAATCCGGAGGTCTCTGGTTAGAATCACAGAGGAATCCCTTTTTCTTTGCTCTTTTTCATTTATATTATACAACTGGTTGTTTATTTATATGTTTGAGTTAAATAATTAACAAGTTAGAATAGCTCTAGAAGGTGGCATACACGTTGAGGAAGGGCAAGTTGTTCATCTAACTTACTGTACATGTATTTGTCATACACTGGCCTGGAAAACAATAATTAGCTGAAATTCGTGATCTAGGAAAGCCAACCCCTATATATACCCCACCTGTATACTGCCTTCTGACTGTTGCCCTGTCCCATCGTAATATCCAGAGGTCCTGAGGGATTCCTGTGTAAGAATGGAGTTTGTAGTTGACAAATCCATGTGATTTTACATATTTAATTTAGGGGCACTGCCACAATTAATGCCCCCCCCCCCCCCAGTCATTCAGTAGGTTCTAAGGAATGAATGTGCAAAAGTGAATCTTGTAATTCAACAATTCTGTTTGATTTAAAAGTTTAATTTTGGGGCTCCGCTAAGATGCGCCACTACACTTACATGACATTTTTGCAATGGACTCCTACCCAGTGCCAAACAATGGATCAGTATGATTTTACTTTATATATATTTAATGTTGGGGCTCCAGTATGATGCCCGTATCATCTCCACACTGATATGAAATTTGTACTCGGGGCTCCTACCCTTATATCATCCAGTAGGTACTAAGAATGCCCCGTGCCCAAAATGGCACTTGCATCCAACCGGCAAGGATAATTTGACTAAGCCACCTGATTCAAATTTTGTGAATTTATAACCAGTCTGGCAGCATTGACAATTAATTTTCTATCTAAATGATTGTATCATGTGTACATTATTTTCCCTATATTTGCAGTTATCAAACCCAACTTTTCCTCTTAAATTTGTTTAACTTTATTATTTGAAATGAACCACTTTTTCTAACAATAAAAACTATGAAATTTATTTAGGATGACAATGTATTTTGGCCCATTATGTCCATGCTATTTGTATGGGTACTGCTTGTTTTAAATTATTATCATCAACCATCAAACAAATGCTGTAAACCGGGATGACTTTGGCCGCCAGGGTACGGACTCTTGCCACTTTCTGAGATGAATGTTTTTTCATCAACCCTCACTTTTTAGAACACATTTCTTATAGGGTTATGTAAAGAATTAGACATTAGTCCAAAAAAATGAGACTTGGAAATATATCCTTTTCAAAAAGTGGAAAAAATTCACCCTAGGTGCCAAAGTCACCCCGGTTTACGGTATGTTAACTATGTACTTCAGAAAGTGACACTCTCATTACCGCACTTATCCCCTCTAAATACTACTAGACTTACACCTATAAGTATGATATTCAGTACCATATTTTTTACTTTAATTGCTATGTAATGATATACCCCTCAATTCAAAGGAAAGCGGAAACCTGGTATAATATATGGCTTAAATGAAATTAAAAAAAGTGAAATGGATTTTTATAATTTATAACTGGCTCTATTAGTGAGAGCACATTATTGTCACTTCTATTTGTTTAATTTCCTTCAGGGTAGGTCCTTTTTACTCATAACAGAAATCATGTATAGTAGTCTTGTAGTAATTGTAACTCAAACTCCAACATCCTTTAATTTGAATGAGATATTTTGTTATCATGTATATATTGTACATGTATACATTAGATGCTAGTCATTATTAAATGTAGTTTAGATTATCAAGTTGGAAATTGTTTTGTTTATTATTCAAATAGTAATTAGCATGGTAAGAAGATGTGTTGTTGTATTGATTAACAGTAGTCTTCACTAATGGAGAGCCATTTAAAAGAGTATTTCATTTGGCACACCTATTACAAGGAAAATGATCCTTGTAAAAAGCTACATAATTGAGCTGAGACTACTGTTGATGTAGGGTGAAACCACCAACATTTATTCACTGCTCACAAATAAACCACCACCTATTCTACACCAGGCTCCAAACAACATGCAGTCCAAGCACCCATAGTATCATGTAAACACAATGGAAACAAAGCACTGACACCATACACTGTCAATATTGCAATCAGACACACTCACCCTTCCATAGATTTAATTTACCATGTTGCACATATGCAAATGCACTCACAAGCATGCACACTGTTATAGTCACCCTTTGTAATGTTATACAATGGAATCTCGTTATAAAGAGCTCTGATATCACAAAACCCTCAATCAACAAGGTAATTTAAGCTGGTCCCAGCTCTTTGTTTTGTTTTGTTCTATTTACCCCAATATAATGGGCTTATATGCCGAAAGGGTGGGTAGCGTCGCGTCGCGTCGCGTTGACTGGAACGCGACTATTCGTCCAAAGCCCCCCGGTTTTGCCGAAAGGGTGCGTTGGGGGCGTCGCGTCGCGTTGACTGGAACGCAACCATTCGTAGCGACGCTACCCACCCTTTCGGCATAAGCCGATATAATGAGACACCTGATAAAACAAGGTACTTTTCATGGTCCCAAGGACCTTGTTATAATGAGGTTCCACTGTATTTGTATTTTATATTTTTGCTTGAATCCCTTGTCCTGTGTTTTAATATAACTTCCTATAATTAATTTTGTAATTATTGGAATTAAATCAATATTGATTGAAAATTAAAAAGAATGAACTACATACAGGACACATGCAGATGAATAATTGATTTGTTAGACCAAGTTGCTTTTATGGATTCAAATGCATGCTATGCATGATGGTATTACACTCAAAGGGCATTCCTGAATGCTTTGCAATTCAATCATATTTTATCCCCATAACTACCTATCAAAATCCATTTCACTTTTTTTATTTCATTTAAGCCATATATTAACAAAGTAAACATGAAATGTGGAAGTTCCTTTTTGTTAAATTTGACAAAGTTAATTGATCACTTTATCAGCCAGACATGGTATGAAATTACCTCTGTATGTGATATATACATATTCTGTCTATCAAATAGATCATATTTTAATGATCAATAGTTATTATGGAATAAACTAATTTACATTATATATATACACACACATTGGTTGGATAAAGACATGTTCCTCATGTTCTGTTCTATTAATTTATTTTACTCAATGTTAACGATATACAAAATTATCACAATATCAAAATCACATTTCGTTCACAATGTTAAGGAGGTTCATTGCATGTACATGTTAAAACTATTTGAAGATGGATGAACCAAAAAAACAAACACATTATGACCCCAAGTGCTATTTATTCCTATGGGAAACATTGGCAACGCACTCTGATAAGTATGTGGACTTACTACTTATATGTTTTGTACACTTATATGTTTTGTACACAAATTTCCCAATTTTTACAGTTTTCTTCGTAGTCGCACTTTTCCATTCCCCAAACTCATGATATGTGGTGTATAAATGTATTCTACAAAACATATGTTGAACTCAAACGAAGGGTAAACATATTAATTTTGTAATTATTGGAATTAAATCAAGACCCCAAGTGCTATGAACAATATTGTAAATCATTGTAATACATTCAATACATTCTTTTAATTGAAATATAGTAAAGATATTGCAAGATTTAGATTTGTACATCATATTCTTATCGGTCACCTTTATTCTTTATTTTAAAATAATCACGAAACCAGTAGCAACATGGCTAGACAACACAGTTCGCCCCCAAATCATAGACTGGGGTAATACATAATTTCATGGTAAGTAATTCATTCAAACAATGACAAATAATGTTTAACTGGGTATGGCTCTTCCATCGCACATTTTGTATGTGAAACCCAACTGAACTTTTACTGAAACCCGACTTGATTATTTCAATTCAATTTTGAATGGTTATGTCAACAGGTCTTCAAGATATTACAGTTACAGGTTATTTTTGCATATATAAGCCCTATGAACTTTGACCATTGACCCCATGTCCCCAAAATCTGATAGCTACATTGGCTCAAGATACATTCAGGTACCAAGTAGGATTAACAATTTTCAACCGGTTGTTGACATATTGTGATTAATAGTAATTTGGGGATATTCAATGAGCCATGACCCAAAAATATAATCAGATCATTTTCACCCAAATATCTACAATCATACAAAGCTTAGAATTAATCTGTCAATCGTTTTTCCAGATATCACAAGAACGAAAATGTGATGGACAACCTGAGACATAATGAAGCCTAATCAAACTGTTGCTTTCATAGACTTGGACAGATGGATAATCTCTGAAAGTAAGAGCATAATCGGGCCATAAACAAGAAAACTATGGCTCTTTGAAGATGCCTATTTATTCCTATGGTAAACATTGGCAACGCACTCTGATAAGTATGTGGACTTACTACTTATATGTTTTGTACACAAATGTTCCAATTTTTACAGTTTTCTTCGTAGTCACACTTTTCCACTCCCCAAACTCATGATATGTGGTGTATAAATGTATTCTACAAAACATATGTTGAACTCAAACGAAGGGTAAAAATATATTTTGTAAAAATTGAACAAAATTTAAATTTTGTGCACAAAAAGTAGTCCACAACTTTGCCAGACTGCGTTGCCAATTTGAGTCACTAAATAAATAAATGGATATTTTCAAAGAGCCATAGTTTTCTTATTTCTTGACTGATTGTGCTCAAACTTTCAGAGATTATTCCTCCTAATCTTTTTAAGACTATGGAAGCAACACTTTGCTTGGGTTTTATTGTTCTTTAAAAAAAAAAAGTTTATATATTGCAAGTGTGAACAATAGCCCACCAGAGTTTACAGGGGACTCCAGAAGCATGGGCGTAGATCTGTCATTGATACCAATTCAACAGGGGGGAGATGATCTATTCATTCATCCCCCTGATGTAAAGGTATTACGTAAGTCTCTACGCCCATGTCCAGAAGACCAATCACATGGTTCACTGCAACTCAAGAAAAAAAGGGAAAATAACAAATTACGAGGTGAACAAAACCCCCAAAATATGAACAAACTTATAATTTAGAAATGACGTACACATGCGCATGGCTTTTGAAGGCCAGTAATGGAGATATTTCCAGTCTCCAACAGCCTGAAGGGTTTTCCCCTTTATAAACATGTGATAACACAAAATGCATTATACAAACACATCACCATAAACTTGAGATAAACTACTGTGGCTAACATAATCCTTACCCTTACTTAGCCCACAAATGAAGTATAAACTAACAGTAACCTTCAATTTGTAATCAAAATGACGAGATCAGAATAAGATTTTAAAACATGACTCAGTTTTAAGTGAGAACGAAGCAGAAAATAATTGAAAAGACATTCAAATAGTAACTATTCATTCACATTTAGTAATTATGATAATTACTTCTTGTCGCATGTTTCCTCTTGGGTAGCACAAATGATGGAAATAATCAATCCTTTGAGACGACTAACATGTTTTGACTAGCCACAGGTGGTTGCCAAGTTTTCAAAACGTCCTGCATGAAATGTGATCTGAGCATGTACTCATTACAATAGCAGGTTACATAACCACTGTTCAGTATGCTGCTTTGACGGTGGTCATGTAACTTGCTTTCATTTATCAGCGACACTCGGATAAAGTTTCATGCGTTACCATATCCTTATCCAAGGCTCCACACTAACTGTTTTCTCTACTGGCCCGTTCGGACAAGCGAAATCATGGATTTTCACATTTGACTTGCCCAAACAGAAAATTTAGTTGCCTGCTTACTTCTAGATCTATGAGATTTAGGACCTAAAGAATTTCATTATTCTCTCATAGTAGATCAATAATTTAGTTGCCCGATCGGGCAACCAAACTATGCATTTACAAAATTATACTTGCCCCAGATCAATTTGTACTTGCCCCGGGCAACAGGGCAAGTGCTAGTGTCGAGAAGCCTTATCAGTAACAGTGAGCAAACATGCAAATGGTTGGTCTACCTCCAGTCCTTCCAAAGCGTTCAAAGTATGGAAACCACTGATTTTGGTGGGGAACCATCACCACGGTCACCAAAGGGACACCCTGTTGCCATGGACATCAGAGACTCTTCAATTGAACACCATACAAGGACAGAGAGTACGGGATGCATTATCTAAAAGGAAGAAAGAAAAATAAATTAAATAAAGGGATCTACAATTACCTTGTTGCAAAAAGTGTTCAACGTTTGATATAATGTGCATTGATATGATATAATATATGTCCACTAAGTGAAAATTTCCCATTATATGGGTGTTAATTATTTCGCCTAGTAATGAGAAGAAATGCAAAGTGATATTCATTAGTCATTGCTCTTACTTTGTACATGGCTATGACTATCCAGAGGAAAGTAAAAACATCTGAACACTTCAATAGTAAATATCTTTTTAATTTACCAAAAGGGAAATTAAAAAAAATAAAAAATACAAATACAGCAAGGTATGAGAGAACTGCTCTAGAGTTCTAAGATATTGGGATTTTGAAATGTTACTAGATCCCTTTATATCCAACAAGTTGAACCTGATGATCAACCTTGCAGATAAAGCAACATCTAGTAGAGATACATAATTTTGGGAGGAACATATTGAATACCATTTTTGCTAAACTAGCAATCCCCCTTAAAGGGACTTAGTAACATTGTCCAAATCCTCAAAATAAAATTGTAATTCTAGCGGTTCCTTTATACCTTGTTGTATTCGTATTAACAATAAAATCATGGGACAGCTTTCGGTTTTTCGAATTTCCCTTTCATTACAAAGATATGTATGATTGAAGTATTTAGATAAGAAAATCTCCGGGCGAGATTTTCATCCCTGTACAAAGTGAATGCAGTGAGTTGGTGAATATCACCCAATATCACTTTGCATTTTCGCTCATTACTTGGCCATACATTGTCCATTTGACCTGAAATTTTTACACAATACCCTGAGGACATATGAGATAACAACAGTATACATTGCATCAACCATTCATCAGTTTTTGCACATCTCAACAAAGTTACTAGATCCCTTTAATAGTAAATTGCAGTATTGGGAATTTTAAGGCCCTGTTCAGTTCTGTAAGTTCTGGTGATCAGTTTTGATTTTTGATTGACTCAATTTTGACCCATTGTAAGATCTTGGATATCTATACTGATTAAAAATGGCACTAATACAACTACGCTTTAACAGCTAGTGTTGTACTTTCATGATGGTCTCCTTTATAAAGTAAATCTTATTCATAGACAGGTATTAAGGATATGTCACAAATAGTTTTTCTTTTCCCCTTTTCAACATTTGAGCCTTTGATTCTGCAATTAAAATTGAGTTCTTGATGCTGGATACAGAGTTCTTGGACATGGTCTAATGCTTGAATTTGAGGGGGGAAATCAAATACCTGAACGGTCAGGGATATTGAGTATTTGTGTAGTAAATGATTAAAATGAGCCTGAATAGTTAGGATTTTATTAGCCTACAAACTGGAATGAAGTCCTTGATCTGGTTTATATGATATTCACACAAACACAAAAGAAAAAACTTACCACTCCATGAGCCTTTTCCTTGTAGAGCAGAACAGGCTTGAAATAGGACTTGGGGTGCTCGGACAGGTGCAGATGATGGATTTTACCCTCCACTGCCCTCTTGATTCTTACCAAAAAGGCGTCTTGATCACACTGAATGTTACAGGAAGAAATGAAAAATAACAATAATCAATATTATATTTTAAAATCCATAGTTACTAGATGGAAATAGTCATAACAACGCTAAGGCTGAATAAACACATGTCATATAGAACCTGTATGAAATATTCTCAACCAATTTGATGCACACAAATCATTAATAAGCTAACGATCTTGAACAATTGAATGTAATGAGTTAGAGGCCCAGCAGACTTTCATAAAAATCTATGGAAACTTTTAGCAAATCAGACAAAATAGATTTGTTAGTCTTCTCAAACAGGTAAAACTCACACAGGTATTCCTCAAAACAAAACAATTGTTTTCATACAATCTGGAGTCCAGGGCCCCGTTGCAGAAAGAGATGCAATTGATCACAAAGTTGCAATTAATTGTAATATGATGTGACCAAATGCGCACATCTGATTGGTTCAAATGCGCAAATTTTCTGACTTGCAATTAATTGCAACTTTGCAATCGATTTCATCTCTTTCTGCAACGGGACCCTGATGTCAAAGGTTAAATGTCGTTGATATTTTGGCCTAGAAAATACATTCTTTAATTCAGTTAATATTCACACTCGGTGTTTGTCAAAACATACTGATTATTTTCCAAGGGTTCTAGCCAATTCGGATGACATTGATATTTGTGGGCGCCCTTGGCCATTTTTTAACACAAATAATCAACGTTCTCTGATTCAGATACAAATCACAATAAGTTGTCCTTAAACCAAAACAATTGTTTTCCTGTAATCTGGAGTTGTGACGTTCAAGGTCACAAAAAAAAACACACATTAAAACAAACAAATTGCACTGGTATGTCAATGCCGTCAAGAGTCAAGCTCTAACAGAACCCACCTCCAGAACCCACCGAACTGGCAGGAGTTTTATCCATACAGCAGCCACTGTCTGGAATGGTCAACCCAATAATGTAGTTCGGATGATCAATGGAAATGGAGTTCAACCCTTCAGGATACTTGTGCACCAGTACCTTTTGCAGAAGACGTACATCAATTAGTCAAGGGCTCTCTAAAATATCAAGCTGCTGCGAACCATTAATTGGCCTATGGGGGCTTTCTTTTACATTGCCTTTAAGCATTTATATGAGTTTGAATTACATGTTACATACCGTAAACCGGGGTGACTTTGGCCACTTTTTGAGAAGGAAGTATTTTCATCAAGTCTCACTCTTTAGAACTAATCTTTTATTCTATACATTACCCTATAGGAATACATTTCAAATAATAAGACATTTGTTATAAAAAGTGATGCTTGATAAAAAAAAAATACATCCATCTCAAAAAGTGGCAAAAGTCACCCCGGCTGCCAATTTCACCCCGGTTAACGGTACTCACCATATGGACAAGACGGGGTTATGAAGACTGCGGTTATATCTAGAAAGATATCCAGCCAACGAACCATATCTTGGGAGTGAGGCTCTTTGTATCTGCACAGTTGAGGACCTGACCCAACAAGACATCCATCACAATGATCCAACAACAACGAGACGTCATTTAAATCTAGAGGAGATACAAATGAACACGGAATGAGCAAAGTGTTTAATTTAGCATTTAACAAAAATAGAAAGCTTCATTATTTGAACATTTGCACAGAGACAGTGGAACAGAATGAGGAATAATGACTAGAATGATTTATTCCGATCGGATATATTTTTGGATATTTTAGCCATTTCTGAACCAATTTTAATCAAATAAAGTTTATTCTGTCATTAAATTGTTATGATCTTTCAGATTTGACACTCAGTTTTTCATTATCTCACAAAAAAATTATATTTTGTAGCTCGGTCTCTATCAAAACTGAAATCCCTCTTTTAGATCACGATCATAGAAGGGAAGTATAGATGGATGGACACTCCAAACACATAATGCCTCGATCTGGCCACTTTGTTGTGGAGGCATAAAAATAAACTGCATGTACTTAAATTTTGTTCAGTGAATACTTTTCAAGCTCGCCTTCATGAAAAAGTCTTCTTTAATTATGATTAGTGCTGAACACTAAACAAATTTTGGGGGGCTCTTTTAAAATGAGGGTTGAACCACCCTGATTTGTTCCCCTATTTGTTCACTATATGAACAAAATCATTGATTCAATACACTACAAGATGACTGGCTACAGAAAATGCAGGATTTGTTTTATGTTTGCATGCCGATAGTCATATGCATGACCCTGAAATTAAATAGGATATATGTAAATTTGTTAAATTAAAATTTTGTTCCTTCAAATAACCATTTGGTAGGCCTACAGGTAATTATTTTTTCAAAAATCAAAAGGAATATTAATAAATTATGATACAAAGGAAACAAGCCTGACACCTACATGTGCCTTAGTGGTTCATGGAATATTTTAATACTGAATATACACTACCTTTCATGATCTTCCTCTTATGCGGATGATTATGCTGCACAGTCTAAGCTGCTTGACCTCCATTGCTCTCACTGTCGGGTGCTAGAGACTACCAGTCTGCTTGCACAAGCTGGGCCTCTTACGTATGCCTGCAATTAATGCAAAAGTAAATAATCAATACGTGTTGAATCCATGCCAGTCTGTGCTTAAACAAGCAAAATTGGGGTTATGGGTAAATGAATGGGTTGTATTTCCCCATGATGGGTTTGGGAAGTATATTTCAAGATCCTGGTCTGCAAACAAACCTGTAAACAAACAAAATCAAAGTAAAATACATAATGTGTGCTCGACCCCTAATAATATTGTCATATCACTTTCTACGTCGATCATCCAAAATGGCGTGGGTCCGATTTATTCAACTCTACATGGCGTAGCCCTCTTTTGACAAAATTCCAGCCAGTAGCCCATCGCTGATTATAGTTAACTAATAACTACGGTAAAGAATCGCATCGTGGAAATGCATATTTTGTTCTGCCCGCCCACTGACACACATAGCTACATTATAATAGCATTATGTGGAGTTGAACCTCTTCCCCCTGCTGCAAATAAACTTAAAGGAACTAGGGCGTCTAGATGGCCTAATTTTCACAATTCAGCTCTCTATATGTAATTTTTCCCGAAGAAATAGATTTTGGCAGTCATTTCTCATAAAATCAATCAATTTTGGGGTAATTATTAAATATCTAATTGTCCTGGGAACGCCCCTTTTAAATCGCCAAAATGTGACGCCATCTAAAGAACGGATTAATGAATTAAATTCTGTAGATGACGCGTCATGACGTAAGCCAATGAATTGTCAATCACATGTCCATCAAGCTGTCGATTCCGGACCCTAAATGTGGGTGGGGCGTAAACTGGCTGCTAAGCAGTGATGTGTCCGAGTCCAGTCAGTCCGAGTCCGAGTCCAAGTCCGAGTCCGGCCTTCCGAGTCCGAGTCCGAGTCCGAGTCCGGCATGTCCGAGTCCGAGTCCGGCATGTCCGAGTCCGAGTCCGGCATGTCCGAGTCCGAGTCCGGCATGTCCGAGTCCGGCATGTCCGAGTCCGAGTCCGAGTCCGGCACATGTGCAAATATAAATAAATAAATAAATAGATAAATAAATAAATACAAATAATAAAGTAATTAAAACTCTCCACATAGCCTCTAGAAATCACCAAAATTTGAGACCTAATTGATTGAATTAGTACAAAATTATTTTTGTCATTTTCACGGTCGGCAATCTATGCCAGAATGCCGACATGATAGTGAAAATGACAATAATTAATGTCAACAAGGCCATGAAAGCGATAGATTTGTCGATGTAATGCCTAATGGCTGATGCAGTGATTTGTGGTTTCGTACGTTGGTTCATTTGAGCATTTATTCCGATTCAAATTCAAGTTTAAAAATACATGATTTCAAGGATTCATATACAATAAAAAAAAAAAAAAAACATTAAACAGCTTATTACAAAAGCATCACAACATTTTATATGAACGGCATACACAAATAACACACACACATAGAAAAAGAGAAATGAAAGCGAGATTTACAATATGAACCATTCAAGAAATTTAAAAAAAAATATATATATCAATTAATGATTTCCGAAAAGGGGTGCACAATTAAAAGCCATAAAGTCTTAAAGAGGCTTGATAAGTTTCGTGCACACCAGATTATTTAGTTTAATTCATAAGTAATACCTTTAAAAGTTTGACAAGTCAAATGGTCTTTATAAAACGCAAGTGAAGTGCGAGTGAAGTGCAATTTGAATTGACCCAAAATGTTGTCCAATATATAACTAACAAAATAGTGCATGTATGGGACTGGTCTACCGTCTAGACGATAGCCTAGGACAACGAGGAAACAACGGTCGATATAAGTTAAAACTCACTCATTCTTTAAATAAACTTCGCTCAATGTTCACTAATGACGTCAGCAAAATAATTCAAATTAAGTATATTTGGTGAAACTTTCGAATCAAAGCAAATTCTTACCTTTTCACTGCTGTAATACAGATTTTGGCAGCGCTCAGCTTCCGAGGATACGGTGCAGTGATATCGCAGTTCTTGAATTTTGCACACTCGGCATCCTACGTCATAATTGTGCAACGGATACACTTGTATCCGTCGCACATTCAGGTTTTGAGTGACCGATACCAACTTTACACGCGCTTCTATGGGCTTTTGTGTAACGGATACGATTTTCCTTGTGCGACAGATACAAAATTCCTCTCTCTCTCTCTCTCTCTCTCTCTCTCTCCGCCGCATGTATCCGTTACTCAAAACACTATGGGCCACCCTTTGTGTTTTCATAACTTTTTTAATATTGAGTGAATTGGATTTATGTTAAGAGAGATGTATACAGAATTGTTTGCTCTTTTAGGCTATATAGGTAATATTTTCTACAAATATGCACTCCCTTTCGATTTTTTAGAAAAAATGCAGTTGGACTTATATGTTTACTATAAACAGTTATACTACAAATATGCATGATTTGCCAATTCAAGTGACGGTTGATTTTTCTGGATAGGAGCTTTGCAAATGCATCAAATTTGTTTATTTACCAACAATAGATACCATTGACCAATTTTCAGGCTTTTTATCACACTTTTACCCTTATTTTGTAATTTTAAAATTTATTTTTTGAATTGGAGTTATTTTTTGTCGGGGAGAGACTTTTTGGCTATTTGTATCCGTCGCACAAATTTACTTTGTTTAAAACCGTTTGAAATACTTATTTTTCATTGTGCAGACTGAACATACATTGAAAACAATTAAGATTTGCATAATTTACAAGAATTTTCCAAAAAAATATCAAACTTTAAATTGAAAATCTGTAAAAAAACGGTTTTCTTTTTGAGCATCTCTAGAGATTTGTGTACTAAGCCTATGGGAGTGTTTTTTTTAAGGGTATGTTTGAATGCTTTTATTCTTGGATTTCTTTAGTGATTTCGCCTTGTTGATGATACTAACCCATGATTTAAGATTTGTATTTTGGTTTTTGGTGTGGTTCGCTTGGATTATCCCAAAATTTAGATTTGTAATCTTCATTTGAATTTTCTAAAATTTGGTGGAATTTCAATACTTTAGGTCAGCGCCATCTATTGACCAGTCATGCGCTTCAAATTTACGTGTATTGCGCAATCGCATTTGATCACGTCACACTACCAATTTACAAACTGCATTAGTGTAAAAAGTGTGAATTTAACTTTTTCCTTAGCGTGAATATCCCGGACTTAAATGAGATGATTTTGGTATTAATCAGTGAATTTCATGTCTTTGGAACAAACTTAAGGAAATCTCGCAATACGAGAAATTTCTGCAACGAAAATGGAAGTGGACTGAGCTGCGCACTACGTACGGTACCACCAGATACGCTAAGCCGACGGCGCCGGCGCTGGCGAAGCCACCGATCGCGGCCTGTTCATTACAACAACTTTCCGTTGCAGCTGCATTCTTTCTTGGAAGTTGGAGTTGCCATGCCATGGTTCAAGTCAAGACATTATTTTGGCCACTTAAATTGGATCTCGTGAGACTGAATAGGGTGGCATATGACTGTTGTTTACTACCAGTAAATGAGTAATATTTTGGTAAGTAAAGTAGTATAGTAAGAATGTAAGAAATAAAAGTAAAGTAGTAGTAAGAATGTAAGAAATATAAGTAAAGTAGTAGTAAGAATGTAAGAAATAATCACAATATATTTCTGGTCAGTTTCCCTATATGTTTGAATTAAATAATTTTGTAGGGAGTGGTTTTCCATGCTGTACAACGAGGTCCTGAACCTATATGTACGATCAAAGTATTCAGAAAAGAAAAACTCTCCCAGAGTTTTTTTTTCTGTGTACAAAGCGAGTGCAGTGAGTTAGAGAATATCACTTTGCATTTTCACTCATTACCTGGCCATGCAATGTCCATTTGACTTTTATAAATTTGAATTTTATAAATCACGGAATGACAGAGGTATTTTCCGTTGGACATCTACATGTAGCTGACTGGAATATAATAGCTTAAAACTTTTTTATTTTTTTTTATTTATACTACTTACAACATTTGATTGTCTCTTTCAGTTCATCTGGAGAGCTGACTGGAATGTACTGCTACATGTATGTCCACAACAAGTAGAAGTGGATCAGGATGTGCATAGACATCAATCATGTAATCTACTACAGATTCAACATGGTAAGTTAGATTTCTTTTCTCCTTTACATTCTTGCTGTAAAATATGCTATGTAATATGTAGCCATTTTGCACATGTTGGTTCTGGTAGAACCATTTACCTTACTTACTTGCTATTTTGAGTACAACATATTTTTATACCACAAGTGTTTTACAAATAAAAATAAAATTACAGACAATCTAAAGATATTAATTTCATAGGTGGTGACTTATTTGATGAAATTTTTCATCAAAATTTGTATCTCATCTATAAGTAAACTGGCCCGTAAGTGTTCTGTTTGGGCTGGCAAGTAAAAGTTGAAAAGTTATTATTCTGCTTGCCCGAACGGGCAAGTAGAACAAAATATTGTAAAGATAGGGTTCAACGCTTGCAGTTGCATTGGCAGTTGCCATTGCGTTGCGTTGGGCTTGGACCTGGCCCTGGGGCCCGTGAAATTGCACTTCATTTCGGCCAGTAAAAATGAAGAAAATAAATATTTTGGTGGCCTGATTGGGCAAGCATATTTTCAATCTGACAAATGAGAAAAATCTTGTTTTCTTCCATGTCGTGTATGCATGCACAGTTTAAACACTGTGTAGACCTAGATTCTAGTAACTTTGTGCTGGACTTTGGCAAACTTTTGATCATAACAGCTTCAACATTTCTGCTATCTGGGTAATGAAATTGTTCAACTGTATGTTGTGCATTAATTGCTGTATAGTTTGTTTTAGAAACCGGTTGCCGAGCTGAGCCTGAGTGAGGTGCCCAGTCCCATATGTGTTAATAATTGTATGGCTTGTAGTTGTACACAGCCAGGATCAACTGTATACTTGCTCTTGCTTTACTTGGTAGGGGCAGGGAAAACACAGGCACATGCAACCTCATCAACAAGGGCAACAATTCATAGTAGTGTTGTACATTGTACTGTTGTAGGGGACCCTTCTCAAAATACATCATAATACCTCATTCATAATCCTTTTTTTAGGTTGCTTAAAGGGGATATGTTTTGCTATCAATCATGTCTGCAACATTCAAACAACCACCACCTCAAGTTGCTCAACCATCTTTGCAAGAGGCAGGCGGATACCAAGAGACCGGCCCACCTGATCAACAAGAACAACAAGCAGCGGACAGCCCACTTCCCATCCTTAATGTGCGCATTCAGCTCTTCCATGGTCTGTTCTTCAAGATAGCCATCGCCTATGCCCAGCCTCCCAGCATCTGTCAGAAGGTTCTTTGAATTTGCCATCTTCCTAACGGTAAGTTTTCAATTGAAATTTTAACAGATTATAAATGATGTATTTTATAGAGAATAACCATCCAGTTTCACAGCTGTGCTCAATTGTGTAGATTGCCAAGAGATGCTAAATGCATTGTCCATTGAAAATGAGGTCATGTAATGGAAGATGTTATTCATAACTTTTAAGTAATCTTGGGCCTGTTTCATGAAAAGCTCTTATCTATATAGATTGACTATCAATAGTATCTGGCAATTCCGTAGCCTTTGCTATAAACCTAATGTATAATGGGTACAGAAATCATCATAGCTTATTTTTAGTTTAATGGTGCATTAAAATGAAAACAGATGTTGTATATTATTGTATAATTTTGTAGTAGGCTAAATAATCTTACTTCTTAGAAAACTTATGTTCTGTTTTTTGTCGAGCCCACCGTAGGTGGAGGGAGATTAAGGGATCCAAATTGCGTCCGTCCGTCCGTTACGCTTACAAAAATTTGAATAACTTTCCAACCCTGCATCTGTTTGTAACCAAACTTGATTGGTAAATGCCCTACATTGGCCTCCATGATATGATGGGGTCACAGGTCACATAAGTAGGTCAAAGGTCAAATGAGTGTCAATTTGAAGTTTTACCTGCAAGAGTCTATTAGGGTTGATAACTAATTTCCAACCCTGCATCCGTTTTTAACCAAATTTGATTGGTAGGTGCCCTATATTGCCCTCCATGATATTCTGGGGTCAAAGGGCACATAAGTAGGTCAAAGGTCAAATGAGGTCAAGTGCGCATAAGTGGGCGAGACACTTTACGGCTATCGCCTTGTCTTCAATTATTTATCAAATGAAGATTCCTGTATGCACATGATGTGTATAGTGTATACTGTTGTAGGCCACATTGTATAGTTCCTGCTGTTTTCTCCTTGTTTATGGCAGGCCTTAGCAGTTCTGCTCATCTTGGCTTAAATCTATCAGATATTCTCCGGTTCTCCTTGGCGGACTATCGTGACAAGTGGCTGTGAGATAGCAACCTTCGAGTAGAGATTGTCAGAAATCACATCAAAGAAGCTCCGTTATTTGAGGTGTCTTACATGAACCGATGCAGAAAAGGTGAGGAATTGCACTCAAATCAAAACAGTTTATACCGCTTTGAAGAAGAAGGAGATCATGGGTTTAAAATGTTTCCATGTTAGTAAAACAGTCTGATAATAAATGGGTTGATTTTGTAATAAATTGATGCCATTTCATAGTATCTAGGATATGTTCTGCTGTGAGAATAAATGATGATTGTTAAGAAAGGTTGCCAGTTAACACCTTCACTACCGGACCAGAGTTTCCCCAGTTCCCCCAATATTTATTTATTTATTTCATTTTTATTTGTTGTATTATTATCCTCCCCCCTCAATATTTGAGATATAAATATATTCCAAGATATTAAGATAAAGGGACATTGCCCTCTATCCTTCAGTATGTGAAAGTTGATACAATTTACTATCCATCTTCTACTATCGCTTTTTCATATTAATTTGATACCATATGTCAATTCATTAACATCATAATGCATGAAGATAGGTTGTCCTATATCTATGACTTATATATTTTTTTTTAAATAGTATTATTCTACAAATTTGTTTTGCATTTTTCTCTTGCTAATAGATGATACCTTTCTTTGTAACATTTGCATGTTTGAAGACCAACTAAATCCATCAATCTATCTATTTATTTATCTATCTTTAGTGGACGACTGCCTATGAACCCTGCCAGGCCCCTGCCCTTTCAAGGTGGACATCCATCTTCTAATATGTTGTTGCTGAAGTCTTCATCCTACTAATATATGTCCTACGCATACCTCAGGTAAAGTTAAAATACCTTGGCCAGAAAAATTATAAGTTAAAGTCATTACTGTGATGAATTGGCACATGGGGCAGCTAGGCTCTAGTCTCAGATTCTTTAGCTCTAAGCTACACAATCTACTAGTAGTACATATATCTGCTACAAAAAGGGCATGGTCCTCTTGTAGCTCTGTGTATTAGTAGTTCTTCCTATTCTATTTTATTCTATCATTTGGACTAGGGTTTATCATTGTTACGGTCAGTTCTGAGATGAGTGTTTATTATGAATACATTATGTACATGTGCAATGATGTTATGAATATTCTAAGCGAGTAGTTCAGGTATGTGGATAGACACAATCAGGAGTTTTTATGTTCTACTTCTTGAGCAATATCTCTTGTCTTCACACCCTTAGGGAGCAATATTAGATAGGGTTGGGAGCCATTAGACTGTTGTTGATTGTAGTGATCCAGTAATATTTCTCTAAGCTGAGTTCAGGATCGTGTCAGCTTGTTTGGTTTGGCAGCTCTCGGCTCACACTGATGCTGGTGTTTGATCCCCAGTTTCAATTTGTCTTTCCTGGTTTAGCGTTTGGTTTTGTGTTCCACCATGGCTATATGCTTTCACTCGTATACTACAAACTCTGGAAAATCATCATTTACTCTTTTCACACTTGAAGATAACTATACAGAATTCATATCTTAGATTGTATCGAGCCAACAGGTTTTCAACTTTAGTGTATAAACCCTGCTCTAGGCATACTTGAACTAGACAATTATTCTAACATCAGTATCATCCTTTTGTTTCACTGTCCACTTAACAGCAATCTTCCTCTACAACTTCTTATCTTCAGCTATGCCTCAGTACCTGCACAATGACAATGGCCCCTTTGCAGAAAGCGATCCAATCGATTGCAAGTTACAATTGATTGTAAGTCAGAAAATGTACATGTTTCAACCAATCAGATTTGCACATCCAGAACACATGATCTGACTTAAAATTAATTGCAACTTACAATCGATTGTATCTCTTTCTGAAACGGGGCCAAGATGTCCCAATCCTGCCTTCTCAATAGCCAACACTTCGGACAATGTGCCATCTGAGAAGCCCCTACTCTGTAATCTTACACAGTTATGTGAACAAAACATCAATTTTAATGCATTTGACATGTGTTTTGTTATTTATTCAAATGTTTCTTCTCAGCACAAGCGCACATTACTATTAAGCCCTATATACATAAATGGCATAATACTAATGTATAAATAATGAATTAATAAAGGGTGCTCAACAAAGGCGTTTGACTGGTATGTCACATTTTAGAAATGTTGTCACAGCACTTTGATTGAATTAACTTTTAATGATGATATCCATCTATCTGATAAATGTCCTTTCAGAAAACTGTGCCTATCTTTGTAGCTGGCATATACAGACTGTAAAAGGGCCTACATTCTAGCTGCTCTGGTGCCCAGTGGCTGAAGTAAATGTACAATCTTATTTGTTCGTCCAATCAAAGTCTCATCTTCTCAACTAGGAATCATAAAAGTGTCCTGTAAATTTCAACAATGCACAGACGCCCTTATGTGTCAACCAAAATAGAGGATTATGTTATATTGTAATCTGAATCAAAAGTATTATTTCTCATTTGTTTTTATTATAGACCTTGTTCATTGATGAAGTTGAGGCATTACGGCTGACTGACACGAAGAGACAACATCTTGTTTACAAAACAGTTTTCTTTGTAGATAGGTCTCAAGTTTAGCCTTACCCGACCAGTCAACCAGGATCTTTCCACATTCCACTGATAAAATAATTACTAATGAACTCACCTTTAGTCCCTAGCCTCTTTGCCAGGGAAAAGAACTCTCATTCCTCCTATGAATAGGGAACCAGCTAGATCTTGAAACCTAAGCTATCAATTTATAAGTTAAATTGAATTGAACTTTATTTTCCACATCATCAACAGGTCATCATTACTTACAACTAAGGGAACAAATGCAAAGAAAGAAGTAATGTTGTACATTGTGATAGTGTAGGGGGGGGGGGGTAATAAAAAGTCACATTTGACTTATGGCATAGCCCCATGAAAGTGTCAACATACATGTAGAAAGAAAATGAGGAGCTTCAGAAGAATTGAATATATAATTTACAAATTAACAAAGTTTGCATATAAATCAGAATTATTTAGCATTACATATTAATACTTAATACTTCAAATTAGATGAGTTGAGTCATTTAATAACATTTTGAATATTTTCTGGGAGATTATTCCATAAAAGTCTTTCATTACAAGATATCAATTACATGAGATGGATGCCTGGCCATAAACAGCACGATAATTAAGCCTTCCTCGAGTTTGAGGGTGAAAGTTTGCAGGCAATTAATTCTTTAAAATATCAAGGCTGTAGTTATACAATTCTTAAACTAGCAAAACTTTCAATTTTTGAAAAAGTAGGGCAGAATGAGGTCTTAAACCAGAACTTGTATTCTTTCTAATAAGTATTTATCTGAAGATCTCCAAATTGTTATTTCATAATTTAAATGAGACAATACTAACATGTTACATAATGTCAACAAAATATTGACCACAACTGTGCAGCATCCTTCATGATTACCACCATATCCTCCACACTTCAGATCGTCCATGACAGGCTCTTCCCAGTGTATATCCATTGTGTCATACAGGCACCTCAAGGATCTCATCGTTTGAGCTGAAATCCCATCTCTAAATGATTATGTCTCTCCCACACAGCATGGTACCTGCCAATGCACTTCCAACTTAAGTGCATTGTATGTAGAAGAACCATATCCCTCAAGGTGACCAGTTCACAGGTCATATTCCACTAAGCACTTGCACCACCACTGATCATGATGCTGTATATCTCGTTTATCACTTGCAGGTTATGCTGGATCCAGTATGTTGGAGAAACCAGGACCATGCTGAAGAAAGTTTTTTTATGATCACAGGTCAACTGTTCGGATATCCAAGCATGATACCCCTGTAGGCTACCAATACGATTCATCCTACCATTACATACTCAGTTCGCATCGGGGCAGGAGATTCAACAAAACATAAGCCTGTGTTCTTTGCGTGGTGGTCCCCTTGCTCTCTGCTCTCCACGTTTTATATATACAATTATATGTTTAGTTGAGTCGCTTGTCATTTACATGAACCTGCTAGGTTTGAAAACTAGGCTCTATCTAATTTACAGGGTTTTTTCTATTTTTCTCATCTCTCATCTATCTATCTATCTATCTAAGACTATGTCTCTCCACTGCAGAAGGAAGGCCGCTTCATCACCATTCCATCTTCTTCTATCTTGTGCTTGTCGCGTTAATGTAACACACCCAAATTCTTTGATGTCAACCATCCAACGTCTACTCTGTCTGCCTCCTCGTCTGGTTTGTGTTATTGGTGTCCCATTAGTTATATTATGTGTCCATCTGTTATTTTTACGTCTTGCAAGGTGGCCTGCCCATCTCAATTTCTTTGTTTTTATTTCCTGTATGATATCCCTGACATTTGTTTTCTTTATTATAAGTCCGGATTTCTGATCTTGTCTCTTCTTGTAACTCCTAGCCTCTCCATTACTCTTTCTGTGACTCTAAGCCTCTTTTCCAATTTCTTAGTTGTTGCCCAAGTCTCTGCCCTGTAGGATAGTACCGGAATTATACACTGATTGAAGATTCATCTTTTGAGGGAGATTGGAAGATTCTGAACTCTGAATATGATGCTGAGTTTCCCAAATTTCACCCATGCTAGCTGTATTCGTCTTCGCACTTCTCCTGCCCTTTCATTTTCAAGGGTGTATTTTTACCGAGGTATATGTAGCTATCCACCTTCTCGATTGTCATGCCATCGACTTTACTTGTATTGTCTTGTAGCTGGTTGCTCATCATTACTTTAGTCTTTTTAATTTTCATTTTGAGTCCTGCCTTTTTGCTCTCTATGCTCAACTCATGGATCTTTGTCTGTAGTTCTTGTGGATCATGGCTAACAAGCATAATGTCATCTGGGCAATTCCACGGTAACGGAAGGACATTCAGACACAATTTTGGAACTTCAATCAAATAATTCCAGGATCCTGCTTTTTATTTTTTATTCTAAATGGCATGTCTTTGATCCTTGTTGGGACACCTTTGATTTCCACTATTTCTAAAATTTTGACCGCATTATGTAAATTAGATATGGACACTAATGAGGCCGGTAACGGAAGGACGCCAAAATGGACATGGATTTTCAAGTTTTTTAGTTATAACCCAAATTGTACAATAAAATTAATTTTGAAATTTAAAGACCATTTTATGAGAAGGAAACATCTCTTTTGTGGTCTAAAATGAGTTTGTATCATAGATAGCATATGGACATCACAAGCATTTACATTTCTATTTCTTTCTTACTATATTTCATGCTCCAATGGCTCTTATTCATGGTCAATCCATGGTAACGGAAGGACACTCAGACACAAATTGTCAACTTTAAGAAAGACATTTTTAAATACTTGTATTGTTAGAACAGTCTATTTTGATAACAATACTTCCAAAACATACAGTTTTAAGGTCCCATAATTTTTTAACTTTTTTTTTTATCTCCGCACATTATTGAATATGCATACAAATGAGGTCGGTAAAGGAAGGACACTAAAATGGACAAGGTTTTGTTATCAAATCAGTTTTAACTAAAACTCTGTGATATTAAATAATACAAAATATTTTAAGGGTACACATTTCATTCTCTGAAGGTTTAAGAAGAACTTACTTGTTCTTTGATTAAAATTTGTCCGCAGATATTTGAGTTATTTCACACAAAGCGGACCAATTTTCGGTAACAGAAGGACATAATGGACTATAATGTATGATATGACACAGTAGGGTCATTCCATGTCAAATCACCTTTAAAAAAATTGAACATTTTCATCGCAGCCCCCTTCAAATTTGCTAATATTTGGTATGTATGATATTTCAACCTTTAAAAGCGCAAATATTTCAGTTTTAGCCCAATCCGCCCAATGTTTTGGCGCTATGGGGGAGTTTTGTAAGAAATGGGCGTGGGCACCATTTTTCAAATGGCCATAGTCCATTAACCGTTGGGTCAATTTATTTTGTAAAGGTGCCATTCGACTGGGGATGTTATGTGCAATCCATTTATGCCATTTGTGTTCATGCATGAGCGAATTTGGATACGATAACCTTTGACCTTAGATTTTGACCTTCCGTTTTACCTCGTGGATCAAATAATTTTGAGAAATTTTTTTGCTTAAATCTTGGCTTGATATAATTTCGACAACATATGAAAGAATTGGAGATACATTATTTCTTGCTTTTTCTACAGCCTTGTTTTTAGTTTGCAAATTTCATGTAAAATTTAATTATTTTAGACCTACACCCATGTCCAAGAATTCTATAGGGGTGTATTGTATAAAAAAGTCCTATTCAAAGTCATGATCAGAGCCTATTCACACCCTGGCTCACCACAGTTAAATAGACCTACTAATCCCCATACAATAGACATCCAGACAAATGGCATCATGGTACAAGGGTCCTGTTGCAGAAAGAGATAAAATCAATTGTGAGCCAGATCAAATGTTCTAAATGCACAAATCTGATTGGCTGAAACACAGAAAATTACTAGTCTGACCACGCTACGCCACTGATAGCTGGCCATTGCATGTATTGTCTCATTATTTTGGGTTTTCATATATGAGAGACCAATTTTTGAACATAAATTTTGTCATAATATGTAATATGAGGTACCTTGTCCATCTGTTACCATGTGTATGGTAACAGAAGGACATTTTCTTTTGTTATTTATTAATTAACGAAGAAACAATGAGTAATACAATTGTTAGCAATGGGAAGGCCTACTTGAACTTGCTTTGCACTGAAGATTGGTCTGCTCTCTAACAATTATGTGACCCACAAAATTAAAAATATTAATTTTTCGGTAACGGAAGGACATTTTCATAGGCTGAAAATAAGAAGTCATTGAAGCATAACAAATTAAATAAATCATACAAATTTACTATTTTACGAAATGGTCATATCTCGGGAGTCAGAATAATGGATTTTAGGCTTAACTGGGGAAATATAAAACAAACACAGGATCAAAACACCTTTTCACAAAAATGTCAAATTTGTGGGGTTCAATTATGGTTATAAAGTTATTATAAAAAAACAACTAGAATTATGTAAAACTAAAATTTTCTCATTGAATTCCAAAAATATAGAATTTAAGCTTTGATTTGATACCAAATTTGTATCATAAAAATGCTTGTAAAATTTTTGGTCAAATGTCCACTTTGGCGTGGAATTGCCCATATGCAAACCTCATCTCTTATACAGGTTTATTTGTACAATAATTTTCTGTAGTTTTGTATTCATTACTATTTACTTAATTGAATTCAGATATTTACTAACATTGTATAATTGTTATTTAACATACATTATGTCTACCAAGATTTTAATTGTATATTTCTGTCCTTTTGTATTCCTAAAAGGCATACACATACATAGAGTCAGCATGGGCTTTTTCTTTATCTTTTGTGATCTATTCTGTAGTTACTAATAATAATATTTACATCATTTTTAGAGCCCCATGTATCTAGGTACCATATTCAGAGGTGCATTATTACCCTTGGTCATCAGGTACAATTCACACCTGGACAATTATATTGCACTACATCTTAATGCCCTGGGGCGCATATAAGCCCTAGCTGCTCTAACGTACATGGTGGTACAGGCTAAGTGTACACCCTACCAAGTACCCACCCACTCCTGGTTATAATAGAGAGCAGCAATTAATGTGGATCAAATGACTTGCTGACAGACATAAAAAGCTGGGGCATCGATTGGGCTTGAACTTGGGTCCCGTGATTAGAAGTCAATTATCCGATCGTGCCACAATACTTCCACCCCCACCTCCACCTATTTGCATCCTTTATATGTGTGCCCTTCATACATTTCCCCCTTATCATATTTTCTTTACATTTTTCAAGTGAGCTGGTTGATTTGACCTGATGTTATATACTGAAGGGCCGGTCACATTTACGGTAGTGGACGTAGTTGAACGTAGTGGAGGCTAGGGGTAGCCAAAGGTTGTGGTGGTGGGGGGGGGGGGGTAGGTCTGGATAAGGGGATATAAAGGAGTATTATGTTACCTCCTTGGTTTTAGGGTTTTAATTAAATATGACCAGAGAATGGGACTAGTATCTGAATGGGAGAAGGGGGAGGGCATACCAATAATTTATGGATGGCTAGGGTTAGCCAAGGGGGGGGGGGGGGGGTAACCTGGGGGCACTGCCCATCGCTGTATGGACCCTCTCAGAAGACTGGGGCACCGTCCCCTCAGAGCATGAATAAAGCCTAGCGGCCCCTCAGAGCATGATCAAAGCTAGGGGGCACCGTCCATCACTTTGGGGACCCAATTAGAAGACTGTGGGCTCTGTTCTTATTTTTTGGAGCCCCCTCTGATCATACCCGAATCTAGGGGGCACCGCTCATCGCTTTAAGAACCCTCTCAGAAGACTGGGGGCTCCGTTCTTATGTTGGAGAGCCCCCTTAGAGCATGAATAAAGCCTATAAGGGCACTGCCCATCGCTTTAAGAACCCTCTCAGAAGACTGGGGGCTCCGTCCTCATGTTAGGGAGCCCCTCAGTTCATGAATAAAGCCTAGGGGCACCGCACATATAATCAGAGACCCCTCAGAGCATGATCGAAACTGTATATGGGGATATAAAAGACTACATTATAATATATTTGATACCTCCTTGGTTTGAGGGTTTTAATAAAATATGAACAGAGAAGGTGACTAGTGTCGGGAGGGAAGAAGGGGAAGGGCATAACAATGGTTTATGGATGGCAAGGGGTAGCCAGGGAGGTGTGGGGGGGGGGGGGGGTCTGGATAAGGGGATATAAAGCAGTAAATGTAACTCCTTGGTTTTAGGGTTTTAATTACATATGAACAGAGAATGGGACTAGTGTTTGGAGTGGAAAAGGGGGAGGGCATAACAATTGTTTATGGATGGCTAGGAGTAGCTGGGGGGGGGGGGGGGGGGAAGGGGATGGATACAAACAATTATAGCGGAATATATATTACCTCCTTGGTTTGAGGTGGTTTCAATAAATATGGACAGAGAATGGGACTACTGTCGGTAGGGGAATAGGGGGGGCATACTAATGGTTTCTGGATGTCTAAGGGTAACCAAGGGGGGGGGGGGGGGGCTGGATACGTCGATATAAAGGAGTATATATGACCTTTTTAGGGCTATAATTATATATGACTAGAGAATGGGACTAGTGTCGGGAGAGGAGAAGGGGGATGTTATTAAGGGGGGATCATAATGTTTTATGGATGGCTAGGCCGGGGTGCCCAAGGGGGGGGGGGGGGGGGTTGGTGCTGGATACGGTATATTAAGGAGTGATGATGATCTTCTTTTTACCCAGGCGCACATGTCTTAGTTTCAGTTTTAGTTTTTGTATTTCTGCATCTAACAAAAATATTAATTAATACATTTTAGCAATAATGATAAGTAGGTAATACAATTAGTAATTCACAAATAAATAAATATAAGTAATCAAAAGAACAATTACCAAGCATATTTCAAATCGAATTTGAAAATAAATGAAAAGATGAGAATGCAGAAGACCGATATCGTAAGCAGAGTTTGAAGTGATACCGCCCTTATAGAATGAGGAGGGGAGACAGAAGAAAGAGAGGGTGAAGATTATCATCACCATCACGATCATTGCCAGTATTATCATTGTCATCATCATCTATATCATTGTCATAAACGATAATTATTATCATCATCATCATGACAATATACGATGACCATCATCATCACCCAAATCTTCATCATCATGACTAATCAATACCTTCATCATCATCCTCGCCACCATTATTATCGTCATCAATATCATCATTAACATTATCTACCATCATTATCATCATCGTCATCATCATGGGCATCTTCATCAACCTTATCACCATTATCATCATCGTCATCAATGTCATCATTACCCTTATCATTATCATTACCATCATCAACATCATCGCCATGATCGTTACCAGCATTATTGTCATAAAGACGGAGCCCCCCTAGGTTTTATTCATGCTCTCAGGGGGCTCTCCAACATAAGGACGGAGCCCCCCCCCCCCGCCCCCAGTCTATTGAGAGGGTCCATAAAGCGAAGGGCGGTGCCCCCAAGCTTCGGGTATGATCAGAGGGGGCTCCAAATAGATCGGCAGAGCCCTCAGTCTTTTAAGAGGGCCCCCAAAGTGATGGGGGATGCCCCTTAGCATAAATCATGCTCCGAGAGGGCTCCATATATATGGGCGGTGCCCCTAGGTTTTATTCATGCTCTGAGGGGGTTCCAAGTAGATAGGCAGAGCTGCCTGTATTTTACGAGGCCCCCCCCCCCCCCCTCATGTGATGGGGGGATGCCCACTAGTTTTAATCCACTCCCGACACTAGTCCCATTCTCTGTTCATATTTAATTAATCACCCTCAAACCGAGGAGGTAATACTGCTTTATATCTCCTTATCCAGCTCCCCCCCCCCCCCCCCCCCCTCGATTGGGTTTGAACTTGGGTCCCGTGATTAGAAGTCAATTATCCAATCGTGCCACAATACTTCCACTCCCACCTCCACCTATTTGTATCCTTTATATATGTGCCCTTCATACATTTCCCACTTATATATTAGTTATAATATTTTCTTTAAATTTTTCAAGTGAGCTGGTTGATTTGACCTGATATTATATACTGATACAGAAAATACATGGTGTTGAAATGTGTTCATTTTGTTTGGATCAGAAGCTCTCTATGTTTGCTATTTGCTTTGGTTGATTCCTTTGGAATGCTGCTTTATGTGGTTCTTGATTCTGTTATTCATCTCATGTTTGTTTTGGTATATTGGAGTGATCTGTTCGAAGGGTCTGCCCAGTCATATGCAGTATGCACATTTTAGTGAGATATTCCAAGTCAGTTTTAACCTTGTCAGTAGAAAGGATATTGCTGAATCATGTCAATTGCATTATATTACTTTCATTCACTGTTTTCTTCCTTAGGGAGACTTCATTGATGAGTAATACATGAGCTGAATGGGCCATAGTTTTATGTGAATGAAACAGATCAAGGCCTATATAAATTAAAGGCTGCTAACCCTATACAGTAGTTGGCATATCAAACGTCCACTCGGATACTTGCTAGTTGCTAGGCAATTGGTATTGATACAACGATGTTACACTAAATTATTCCATCATAGTTCTGGTTGACCTGGCCTGGTAACACTCTGTCCAAATCCCAATGTTTGTAGAAATGTGAACAATTACAAGATGAATATATGTACTAATATCATTGTATTAAATGTAAACCTTCTCTATAGACATTTGTACTTTTGTAGGTTACTATGATAACAAAGGCGTGAAGGCTTATTTGCAGTTTAAATTGAATGTTATTTGCGCTATATTAGTTATTATTATAATATGCAATGATTTTAAATGATTATATTGTCTTGTTTACTCCTTACAGAGGATTTTGAACTGTAATTTCTAAAAGAGACACTATTACAATGTTATTTTATATGATACATACAATTATACTTGTCCTTCAGACATTTCATGTTTATAATATATGCTTTGACATTTTGAAATTTTTTAATTTGCAGTGAATTCACCAGAGTTATGGTGTGAAATCACATATATATGTAATTTCTCATCTCATTGACTAGGTTGAAATGGACCATTATTAATCTTACCTCGTGAATTGTAATTCACTCTCTAGGAAGAGTAGAAATTATACACTTCTTGTTTTATTATTAAGAATTTTACTGCGTGTGCAATACATTGATTAATTACTTTCAATACCAGGATATATACATTTATGTTTTTTATCTCTCCTCAGATGCTGTCATTGACCCAGTAATGAAAGGAATTAATTGGACATCTGATGCCTACCCCTAACAAAATCCGGAGAGGAGCTGTCAAACAAATTGGACTTCAGTAATCCCCCGCATATATCCCCAAATCGATTTCTATCATTCAGGTTTATGTCAGGCTTATAATAGCTTCTGACCACACAAGCAAACTAGGGTTTTCTATACAGGGTGGCCCAAAAAAAACGGAACGGGGCACTTCCCGAAATAAAGTACCGACATGTTTATGTCCATCGGATAGGGTGTCTTTCCCAATGAAAAACGATACCAAGAACAGTAATTTTGGTCGTGTGGTTTTTGTTTTAGGGCGCTGCGAGTGAGACCATGTCAGGTACCAATTTTTACCTAGTCGGCACCAGTTAATATGCACTCCCTGCCCGTAATACCATTCATCGACCATGCATATTCTCTCGGCACACGGCGGAGTGCACACTAACAATGGCGCGCGGTCAACGCAGCTATGAAAGGCGATACGTGCGATGTATCAAGCACTGGCTTGTTACAAAATTGACAAAAAAGAGAACATGACATGGTGTCACTGACAGCGCTCTAAAACAAAAACTACACGACCAAATTGACTGTTCTTGGTGTCGTTGTTCATTTGAAAAGACACCCTATCCGATGGACATAATACATTTATTACTATATTTTGGGAAGTGCCCCGTTCCGTTTTTTGGGGGCCACCATGTATAGATTGGGCGTTATATAGCGCTAGTTTAGCAATCCGGAGGTCTCTGGTTAGAATCACAGAGGAATCCCTTTTTCTTTGCTCTTTTTCATTTATATTATACAACTGGTTGTTTATTTATATGTTTGAGTTAAATAATTAACAAGTTAGAATAGCTTCAGAAGGTGGCATACACGTTGAGGAAGGGCAAGTTGTTCATATAACTTACTGTACATGTATTTGTCATACACTGGCCTGGAAAACAATAATTAGCTGAAATTCGTGATCTAGGAAAGCCAACCCCTGTATATACCCCACCTGTATACTGCCTTCTGACTGTTGCCCTGTCCCATCGTAATATCCAGAGGTCCTGAGGGATTCCTGTGTAAGAATGGAGTTTGTAGTTGACAAATCCATGTGATTTTACATATTTAATTTAGGGGCACTGCCACAATTAATGCCCCCCCCCCCCCCCCCAGTCATTCAGTAGGTTCTAAGGAATGAATGTGCAAAAGTGAATCTTGTAATTCAACAATTCTGTTTGATTTAAAAGTTTAATTTTGGGGCTCCGCTAAGATGCGCCACTACACTTACATGACATTTTTGCAATGGACTCATATCCAGTGCCAAGCAATGGATCAGTATGATTTTACTGTATATATATTTAATGTTAGGGCTCCAGTATGATGCCCGTATCATCTCCACACTGATATGAAATTTGTACTCGGGGCTCCTACCCTTATATCATCCAGTAGGTACTAAGAATGCCCCGTGCCCAAAATGGCACTTGCATCCAACCGGCAAGGATAATTTGACTAAGCCACCTGATTCAAATTTTGTGAATTTATAACCAGTCTGGCAGCATTGACAATTAATTTTCTATCTAAATGATTGTATCATGTGTACATTATTTTCCCTATATTTGCAGTTATCAAACCCAACTTTTCCTCTTAAATTTGTTTAACTTTATTATTTGAAATGAACCACTTTTTCTAACAATAAAAACTATGAAATTTATTTAGGATGACAATGTATTTTGGCCCATTATGTCCATGCTATTTGTATGGGTACTGCTTTTTTTAAATTATTATCATCAACCATCAAACAAATGCTGTAAACCGGGATGACTTTGGCCGCCAGGGTACGGACTCTTGCCACTTTCTGAGATGAATGTTTTTTCATCAACCCTCACTTTTTAGAACACATTTCTTATAGGGTTATGTAAAGAATCAGACATTAGTCCAAAAAAATGAGACTTGGAAATATATCCTTTTCAAAAAGTGGAAAAAATTCACCCTAGGTGCCAAAGTCACCCCGGTTTACGGTATGTTAACTATGTACTTCAGAAAGTGACACTCTCATTACCGCACTTATCCCCTCTAAATACTAATAGACTTACACCTATAAGTATGATATTCAGTACCATATTTTTAACTTTAATTGCTATGTAATGATATACCCCTCAATTCAAAGGAAAGTGGAAACCTGGTATAATATATGGCTTAAATGAAATTAAAAAAAAGTGAAATGGATTTTTATAATTTATAACTGGCTCTATTAGTGAGAGCACATATTGTCACTTCTATTTGTTTAATTTCCTTCAGGGTAGGTCCTTTTTACTCATAACAGAAATCATGATGGATGTTTAATACTTGAATCCATGTACATGTATAGTAGTCTTGTAGTAATTGTAACACAAACTCCAACATCCTTTAATTTGAATGAGATATTTTGTTATCATGTATATATTGTACATGTATACATTAGATGCTAGTCATTATTAAATGTAGTTTAGATTATCAAGTTGGAAATTGTTTTGTTTATTATTCAAATAGTAATTAGCATGGTAAGAAGATGTGTTGTTGTATTGATTAACAGTAGTCTTCACTAATGGAGAGCCATTTAAAAGAGTATTTCATTTGGTACACCTATTACAAGGAAAATGATCCTTGTAAAAAGCTACATAATTGAGCCGAGACTACTGTTGATGTAGGGTGAAACCACCAACATTTATTCACTGCTCACAAATAAACCACCACCTATTCTACACCAGGCTCCAAACAACATGCAGTCCAAGCACCCATAGTATCATGTAAACACACTGGAAACAAAGCACTGACACCATACACTGTCAATATTGCAATCAGACACACTCACCCTTCCATAGATTTAATTTACCATGTTGCACATATGCAAATGCACTCACAAGCAAGCACACTGTTATAGTCACCCTTTGTAATGTTATACAATGGAATCTCGTTATAAAGAGCTCTGATATCACAAAACCCTCAATCAACAAGGTAATTTAAGCTGGTCCCAGCTCTTTGTTTTGTTTTGTTCTATTTACCCCAATATAATGGGCTTATATGCCGAAAGGGTGGGTAGCGTTGACTGGAACGCGACTATTCGTCCAAAGCCCCCCGGTTTTGCCGAAAGGGTGCGTTGGGGGCGTCGCGTCGCGTTGACTGGAACGCAACCATTCGTAGCGACGCTACCCACCCTTTCGGCATAAGCCGATATAATGAGACACCTGATAAAACAAGGTACTTTTCATGGTCCCAAGGACCTTGTTATAATGAGGTTCCACTGTATTTGTATTTTATATTTTTGCTTGAATCCCTTGTCCTGTGTTTTAATATAACTTCCTATAATTAATTTTGTAATTATTGGAATTAAATCAATATTGATTGAAAATTAAAAAGAATGAACTACATACAGGACACATGCAGATGAATAATTGATTTGTTAGACCAAGTTGCTTTTATGGATTCAAATGCATGCTATGCATGATGGTATTACACTCAAAGGGCATTCCTGAATGCTTTGCAATTCAATCATATTTTATCCCCATAACTACCTATCAAAATCCATTTCACTTTTTTTAATTTCATTTAAGCCATATATTAACAAAGTCATGAAATGTGGAAGTTCCTTTTTGTTAAATTTGACAAAGTTAATTGATCACTTTATCAGCCAGACATGGTATGAAATTACCTCTGTATGTGATATATACATATTCTGTCTATCAAATAGATCATATTTTAATGATCAATAGTTATTATGGAGTAAACTAATTTACATTATATATATACACACACATTGGTTGGATAAAGACATGTTCCTCATGTTCTGTTCTATTAATTTATTTTACTCAATGTTAACGATATACAAAATTATCACAATATCAAAATCACATTTCGTTCACAATGTTAAGGGGGTTCATTGCATGTACATGTTAAAACTATTTGAAGATGGATGAACCAAAAAAAAAACACATTATGACCCCAAGTGCTATTTATTCCTATGGGAAACATTGGCAACGCACTCTGATAAGTATGTGGACTTACTACTTATATGTTTTGTACACTTATATGTTTTGTACACAAATTTCCCAATTTTTACAGTTTTCTTCGTAGTCGCACTTTTCCATTCCCCAAACTCATGATATGTGGTGTATAAATGTATTCTACAAAACATATGTTGAACTCAAACGAAGGGTAAACATATTAATTTTGTAATTATTGGAATTAAATCAAGACCCCAAGTGCTATGAACAATATTGTAAATCATTGTAATACATTCAATACATTCTTTTAATTGAAATATAGTAAAGATATTGCAAGATTTAGATTTGTACATCATATTCTTATCGGTCACCTTTATTCTTTATTTTAAAATAATCACGAAACCAGTAGCAACATGGCTAGACAACACAGTTCGCCCCCAAATCATAGACTGGGGTAAAACATAATTTCATGGTAAGTAATTCATTCAAACAATGACAAATAATGTTTAACTGGGTATGGCTCTTCCATCGCACATTTTGTATGTGAAACCCAACTTAACTTTTACTGAAACCCGACTTGATTATTTCAATTCAATTTTGAATGGTTATGTCAACAGGTCTTCAAGATATTACAGTTACAGGTTATTTTTGCATATATAAGCCCTATGAACTTTGACCATTGACCCCATGTCCCCAAAATCTGATAGCTACATTGGCTCAAGATACATTCAGGTACCAAGTAGGATTAACAATTTTCAACCGGTTGTTGACATATTGTGATTAATAGTAATTTGGGGATATTCAATGAGCCATGACCCAAAAATATAATCAGATCATTTTCACCCAAATATCTACAATCATACAAAGCTTAGAATTAATCTGTCAATCGTTTTTCCAGATATCACAAGAACGAAAATGTGATGGACAACCTGAGACATAATGAAGCCTAATCAAACTGTTGCTTTCATAGACTTGGACAGATGGATAATCTCTGAAAGTAAGAGCATAATCGGGCCATAAACAAGAAAACTATGGCTCTTTGAAGATGCCTATTTATTCCTATGGTAAACATTGGCAACGCACTCTGATAAGTATGTGGACTTACTACTTATATGTTTTGTACACAAATGTTCCCATTTTTACAGTTTTCTTCGTAGTCACACTTTTCCACTCCCCAAATTCATGATATGTGGTGTATAAATGTATTCTACAAAACATATGTTGAACTCAAACGAAGGGTAAAAATATATTTTGTAAAAATTGAACAAAATTTAAATTTTGTGCACAAAAAGTAGTCCACAACTTTGCCAGACTGCGTTGCCAATTTGAGTCACTAAATAAATAAATGGATATTTTCAAAGAGCCATAGTTTTCTTATTTCTTGACTGATTGTGCTCAAACTTTCAGAGATTATTCCTCCTAATCTTTTTAAGACTATGGAAGCAACACTTTGCTTGGGTTTTATTGTTCTTTAAAAAAAAATGTTTATATAATGCAAGTGTGAACAATAGCCCACCAGAGTTTACAGGGGACTCCAGAAGCATGGGCGTAGATCTGTCATTGATACCAATTCAACAGGGGGGAGATGATCTATTCATTCATCCCCCTGATGTAAAGGTATTACGTAAGTCTCTACGCCCATGTCCAGAAGACCAATCACATGGTTCACTGCAACTCAAGAAAAAAAGGAAAAATAACAAATTACGAGGTGAACAAAACCCCCAAAATATGAACAAACTTATAATTTAGAAATGACGTACACATGCGCATGGCTTTTGAAGGCCAGTAATGGAGATATTTCCAGTCTCCAACAGCCTGAAGGGTTTTCCCCTTTATAAACATGTGATAACACAAAATGCATTATACAAACACATCACCATAAACTTGAGATAAACTACTGTGGCTAACATAATCCTTACCCTTACTTAGCCCACAAATGAAGTATAAACTAACAGTAACCTTCAATTTGTAATCAAAATGACGAGATCAGAATAAGATTTTAAAACATGACTCAGTTTTAAGTGAGAACGAAGCAGAAAATAATTGAAAGGACATTCAAATAGTAACTATTCATTCACATTTAGTAATTATGATAATTACTTCTTGTCGCATGTTTCCTCTTGGGTAGCACAAATGATGGAAATAATCAATCCTTTGAGACGACTAACATGTTTTGACTAGCCACAGGTGGTTTCCAAGTTTTCAAAACGTCCTGCATGAAATGTGATCTGAGCATGTACTCATTACAATAGCAGGTTACATAACCACTGTTCAGTATGCTGCTTTGACGGTGGTCATGTAACTTGCTTTCATTTATCAGCGACACTCGGATAAAGTTTCATGCGTTACCATATCCTTATCCAAGGCTCCACACTAACTGTTTTCTCTACTGGCCCGTTCGGACAAGCGAAATCATGGATTTTCACATTTGACTTGCCCAAACAGAAAATGTAGTTGCCTGCTTACTTCTAGATCTATGAGATTTAGGACCTAAAGAATTTCATTATTCTCTCATAGTAGATCAATAATTTAGTTGCCCGATCGGGCAACCAAACTATGCATTTACAAAATTATACTTGCCCCAGATCAATTTGTACTTGCCCCGGGCAACAGGGAAAGTGCTAGTGTCGAGAAGCCTTATCAGTAACAGTGAGCAAACATGCAAATGGTTGGTCTACCTCCAGTCCTTCCAAAGCGTTCAAAGTATGGAAACCACTGATTTTGGTGGGGAACCATCACCACGGTCACCAAAGGGACACCCTGTTGCCATGGACATCAGAGACTCTTCAATTGAACACCATACAAGGACAGAGAGTACGGGATGCATTATCTAAAAGGAAGAAAGAAAAATAAATTAAATAAAGGGATCTACAATTACCTTGTTGCAAAAAGTGTTCAACGTTTGATATAATGTGCATTGATATGATATAATATATGTCCACTAAGTGAAAATTTCCCATTATATGGGTGTTAATTATTTCGCCTAGTAATGAGAAGAAATGCAAAGTGATATTCATTAGTCATTGCTCTTACTTTGTACATGGCTATGACTATCCAGAGGAAAGTAAAAACATCTGAACACTTCAATAGTAAATATCTTTTTAATTTACCAAAAGGGAAATAAAAAAAAATAAAAAATACAAATACAGCAAGGTATGAGAGAACTGCTCTAGAGTTCTAAGATATTGGGATTTTGAAATGTTACTAGATCCCTTTATATCCAACAAGTTGAACCTGATGATCAACCTTGCAGATAAAGCAACATCTAGTAGAGATACATAATTTTGGGAGGAACATATTGAATACCATTTTTGCTAAACTAGCTATCCCCCTTAATAGTAAATTGCAGTATTGGGAATTTTAAGGCCCTGTTCAGTTCTGTAAGTTCTGGTGATCAGTTTTGATTTTTGATTGACTCAATTTTGACCCATTGTAAGATCTTGGATATCTATACTGATTAAAAATGGCACTAATACAACTACGCTTTAACAGCTAGTGTTGTACTTTCATGATGGTCTCCTTTATAAAGTAAATCTTATTCATAGACAGGTATTAAGGATATGTCACAAATAGTTTTTCTTTTCCCCTTTTCAACATTTGAGCCTTTGATTCTGCAATTAAAATTGAGTTCTTGATGCTGGATACAGAGTTCTTGGACATGGTCTAATGCTTGAATTTGAGGGGGGAAATCAAATACCTGAACGGTCAGGGATATTGAGTATTTGTGTAGTAAATGATTAAAATGAGCCTGAATAGTTAGGATTTTATTAGCCTACAAACTGGAATGAAGTCCTTGATCTGGTTTATATGATATTCACACAAACACAAAAGAAAAAACTTACCACTCCATGAGCCTTTTCCTTGTAGAGCAGAACAGGCTTGAAATAGGACTTGGGGTGCTCGGACAGGTGCAGATGATGGATTTTACCCTCCACTGCCCTCTTGATTCTTACCAAAAAGGCGTCTTGATCACACTGAATGTTACAGGAAGAAATGAAAAATAACAATAATCAATATTATATTTTAAAATCCATAGTTACTAGATGGAAATAGTCATAACAACGCTAAGGCTGAATAAACACATGTCATATAGAACCTGTATGAAATATTCTCAACCAATTTGATGCACACAAATCATTAATAAGCTAACGATCTTGAACAATTGAATGTAATGAGTTAGAGGCCCAGCAGACTTTCATAAAAATCTATGGAAACTTTTAGCAAATCAGACAAAATAGATTTGTTAGTCTTCTCAAACAGGTAAAACTCACACAAGTATTCCTCAAAACAAAACAATTGTTTTCATACAATCTGGAGTCCAGGGCCCCGTTGCAGAAAGAGATGCAATTGATCACAAAGTTGCAATTAATTGTAATATGATGTGACCAAATGCGCACATCTGATTGGTTCAAATGCGCAAATTTTCTGACTTGCAATTAATTGCAACTTTGCAATCAATTTCATCTCTTTCTGCAACGGGACCCTGATGTCAAAGGTTAAATGTCGTTGATATTTTGGCCTAGAAAATACATTCTTTAATTCAGTTAATATTCACACTCGGTGTTTGTCAAAACATACTGATTATTTTCCAAGGGTTCTAGCCAATTCGAATGACATTGATATTTGTGGGCGCCCTTGGCCATTTTTTAACAAAAATAATCAACGTTCTCTGATTCAGATACAAATCACAATAAGTTGTCCTTAAACCAAAACAATTGTTTTCCTATAATCTGGAGTTGTGACGTTCAAGGTCACAAAAAAACACACACATTAAAACAAACAAATTGCACTGGTATGTCAATGCCGTCAAGAGTCAAGCTCTAACAGAACCCACCTCCAGAACCCACCGAACTGGCAGGAGTTTTATCCATACAGCAGTCACTGTCTGGAATGGTCAACCCAATAATGTAGTTCGGATGATCAATGGAAATGGAGTTCAACCCTTCAGGATACTTGTGCACCAGTACCTTTTGCAGAAGACGTGCATCAATTATTCAAGGGCTCTCTAAAATATCAAGCTGCTGCGAACCATTAATTGGCCTATGGGGGCTTTCTTTTACATTGCCTTTAAGCATTTATATGAGTTTGAATTACATGTTACATACCGTAAACCGGGGTGACTTTGGCCACTTTTTGAGAAGGAAGTATTTTCATCAAGTCTCACTCTTTAGAACTAATCTTTTATTCTATACATTACCCTATAGGAATACATTTCAAATAATAAGACATTTGTTATAAAAAGTGATGCTTGATAAAAAAAATACATCCATCTCAAAAAGTGGCAAAAGTCACCCCGGCTGCCAATTTCACCCCGGTTAACGGTACTCACCATATGGACAAGACGGGGTTATGAAGACTGCGGTTATATCTAGAAAGATATCCAGCCAACGAACCATATCTTGGGAGTGAGGCTCTTTGTATCTGCACAGTTGAGGACCTGACCCAACAAGACATCCATCACAATGATCCAACAACAACGAGACGTCATTTAAATCTAGAGGAGATACAAATGAACACGGAATGAGCAAAGTGTTTAATTTAGCATTTAACAAAAATAGAAAGCTTCATTATTTGAACATTTGCACAGAGACAGTGGAACAGAATGAGGAATAATGACTAGAATTATTTATTCCGATCGGATATATTTTTGGATATTTTAGCCATTTCTGAACCAATTTTAATCAAATAAAGTTTATTCTGTCATTAAATTTTTATGATCTTTCAGATTTGACACTCAGTTTTTCATTATATCACAAAAAAATTATATTTTGTAGCTCGGTCTCTATCAAAACTGAAATCCCTCTTTTAGATCACGATCATAGAAGGGAAGTATAGATGGATGGACACTCCAAACACATAATGCCTCGATCTGGCCACTTTGTTGTGGAGGCATAAAAATAAACTGCATGTACTTAAATTTTGTTCAGTGGATACTTTTCAAGCTCGCCTTCATGAAAAAGTCTTCTTTAATTATGATTAGTGCTGAGCACTAAACAAATTTTGGGGGGCTATTTTAAAATGAGGGTTGAACCACCCTGATTTGTTCCCCTATTTGTTCACTATATGAACAAAATCATTGATTCAATACACTACAAGATGACTGGCTACAGAAAATGCAGGATTTGTTTTATGTTTGCATGCCGATAGTCATATGCATGACCCTGAAATTAAATAGGATATATGTAAATTTGTTAAATTAAAATTTTGTTCCTTCAAATAACCATTTGGTAGGCCTACAGGTAATTATTTTTTCAAAAATCAAAAGGAATATTAATAAATCATGATACAAAGGAAACAAGCCTGACACCTACATGTGCCTTAGTGGTTCATGGAATATTTTAATACTGAATATACACTACCTTTCATGATCTTCCTCTTATGCGGATGATTATGCTGCACAGTCTAAGCTGCTTGACCTCCATTGCTCTCACTGTCGGGTGCTAGAGACTACCAGTCTGCTTGCACAAGCTGGGCCTCTTACGTATGCCTGCAATTAATGCAAAAGTAAATAATCAATACGTGTTGAATCCATGCCAGTCTCTGCTTAAACAAGCAAAATTGGGGTTATGGGTAAATGAATGGGTTGCATTTCCCCATGATGGGTTTGGGAAGTATATTTCAAGATCCTGGTCTTCAAACAAACCTGTAAACAAACAAAATCAAAGTAAAATACATAATGTGTGCTCGACCCCTAATAATATTGTCATATCACTTTATACGTCGATCATCCAAAATGGCGTGGGTCCGATTTATTCAACTCTACATGGCGTAGCCCTCTTTTGACAAAATTCCAGCCAGTAGCCCATCGCTGATTATAGTTAACTAATAACTACGGTAAAGAATCGCATCGTGGAAATGCATATTTTGTTCTGCCCGCCCACTGACACACATAGCTACATTATAATAGCATTATGTGGAGTTGAACCTCTTCCCCCTGCTGCAAATAAACTTAAAGGAACTAGGGCGTCTAGATGGCCTAATTTTCACAATTCGGCTCTCTATATGTAATTTTTCCCGAAGAAATAGATTTTGGCAGTCATTTCTCATAAAATCAATCAATTTTGGGGTAATTATTAAATATCTAATTGTCCTGGGAACGCCCCTTTTAAATCGCCAAAATGTGACGCCATCTAAAGAACGGATTAATGAATTAAATTCTGTAGATGACGCGTCATGACGTAAGCCAATGAATTGTCAATCACATGTCCATCAAGCTGTCGATTCCGGACCCTAAATGTGGGTGGGGCGTAAACTGGCTGCTAAGCAGTGATGTGTCCGAGTCCAGTCAGTCCGAGTCTGAGTCCAAGTCCGAGTCCGGCCTTCCGAGTCCGAGTCCGAGTCCGAGTCCGGCATGTCCGAGTCCGAGTCCGGCATGTCCGAGTCCGAGTCCGGCATGTCCGAGTCCGAGTCCGAGTCCGGCATGTCCGAGTCCGGCATGTCCGAGTCCGGCATGTCCGAGTCCGAGTCCGGCATGTCCGAGTCCGAGTCCGGCATGTCCGAGTCCGAGTCCGAGTCCGGCACATGTGCAAATATAAATAAATAAATAAATAGATAAATAAATAAATACAAATAATAAAGTAATTAAAACTCTCCACATAGCCTCTAGAAATCACCAAAATTTGAGACCTAATTGATTGAATTAGTACAAAATTATTTTTGTCATTTTCACGGTCGGCAATCTATGCCAGAATGCCGACATGATAGTGAAAATGACAATAATTAATGTCAACAAGGCCATGAAAGCGATAGATTTGTCGATGTAATGCCGAATGGCTGATGCAGTGCCACTGGCCACTGCCAGTGATTTGTGGTTTCGTACGTTGGTTCATTTGAGCATTTATTCCGATTCAAATTCAAGTTAAAAAATACATGATTTCAAGGATTCATATACAATAAAAAAAAAAAAAAACATTAAACAGCTTATTACAAAAGCATCACAACATTTTATATGAACGGCATACACAAATAACACACACACATAGAAAAAGAGAAATGAAAGCGAGATTTACAATATGAACCATTCAAGAAATAAAAAAATTAAAAATATATCAATTAATGATTTCCGAAAAGGGGTGCACAATTAAAAGCCATAAAGTCTTAAAGAGGCTTGATAAGTTTCGTGCACACCAGATTATTTAGTTTAATTCATAAGTAATACCTTTAAAAGTTTGACAAGTCAAATGGTCTTTATAAAACGCAAGTGAAGTGCGAGTGAAGTGCAATTTGAATTGACCCAAAATGTTGTCCAATATATAACTAACAAAATAGTGCATGTATGGGACTGGTCTACCGTCTAGACGATAGCCTAGGACAACGAGGAAACAACGGTCGATATAAGTTAAAACTCACTCATTCTTTAAATAAACTTCGCTCAATGTTCACTAATGACGTCAGCAAAATAATTCAAATTAAGTATATTTGGTGAAACTTTCGAATCAAAGCAAATTCTTACCTTTTCACTGCTGTAATACAGATTTTGGCAGCGCTCAGCTTCCGAGGATACGGTGCAGTGATATCGCAGTTCTTGAATTTTGCACACTCGGCATCCTACGTCATAATTGTGCAACGGATACACTTGTATCCGTCGCACATTCAGGTTTTGAGTGACCGATACCAACTTTACACGCGCTTCTATGGGCTTTTGTGTAACGGATACGATTTTCCTTGTGCGACAGATACAAAATTCCTCGCTCTCTCTCTCTCTCTCTCTCCCTCTAAACAATTGTAAGTGATATTTATTCGTACTGTATGATTTGTATGTTATGTATAATTGTGATATTTGTTTTACTGATTTTGACTTTTGCACACATTTGTTTAATGTCCGGCAACAAATTTTATGTTATTGTATTTTAACGTGACAATAAATTATCTATATCTATATCTATATCATATAATCTGCAATATTCCTAGAAAAATAATCCAACCACTATAATAACTGTACATGAACAAATAAGTGGAAAAACGACATACAAACCTGTTTATGGTACATTTTCATATCTTAATTAAAAAATAATATTCCGATGGTCCGACTAATTTAATTTTAGAATATATTAATGAATGGAATGGACCTCTTACCTTGGTTTTTCATACTGCTGTTCAAGTTCTGAAGTGAAGGTGCAAAACTCTCCAAACGAGATGCTATCTGCATTACTTCTTTGAGAGCAATCATAGGCAGTATGGAGCATGCAATATACTGAGAGAAAATGGATGAACAATCAATTCAAACAATGAAAATATAAAAATCACCTATATTATATTATAAATGAACTAATGAAAACACAATAATTTAAAGGTCTGTTTAAAAGTTTTATCATATTTCTTTGTGAGCAATAATATGCAGTATGAGAGAAAATGGATGAACAATCATTTCAATTATATTTCAATAAAAATGCAAACTCTACTAATTTTCTTTCACCTTTTTAATAGAATGATGGTGTAAATTATGGGTTGTTTATATACTAGGAGAAAACGGGTGAACAATTATGTCAATGGAAATGCAAGATCACCTGATTTCCTTTAACCCATCAAGGATAAGAGCTATTTTAAGGCTAAATTGATCATTATTTTCCTCTACAAATTGGCAACGCCTAATTTTTGTCTACCTTTTAATGACATAAAAATAGGTGGAAAATATTTAGTAATTACAATTTAAGACAAATATGAAGTGACTTTGCCAATGAAGTTGCCAATTTGAATGCCAAAATCTGTTTTAAAATATCACAATGTGTTGCCAATTTGAGGATTTTCCTAAATTACAGCGATCTACGCAATAAAAATCATTAAAAAATAAGTAACTAGAGTAACGAAATAGGGCTCTAAAAATAGAGACATTTATGCTCTTTCTCCTTGTATACTTCATCTTTGTAAATCTTCTTGCTGAAGTGTAGGACTACCAACCCACAAATATGTGGGACTCCGTCCTTGATGGGATGACGGGTAAAATAGTAAATTGCTTAATTTATATTTCTAATGACGGCACAACACACTTCAAACAACTCTGTAAATCTTACTTCTTTGTGAGAAATCAAAAGTACTAATGAAGGCTATGGAGTATGCAATATAGAGAAAAACATGTATCAATGAACAACCAACTGAATGATATTTCATTGAAAATATCAAACTGCTCATCCTTTTTTGTATGAAACAAATGGGTAAAGGCACACAATATACCAAATTACCATTTTATCTTGTTTTTGTTTTTTTTAGAGAATGAAGAATCAACAATGTACACATTTGTTCAATGAATTCCACAATTCATTTTTAACTGCATTTTTCATTAAAAAGGTGATGTTAATGTATTTCTTTCTTCTATCTTGCTAAGTATGTATTGACAGAATCGATCCAGAACTTTTCTTTGTCAGATCTGATTACCTACGTACTCGTGGACATCCTCTGAATTTGTTTACTACCCGTTGTAAACTCAACCTCAGAAGCAGTTTCTTCAGCAAGCGTGTTATAAGTTCATGGAACAGTCTTCCTGCGTCATTAGTCACTGCTACTACTAGCGCCGTAACTTTCAAACATGGCTTGGATATTGTTTGGTTAAATAAAAGTTTTGATATCGTTTGACTTTCCATGCGCGCATGCTGTGCACAGTAAAAGGAATGCTATCAACGTGTTTATGACCGGGAGATCTACAGGGCTACCCTACACTCCTGTCTAGATGATGAAGATGATGATGATGATGTAGCTTGCAATATACTTGGAAAGTGGCGGAGTAAGCATGGAAAAACAATTATATTAGATCCTTGATTATATTGAATTGAATTTAACTCCTAAAAAAGATATCCATTAAATCCTTCTTTGGTGCAAATATTTCTCTGAAGCTATATAAAATTCTGTAAAAATTCTAAACTAAATTCACTTAAAAAGATTATAAAAATGAGTGAAGTCTGCATAAGTACATTCATATTCCGAGGTTGACAATCATTTTCTCATCAAATTAAACATTTTTAATGTGTAGTTATATATACTCAGTTGAAATATTTTGCAAAATGGAGGTTTATAAATTCACACGTGAAATAAACATTCAAGAAAAAAACTACGGTATGTACAAGCTCAACCCTGCGTTCTGGAGAGAGAATCTACCAGAACCATTTTACATCAAAGAGTCCTTATTTTTGGCCTACAAACCCCAAACGTCATCATTATATGTAATTTTCTGAGATGAAATATAATTTTTCACAATTCAAGGGTTACTTCTCCTCAAAAATGTGAATATAACGCAATTAAACTTGCATACGAATATCAAATTATTAATTTTTACCTTGTGATTTTGATGGGAAAAATCCCAGCTCGTTTAAGGCTTGAACCAGAGGTTTCTCTGAGATTTCTTTTGATCCTTGACTGTGTCTCTCAAAAGAATCTAAGTAACGACTGCAAGAAACAAATGAATAAATATAAAATAAATATTTTTTGACGTTGAAATGTTACACCAGGTTTCAAGTAAAATAGTATTCATTTTTTATGTATTATCAACAAAACAGGTGTAAAGGAATATTTAAAAAAAACACACTTAATACTCCCGACAAAACAAAAAACAAAAACAAACAAGATAATTTTAATGATTATTTTATAAATTATTCACTCTTTGCTCTCATTTTGGCTAATATAACGTATTTGTATATACATAGTCTACTGTATCTGTTTCAACTGACCGACTGACTGACATTTGTGACAAGTGATGTGTATTTTTAATATTTGTTCTCAAATGATGCCATGGATATTCTTACTTATTCGTAAACAAATGAAAGCCAGAAATAAATTGAGCCAAGAATCCTCAAATCTACTTTCAACAAGTAAACTAGTCTTATTATCGAGACTATTACAATGACATCATACACTAAAAATAGATCATTCTCTCATTTCTCGCAATACATAAAAGCTAATAAACGACATAAAATTCACGTTATCCCAAACTATTCCAACTGTATAAGTATTTCTTTTCATCAAATAAATATACTAGATACGGTCACAAGAAAGTTTACACTTTCAATGACGTTTTGACATAAAAACGCGGAAATTCTTCATGCATTTTCTTTCCGTACATAATCACAAACATACATTTGAACGTGCGGGGCTACTTACCGAGTTACAGGTCCATATACAACATTTTCTCCTCGAATCCAACTCAAAATAACATCTTCATGTTCAGGTCGGAACCACTGCATAAATTTCCGATATGAAGACATATCACTCCCTTGCTAGATTCCCCTTATTCCTCAGTCAAATGTGAAATAACGACATTTTTCTACTGGGTTTTCGCTTCGACTGCGAAAAGTTTCGCCACGCAAGCTAGTCTACACACAAGACTTGCGCATAATTGTACGCGTGAATCATAGAGTTGAAAATACATTTATGTCTCCACTTCTTGTGTATAGATGTATTACGCATTCTCGAATGCTTCAACAAAAACATATAAAAAAGGTTTTGTGACTCTTTTAAAATGTATCATCAGTGGCAAAGCTAAGGGGAATGTGTGCGGGGGGGGGGGGGGGGTGGGGGAGGTGTGGTCACAGGGTACATCCCCCCCCCCCATAGTCAGACCAAAAAAATAATACATATTAAAGGAGACATATTATACAGTATATATGTGAACAAATAACAAAATATCATAGTGCCCCCCCCCCCCCCCCCCCAATATTTCATTGCGTGCTTCCAAATCAGTATATGACCACGCTACGCCACTGTTTATCATTCACCATAATATCGCAACAAAATGCAGGCACTACACTTTAAGGATATCCGGGAAGGATATGATTATCATATATTCTTTGTATCATCTGCATGAACCTCCGTGACCCAATAGTAAGACCAAGTTCCGTTGATGGGTTATCTATGTCTGTTGGGTAATTGATCTTTAATACAGTGACCTCACTTTATAAGAGCATGCAGCTTGAAATGTTGAAACTAGAAAAAGAAACAATAGGTAATAATTAGTGTATAATGAATTGGTAAGAGACAAAGTGCATGACAGAACGTGCCCCGCCCCCCCCCCCCCCGCCCCCTTGGGGGACATTTTTGTTGGGGGGGGGGGGGGGGTTAGCGCTGCACCCAGCACACCCTTGTTTAAAATCTTGACATCTGTCTCTATACAGTGCTAGTAAAAAAAAACGAAACCAGACTTTGATAGCTTATAAATCTAAAATTCTCACATAGTAGATTTTCTTTTACAAAACATGGATTCAGGTCAGTTAATAGGTGCCGTATTTTTAGACCTCAAAAAGGCGTTTGATGTCATTCCATTACATTTGATTCTTGCGAAATTGTCATTTTATGGTATAAGAAATGATGAAAATAAGTGGTTTGAGTCTTATCTTTTTAGTAGAAAACATTGTGTATCAGTCCAAGGATGTTCAAGTAATTATTTAACTGTTCAGTCTGGTGTTCCACAAGGGTCAATTCTTGGCCCACCCATATTTTGTTTGTTTATAAATGATATATGTAAATTGAGTTTTAGTTCCCAATCAAAGACTTCACTTTATGCGGATGACATTGCTATCTTTAATAAGGATAGTGATCATTCTCAAATTCAAATTAATTTGCAAAGAGATTTTGACTTAATTGTAAAATGGCTTAAGTATAATGGTATGTATATTCACCCAGATAAAACTAAAGTGATTACTTTTGGTCCTAAAAGAAAGTTGCGTAACCTCGTTCTTTCCATAAAATATAATGATAGTGAGTAAGAAAATGTCAGTCATATAAAATATATTTGGTGTAATACTCGACTCTCAATTAGTTTGGTCAAAACATATTGAAACTATATGTCTGAAAATATCACGGTCTATAGCATGTATAAGACGGATAAAACATTTAGTTCCGAATAAAGTAATAATTAATTTATTTGTACACTCGTTTTACCCTACATATAGATTATATTGTTGCACTGCATGGGGAAGCTGCTCAAAGGCAAATTTATCAAAGATACAGAAATTACAGAATAGATATGCAAGACTTGTTTTAAATGTAGACCGCTTTACATCTAAGTGTTTTTTGTTAGCTACACTGAATTGGCAATCGGTGGAACAAAGAATAAAATATCATTATTGTGTAATCATGTATAAAGCTCTAAATAATTTGACTCCAGTATATATTGAATTATTGATAGAACGGCGCACCGCTCATTATGTAACTCGATACACATTGAGAAGCCCTCTCACAGTATATCCTCGTACTGAATATATGAAGAGATCATTTGTCTATACAGGTAGTTCGTTATTTAATAATCTGCCTATTTCCATCCAATATAGTTCTAAAAGAAAATAAGAAGTGCAATAAACATGTATAGGTACATATTTATGACCCATTATTACTGTTATATTTAAACTGGTTTTTACTATAATTCTCAGTTATAATGTATTTATTATAGGTAGGGTGATTGGGGTATAGATGAATGCATATTGATGTATATATATTTTTGTTTGTATTTCCATTTAATTTACGATGTTGTTTATTATTTAAAGGGGAATTCCACCCCAGAAATGTGATGTTTGCTATAAAATGAAGTGAATATGAAGAATCATGATCGAAAATCTGAGTCAAAACGGTGGAGCAATAAAAAAGTTATGACAGGATGAACTTTGCTCCGATTTTTAGTATCGTTCGCAATTGCTATCGATCGTGACGTCACTTGCGAGCTGCAGCCATTTTGACTTCTACATGGAAATTTTAAAAAAATTAAATTTTCTTAATAACAAAGCAAATTTATGAGCTTACAAATTCCAAAGAGGTTGGCCCATCGATATTATTCTATGAATTCGTGAAAACAAGCAGAGAAAAATTAATTTTTAGCAACGAAAATGAGAAATAAGTGTATTTTCATGTACTAAAGGCATGGCGAGTTGCTCGTCAATGATGTTGCATATGGCGGCAATTTTGAAACGATCGCTCATTACTACATGATGTTCAAATCGGTATAACTCCCGTGTTTCTTGTCCGATTTTGATCAAATTTTCACCAATTATGCCTCTTATTCTGCTTATTCAAATAACGAATGGTTTTATCAGGCCCGGACTACCCCTTTAATGTATAGATTCTGTCTTTAACTATATTGTAATATATATTTATACGTCTCATACAGGGCGCCGCTGTAAAGCAGTTTTTTTAACTGAACGGCCTACCCTGTATTTTTTAAAAGAAAACATGAATAAATAAATCAAAATATACCTTTCGATTTGTGGATTTATAAGCTATCGAAGTCCGGTTTTGTGTTTTTTTACTGGCACTGTATAATCATGAAAAACAAATGCACAATGTAATGAATTCACTCATATACGGATGGGGTTTGGGGTTGTTACCATCCCCACCCCCTCCATAAAATTCAAATACAATTTTACTTAGTTTTACGCGCTGTGTGGTAAATTAAATAAACTTCCATCAGTTTGAAATGTGAAAACTATCAATCTATTTCTGCTCACGCGGTAAGACTTTTTGGAATGTTGTTAATTTAAATTGAAAAAAAAGGCTTTTTAAAAATCGTTACGAAACATTTCTTTTGTTTTCATTTTTCAATTTGAAGAAGAGATTGGTGAAAACCCTGGTAAAAGAGCATCCTTCTCTATATGCATCTGAAGCGTGGATCATCATGAAATCTGACATCAACAGATTGGAAGCTTTCGAGATGTGCATGGTGCTGGATACACACAAATGGACCGGTATAATCTGCAATAAAAGGTTTTAACTAGAGAGAGTTAGAGAAGAGCGGAAACTGATTGGAATTAAATAGAGCAGAAAGAGGAAATGGGTGGCAGTGACACCATCATAATTACACATAGTCTGCTCAGACTGTTTTTATACTATAGAAAGAAGAATGAAGGTAAGAGATCAAGAGAAAGGAGACACATCATTATGGTGTTAGACTCTGTCCCGTATCCGTATACCTATGGAGACTTCAAAAGAAGAGCAACGAGAAGAGAGGGAGAGAGGTGTGATGGTGCATGTTGAGCAGAATCATGGGCGCAGGGGCACGTTCTTCTCAGAGGGAGGAGGGGGGGGGGGGGGGGGCGCTCCGGTCTTTGCTAGAATTTTCACCTGACAAGCAAAAAAGATAAATACAAATCCTTGCATCCTTTATGCCCGAAAATGATTTGTTTTCAATTTTTTAGTCTCAAATAACACGATTTTGCCCAATTATGAGACGGTTTTGCCCGAAAAGAGGGAAGAGATCAAGAGGAAGGACACACATCATTATGGTGTTAGACTCTGTCCCGTCCGTATGGAGACTTCAAAAGAAGAGCAACAAAAAAGAGCTGAAGAGAGGTGTGATGGTGCATGCATGTTGAGCAGAATCATGGGCGCAGGGGCACTGTCTTCTCGGGGGGGGGGGGGGGGGGGCGCTCCGGTCTTTTGCTAGAATTTTCGAATTTTCACCTGACAAGCAAACAATAAATAAAAATCCTCGCCTCTTTTAATTATGCCCGAAAATGATTTGTTTTCAATTCTTTAGTCCCAAATAACACGATTTTGCCCAATTATGAAACGGTTTTGCCCGAAAATAACATGACACTGCCCGAATGTAACATGATGTTGCCCGAATATTATAGGCCTATTTTGCCCGAATATGGCATTATTTTGCCCTAACTATATATATAGGGGGGGGGGGGGGGGCCGCCCCCGCCTTTGTGCAGAATCGCAGAATCACAAGAAGAAGATCCGATTGTTGTGCGTCTGTTAAGAGGATGCCGATGCATATTATACACTTTCTGTATTTATTTCTTACGTAACTTTTTGTAAAACATGCATGGTTCTAATAATTATGTTTCTAATTATATAAAAGCGTGATATGATTTCTGAACTCATCCATGACCCCTTTTTCCATAAAGTTTATAATTTTTAGCCTTCTAAACATCTTTAAAAATTCGGTTTGAACTAAGTAATGAATATATTGGACCTTTAATTGGATCTATATACTGTTTTAAAGGGAGAGATCCACTTTTGCAAGGCAAAATTCAAAAGTTGCGAGGTTATTGTCTTATATGAAAGGAAATGTCATTTAATAGCATGCCTGAAAAAATTAGGGCTTGAAATCTCTTTTTCGTGGAGTTATAGACCTAAAACTGAATAAACTGAGGGACGTCGGTTAATTAGGTACATACGTATTTTCGGCCGGTGAGTAAGTTTGTAGACCCCTACGTGACCCGCGCTAGGCTACGTGACTCGCGCATAAGTACTAATGTGTGAGCGTTTACCAAGCAAAATACCCAAACATCGCTTAAACTGACTACATGTAATTATATATTCTTTCTTTTTGAGATCTTTTTCCGTGACCTACGTTAACAAATGTCGGCTTCACAATACCTTTACGAGAATTATTGCTATATTGTTGTAATATTATGCTAAATCAGTTGAACTCCTTTATTGACCGATATATAGTTTAAATGGAGGGACGCATTCGTTTTTCATTCGTAGAATCCAAATTAGAGGGCTGTTCGCTCTGATTTTTTTTTTGCCTGTTACTAGTACATTGATCCCCATCCGTCAACTGAAAGCTGTTCAGACGTTTTGTAAAAGTGGACCTGTCCCTTTAAACGATGACTCTTTGTATCCGTAATGACATGTATTTTAAGACAAGTTGAAGTTTGCAAACTGAATTTTATTCTTTCAAAACTGAACTTGAATTTAAATTATGATTAGTCATCTATTTAAGTAATTTGTTTCATCTATTTCGACCATACAAAATCATGCAATGATAATGACAAATTGTTCACAATAAAAATTGAACAGTCCCATGTTCAATTTCAATTTTATTTTTGTTTCTAACAAAATGTACAAATCAATTACAATTATCTACAAAATAAGGGAATACATATGGAAACAGGTGGATCCACTGACAAACAATGCTTGTAAAATTGTGGAACCCTATAACATAATAATTAAGACTAATGAGTAATTATCAAATTAACGAATTCGTAACTTCCACAAGGAATTGACAAAAAGGAAAATGGGATGCCCACCCCCGTAGGCCGTAGCTATATGCCATGAATCTGATCACCTGGGTTAGGTTGGGTTTGGGATTAGAGCTAGGGTTATGATTATGTAAGTAATTCAATTGTACATTTATTCGCCGTAGTGTAATTATTTAATGTGTTCTATAGATGTAACAATTTTAGGGGAATATCCAATTTTACAAGCCGTGGCTTTTACAGTGTATTCCCTGATCACTTTTCAAACTTTTATATGACTGTGTATAACAGGCCTATACTTTGTATTGTAAAGAACTCAATTATATGTAAAGTGAATAAATTAATAAATTAAATTAAATCAATTACATTTAATTAAATTCTCTTCTCAATTCAATTCAAAAGTTTATAAGACAAAAAGTATGAGAGTTGAAAAGTACCATAATGATCATTGGCATGATAATTATACACACAAATCAAAAGCAACTGCATGCTGTTCAAGGTAGGTAGTACAATTTCTAAGTGCATTGCATTTTCAAAACAAATTGAAATGTATTTTAGATATTCCATACTAAGGGGAAATCATATCAAGTTTGTCAGAAATGAATACTAAGTAGTTGATCGGGTTCTTGATTTCGTTTAGTCAATAATCTAGACCCTCGAAAGCGCCGCCTAACATTATTGATCGCTGCCAGTCGAGAATCGCGCCAGTCGAGATAATCTAGACCCTCGAAAGCGCCGCCTAACATTATTGATCGCTGCCAGTCGAGAATCGCGCGATCAAATTTTATGACATGGTTGAGACCTTCCTCGTTGTGCATATCTCTCTCGTAAGTGGCGCTATATATTTGCCAGTGAGGACTCGATCCTTGTCTAGATTTCGTTCTGCAGTTATACGAAACACGAAGCCATTGGGCCCGGCTGGCCCAATTGCATATGTTTGAGTGCAATGTACGGCGCGGCAGGAAGAAAGGAGAGTCATTTTTGTCAATCAAAATCGAGTTGTATCCTTGAATTTGAAACAAACGATCGTATTCCTTGAATTATCTGAAAATGTATATTGTTCTCGATATATGTTAGGCAATGACAGTGTTATAGAGTTGATATGCATGAATAAATATCTTCATTTAGTTTCGGGTGTCATGCCAGGAAGTAAAGAGTCCATTGACATTATACACAAAGCGGCGGCTGCTACGTCGTTTTGAAATCCGGCCGTACTAGAATTTTGTCACGTGATCTTGCAATCGCAACAACTGCGAAGGCACGTACGTATACTCCATCCATCCGTAACGTGTAATAATCGGTACAACATGTGTGCACATGCACACAGAGCTAGATAGACCGTTAAATCAGTCCTTCTCTTCGTTTGTTGTATTCACTCACCACTTCAGATCACAGAAATGGAAGGACCCCTCCAGAACGAGATGAAATTTTCTGTCTAGGTGCTGAAGTGCATCGAAAATTTAACGTTACAACTTGCTCTTCTGTAATCAGTATTATATCAATGAGTGAAGTTTGTTCAGAATGTGAAGTGTGTATTGATCTAAGCTGCTAACTATACAGGTGCCATTATTATTAGAGAATCTAGTATACTTTGTACTTTTGTAGTACCAATTTATTTGAAGCTGATGACTGATGTGAGGTTTGCATGCTCTGCCAACTGTAAAATTACCTCAACATCGATCATGATATCGTCATCGTCAGTGATACTACAGTGTGTCCTATTTGGGATAATACTTCATTCCTTTATTATACGTGAGTATATATTATACTTTAATAGCTCTGATCAAAATGTTAATACTATAGCTATATAATAACTATAGTCTATACTATTTTTTTTTTAATGTTAATTTTCTTTACTCATTTAGTAATTCATTTCTGAAAATATAATCGATTTTTAGCATGTTGTTATAACTTTAAATGCCTGGAGAAAATAAATATGGTATGAAATGTTCAATTCAGACAATAAGTTTGTTGAGTGTTCAGTGTAATATTTGTTTATGTTTGTTTGCAATTTGGTGTATATGCTACTGGTGGAGGGTAGTGAATCAAATTAAGATGTTTGATTTAAACAGTTCAGTCATTTCCATTCTTTGAAAAGTGAAACTTTTTCGGAAAAATTGACGTTTTATTTTTCTGTTGTTTTGTTCCATTTTTGGAATGATCCATGTGTAAAGTTTCATGAAATATATTATTTACATTAAATAAAGACACTACTCATTTGCATAAATTTACATATTTCAATATTTTTCTAAAATCATTCATAACCCAGAAAATAATCAAGATATCGAAAGTATAGTTAGCAAGCTTATTCTTCTCACTTTCCTGTACATGTTGATACCAACTTTGTAAAAATTGAACCTTTCATTCCTTTCTAAACCTGATATTATAAAATTTCCATTTTTCCATTCATATTGTACATGTCACACACGTGACCACCCCCAAAATGTCACACAGTGACCAGACGTTACCACGTAATTAAATGCAATTAAAATTCTTATTCATTGCTATTTTTGTACTTACAGATCTATAATTTGAATAAGATGAACATTGTAGCTTTTCATATTTCAAAGGATTTCCCAAATGAAATTTAATTCTGAAAAAAGCGCTCCGTGCGAAGTCACACACGTGACCCATGCCATTTGACCTCTGACATTGAATAACGTAATCCTTATAAAATCTTTTGTGTTAATTAAGTCTGAAAGACTTCAACATATTCAAGTCACATACAAAGTAAAAATCATTACTTACTGAAATATAAGCATCCTATTTCAAAATTGTTCATGTTTTGGGTCACACACGTGACCAAGAATGGCCCCATGTTGAAATCTTATACTTTAAACGAATGTTATTTCCGCGCGATTAATATTTCGTGCTGAGTGACACAAAAACACATTCGCGGCTTTTTAATTTCATGGCCGAGCAAGCGTTCACATGTATTGCAAATCACGCATTTATATTTGCGGGTTTTAATATTCGCAGACGCAGACTTCAGCGCAAAATCCGCGAAAATTAATGCACCTCGAACTAGGACGTTTACAGTATCTTAATTACTTCATGAATTTATTAACAAATTAGAATTCTATGTCTTCAAATCATAATTTTAAAAGATTTCCCCGCTGTTGATGGAGCTGACAATTTGCAAGAAGCCCCCTTATCTCAAGATGACATCGATGAGGATTTGATCATCCATCCATCCTACCAAGAGCAACCAAATCTTCAGGTTGCCAAGGCAACCAATGACTCTCGTAAAGTGCAAGAGCTTCCAGAAAGGCCCCTGCAACTTGTCAAGCCAGATGACACACACAAAAAGTTGATGCTGGTGAAAGAAAATGTTCAGGTTAATGGTTAATTAATTATATACTTATTGTCACTTAATTCTTTCAAAGTAAAATAAACCTGATTTTTTTTCCCCCCACTATTGTTCAATGTTCACCATAGTATTTTACCTTCAGTTCAGTTCAGTTCAGTTTATTTCTTCAAAATTCAAATGATAACAAAAAATGCATAACATGCACAAACATTGTAAAAACATGTTACAGGGACTACCCTTGCTCAAGCTGTGCTATACAGTTTCTTGTAGTCGCCATTTCTTTGTATGAATTAATTCATACAAAGAAATGGCGACTACAAGAAACTGTATAGCACAGGAACTGTATAGCTTGAGCAAGGGTAGTAAGTCCCTGTAACACAGTACAATGACTTTGGATTAATAAAATAATGGAAACATGCATGGGCAATAAACATAGGAATATAGTACAAAATAAAATATTGACGTAATGCCCTATATTTAATACTCATAAGAAAAAAAAGTAAGAACAGAAACATACAGACACAATATGCACATACCGACACAATATGCACATACCGACACAATATGCACATACCCACATACATACACACACTCCTATTCATGTAGTTCCTTAACCTAACCAGGCGCCGTGCGGAGCGAAGCATGGCGTTGATTACAAAACATAGTTCCTATAAGTATAAATACGTACATACACCATAATGGTTATTCCATACTCATACACTTGGACCTTGGAACTTAATGAGTTTCATAGCATTTGCATTATTAACTTGACTGTAATGTAATTTATTAATGGACCTTGTCTCATGGTGATGGGTTGCATTAATTTGTGTCAAACATACTATACAATATTTGAAGGTGCAAATTTGTCAAAGTCTTATAAATAATGATAGCAATGTGATTATGTGATAGACATTTCATAAACAGTCAATGTCTTCAATTAAAAACCTTAAAATATCAAATGTTCAAACAGACTGGTTTACTTATAATTAAAAGGGATGGTTTTCCTTGGATGAAAATATTATAAAGAGCAGCGGCTTCGCTAAGAGGAGGAGGGGGGGGGGGGGGGGGTCATGTGCCCCCAATAATTTCCTTAAAAAAATATAGTTCTAACATGAAGGAAAAAATGTAAAAAATAAAGTAATACATAATAAGATATGCCCCCAACATTTGTGAGGCCCCTAGTCAATCCGAATATGCTATGTCACTGATATAGGTACATTAAACTCTTCAAGATAATATAAATATGCTCTGAATCCACCTCTTCATCACTTTGTTTTTAAAAGCTATAACTGTTCATTTACATGACTACATTTGTAATTTACTTTCCTGATTACATTAATTTGTCTTCCCCTTTTTTTAAACATTTAAATGTTAAAATATGTTTTTAGTAGTTTTTACAGTACTTAAAGAAGATAGTTGAGCTGGTTGCCATGGTAGCAGTTGGGGGCAAGTTCCACCCTGGCAAATTACCCTTCTGCAACAGCATGCACTTTTGAAAAACCTCTGTTACTTGATAAATTAAAATATTTCTTCTACTTTTGTCTACTTGTCTACTGTACTTATTACCCTACAAATCAGTTACCATGTTAGTGGTGGTACTGGTAGGCAAGTAAAACTCAGGCAAGTCCCTTCTCATGAAACGGCATGCACTTTTGAAACACTTCTGTCACTTCATCTTTGATCATTTCTTCTACTTCGCTTTGAAGTTTATCTGTATATTGTTATTTCTTTGTTATTTCAAGATTTTTGTTCTTTCTTTTTTACTTTCAAAGGTAAATAGTTGTATTGTGATCAAAATTTCTTCTTTTTGTCCATCTTGTTGGTTATAGTATCTCATACAGATGAATGAGCCGGTTGCCGTGGTAGCGGTGGTAGGCAAGTACCACTCGGGCAAGTCCTTTCTGCTGAACCAGCTGATGGGGAAACGCACCCAGCTGGGTTTCAGGGTGGGGCCGTCCCTCAGACCAGAGACCATGGGCATCTGGATGTGGGGAAAGGTATAATGATCAAGTATTCATTACGGCTTCCCCTGATTAGTGGCCCGGGTGCCAAGGGCCATAGACATTTTCTTTTGGCAACTTGAAACTCTTGTATTTGGCACCAACCAATGGGGATCTACAACACACAAGTCTATTGTGGGTGTCAATCTGATGTGTTATTTTGACCACCAACAAGTAAAGAACACGTTTGGGTTGTATATTGACTAAATATTGCACTTCAAATTATGCTAAATACTGATAGTTTGTTCTCCCTGTTACTTATTTGATATTCTATGTACAAATGTTTGTGAAAGAAGGAAATAAAGGAACCTTGAACCTTGAATCTTGAAAAGATTAAGGGAGAGCCCTGTTATCTAGCTATCAAAGTTGTGAATGTTTAGATTTAATGATAAACCAACAAAGAAATAGAAAAATGAAAGAAACATGTTTTGCAAGAGAACATTATTTGGATTTCAGGGTAGAGCTGTCACTCGGAACTGAAACTGGGAATCTGGGTGTGGAGAAAATAAGAAAATTGATATTAAACCTGTTAGGAATGCTCCTGAAGATACCAGAGTTGTTTTATTTTGATGATTAGATAATCCAAGTGCTTCATATGTATTCATGAACTACTTCATAATATTTGCTTATAATAATAATCTCATAAATGTCATTATTATCATCTTAGGCAAGATTTTGATAATGCAATTCTGACTTTTATTGAGGATATAAAGTCATAATCAACATTACAATGTAAAGTCAAACTCTGATATATGGTCCCTGTGTATAGTAGAGCTGTTATAATAGTTTTATGGCCATCTTTTCCTCAGCCAACACACATGACTCTGAGCTCTGGTGAGAAAGTTGCTGTCATATTCCTGGATACAGAAGGTGAGAGAAGTATCTGAATTTGTTGCTTTTTTGGTTTAAATTTTGTTGTGTTCTTTATCCATGTTTAATTATTCTTGTATTGCTTCTGATGTTCATTTCATTATTCATCCTTTTGATTGAAATGATTTCACTCTTTAACTAAGCACATACAATTAAATGTTAATTTTAGCTTTTGGACCAGAGATGTCCCAGAATGGGGGAGGGGTATAGGAAGGACAGTTATTCCTCATTACATTACAATTACATTGCTTCAATAATAATCATGTATTTGGGGGGACAATCTGATCAAAGCCTTCTACATTTTATTCAGGGTTTGCGGCTAACAATGTATCGGAGACCTACGATGCTAAAGTCTTTGCTGTGTCAGCTCTTCTAAGTTCGTATCTCATCTACAACTCTGTCAAGATCATAGACCAGGCAGATCTGGACTATCTTGAGCTGTTGGCTCGACGGACACAGGTAAAGTTGTAATGTAATTTTGTAATTTATTATAGGGGCAATCTAAGTGTGAGAATCAACTAGACAGCTACTCTTTGTGCTTATAATCATTTGTTGCTACTAGCTAGTCTACCAATGTTCACAACATTTGTAGATTAAAGGGGTATTCCGGGCCTGATAAAACCATTCGTTATTTGGAAAAGCAGAATAAGAGGCATACTTGGTGAAAATTTCATCAAAATCGGACAAGAAACACTGGAGTTATACCTAATTGAACATCATGTAGCAGGGAATAATTTTCATCCTCAAATTTGATTAGCGATTTCAACCGATGGATAAATATTTCAAATGAAATTCTGTACACTTTTATGGAAGAAAACTGCTACGCAAAAGATATTTTGTATAGCAATCATGCAAAAATGCATAGCAAATTGCGATGCGATACCAGGAAAATTATTCCCTGTGTAGTAATGACCGATCGTTTCAAAATTGCCGCCATATGCAACATCATTGATGTGCAACTCGCCATGGCTTTAGTACATGAAAATACACTTATTTCTCATTTTCGTTGCTAAAAATTGATTTTTCTCTGCTTGTTTTCACGAATTCATATAATAATATCGATGGGCCAACCTCTTTGCAATTTGTAAGCTCATAAATTTGCTTTGTTATTAAGAAAATTTGAATTTTGTAAAATGTCCATGTACAAGTCAAAATGGCTGCAGCTCGCAAGTGACGTCACGATCGATAGCAATTGCGAACGATACTAAAAATCGGAGCAAAGTTCATCCTGACATAACTTTTTTATTGCGCAACCGTTTTGGCTCAGATTTTCAATCATGATTCTTCATATTCACTTCATTTTATAGCGAACATCACATTTCAGGGGTGGAATTCCCCTTTAACCCATTGCTTATGGGGACCGGGTGGGCTATGTACAAAGTCTATGGGGATTTCAGAATCTTGTAGTGAACGGGTTAATAACAATTAGTTATACCAGCGTTATGGTTCATAATCATATGTAAAATAATTGGTTATTTTGTCTTTTTGTTCGTTAAGATTTATTATATCCCTCATAAGATCGTTTTACCATTGTATTTGACAAATGATAGTTTTGGACAACACGCGCAATCCCCGCGCAAACATGTGACCGGGCTGTTAGCAAAAAATTAACACTAAAAGTTCGTTACGCGTCCGTCCCATAGATCATGTGTTTTAGCAAAATGCACACGCGATCAAATTTGTGCAGTACTCTATGGCGCACACGTTTTAGTCACGTGATTGACATTGCTGGTAAAAACTAACACCCTGGGAAGAAGAACGCCAAGACAGCCAATAAGCACATCCGTGGGAGCGCTAGCACGCATTCATCGCGTATGTGCGCAACTGCCAGTGCGTTGGTGCGCACTCAGTTTTGCGTCTTTGTGATTGTGTGCGCAAAATAACAATGACTTTAAGCGTATTAGATGCGCCGTGGTTCTGGAGGCTCATACTGGCTTCTTTAATGTCGATTGATTTTTATATCCAAATTTACAAGCGATTTTATTAAATATTCCAGAGATTTTCACTTATTTTGCTATAAGCTGAACACAATCCGTGATATTGATGAGTGATATAAAACAACTAACGAATGTGCTTGATTGTGATAGGCAATCTATTACCTCGGTGGGCTCAAAATGACTATTACCCTCAGCTACGCTTCGGGTAATAATCATTTTGAGCCCACCTCGGTAATAGATTTGACTATCACAAGAAGCCCATTTGTTAGTTGTATAATAATCATAATAATTTGGAAATTCAAATAAAGGTAATTATGTGATCGAATGGTCATTTTTTACGTGAATATTAATGAAAACACAAACGTAAAATGGACCAAGCTGTCTCTTTACTTGGGATAAAGAAATTTTGTCCATGATTTTTTTTGTAAGGGGTTTCACAGGAAGTACCCCATACAAGGGTCTTTGTGGCTGATGGTAGAGCACCGGTCTAGCAATCTGTTCAATTCTTGGCAAAGCCAAATTGATTTGCTCACTTAATGTATGTACTGTATTTCTTGTCAGTTTCCTTTGTTTAAATTTACTTTGAGCAATCTTGTGATAATATTTTCTGTTTCTTTTCCTATTTCCATCATGCCTTACTGCAGTTATTTGCCCTACGTTCTCAGCTGTCCAGAGCCAAGTGGGCAACAGACTTCAACCATGATCTGCTCAGCTTTCCCCCACTCCTTTGGGTGAGTTAACAATATTTTTAAAAATGAATAAATTTGTTTTGAATGTAAATTTTTTTCTTTGACTTCATACATTGTGGAGGTACTGTGACTTATTTAGTAGATAAATAGTGTTTTACTCTTTATGTATTAAACACCCCCTGCTATAGGGGATCTTACTTTAAATGTCAGTGGTTGTAAACTTGCGAGCCCCAATGTATTGAAGACGGGGTTATATATACAGCCTTGGAAATAATTATTAGACCAAGCACTTTTTGCTCAATTTTTGAGATTGTTTACACTATTTTGTCACTTTTATGACATTTTAAAGAAACAAAAGTTCATAAGATATCAAAGGGGGTATAGTCAATGGGATTAGAAGTTCCTACAGCAGAAGTTATGTCTTGATTTTGATGAAAACATGAATTTCATGAATAATTGCGTGGATTTTTACCACAAAAAGGTATGGGTTTTATACACACGTTTTCAATGCATAGTGGAACATTTTATGATTTTTTTTCTATAAGAAGTGCTTATATCAGGGAAATGTCTTTCATTATTTGTGGAGCTTGTTTATGAGTAAATTAATTTTTGATTTGAGTTCCAAAGTGAAAGTCAATTGCTCTTATCAAAGATGTAAGACCAGGTGAAGATGGCCTCTATCCTGGTACATTGACAAAGCACAGGCAGTCAGCATCCAAATATTATTTGCTTCTCCAACAGCGTTTTATGCCCCTTTGCAACTCTCACCATGAATTAAAGTGCTAATACAAGTCACACTAGGAACTAGAGAGACCTTTCTATGGTATGATCACAATTTACAGCAAAAGATCATCAAATTGTGCACATTGTATCAAAAAAATGTACATAAAACCCATGCCTTTAATGTACATGTAAGGAATGGACAAAATCCATACAATTAGTTAAAAATTCATGTTTTTAATCAAATTGAAGGCAGAAAATATGTGGCAGGTATCACTAACACAATTGACCATACCCCTTTTGGTATGTCATTAACAAATCTGTCTTTGAAATATTATAAAATGAACAAAATAGCGTGAAACTTCCAAAAAATTGATCAAAAAGTGCTTGGTCTAATAATTGTTGCCAAGGCTGTATATATCTAATGAATATTTGCATTCCTTTTTTATGTTTGGATAAACATAAATATGGAGGTAATCCAGGACTTTGTACAGTCCCAGATGCCGATATGTCGCCTGATCCCACACACTGGTTTCATCACCTTATGTTTTTAGCACAAGTTCAATTCCTGTCAAAGCCCATTTTTCTTTGCTCATTTCATTTATTCATTTTATTCCTAGTCAGTTCCTGAACGCTTAAATTTAAATATGCAGGTACAGTACAAGACTTTGTACAGTCCCTTGATGCCGATGATGTGGCATCTGATCCCATGCCCTGGTTGCATCATCTCCTGTTGATCACAGGTCTAGCAATCCGGAGGTCTCAAGTTCAATTCCTGGCGAAGCCCATTTTTATGCCTCCGCAACGAAGTAGCCGGAGGCATTATGGTTTTGGGTTGTTTGTCCGTCCGTACGTACGTACAATGTACGTCCGTCCGTCCGTACGTACGTACGTCCCGTTCTCGTGATCGCGTTATCTCATGAACCGATTGACGGATTCTCACCAAACTTGGTTCATGTATGTATCTTGGGGTGCCGATGAACTGAGTACATTTGGGGGTCATGAGGTCAAAGGTCACAGGGCTCATTATATATGCAATAATAGCTCGTGATCGCGTTATTTCAAGAACCAATTGACGGATTCTCACCAAACTTTGTTCATGTATGTATTTTGGGGCGCCAATGATGAACTGATTTTGGGGGCATGAGGTCAAAGGTCACAGGGCTCAATATGTGCTAAATGAACTTTTAATTGCAAAATTTCAAGAACTGAATGTCGATTTTAATCAAACTTGGTTCCTGAATGTATCTCAGGAAGCCATTGTAGCTGCAGATTTTGGGGTCATGAGGTCAAAGGTCAAGGTCACAAGACTCATTATGCAAAAATAGCATGTAATTGCAATATCTCAAGAACCAGTCAAACTTGGTACCTATTTGTATCTTGGGGAGCTAATCGAATTATAAGATTTTGGGGTCATTAGGTCAACGTTTAAGGTCGCTGCTCTTATATATATATATATACATGTATATACATGCAAAAAAAGCTCATAATTGTGATATATCAGTTCTGGTAGACAGATTACTATCAAAATTGAGTTGACAAATTAATTCAGTGCATGTTAATTTGGGTTTGATAAATCGCGCAATGGCGGAGGCATCATTTTATGATCCATCTAGTTCTTTGCTCATTTCATGTATTTAGATTATTCCTAGTCAGTTTCCTTTATGCTTGAATTTAACTATGCAGATAGTACAGGATTTTGTACAGTCCCTGAATGCTGATGATCTGACCTCTGGTCCCATGCGTCTTTTGCATCATTCAATTCCTGGCAAAACCCATTGTTTTTGCTTATTTCATTTATTCAGTTTCATTCCTAGTCAGTATCCTTTAATTATGCTCGAATTTGAATATGTAGGTAGTACAGGACTTTGTACAGTCCTGATGCCAATAACGTGGCTTTTCATCCCACGGCCTGGTTGCATCATCTCCTTTGACCACAGGTGCAGCAATCCGTAGGTCTTGAATTCAATTCTTGGCAAAGCCCATTTTTCTTGGCTGATTTCATTTATTCACTTTATTCTTGGTTAGTTTCCTTTATGTTTAAATTTGAATATGCAGGGGGTAGAGTACAGGGGGTGTATTCTGAAAACGATTTGAAGATAAAAATTTATTGTATCTACGTCATATCTACGTCACTAAAATATATTTTAGCAAATCGCTACTCCCTAAGTACAGTTTAATATAGTGCTGAGTCCAAACGAATGGCTATTCGATATCCGACCGTGAAGGTCGGATACCGAATACAAATTTTCGGATACGAATATCCAAATTTTTAATTAATTAATTTATTTATTTATTTATTATTATTTTTTTTTATTTATTTATTTATTTTTTTTCGTTTAATTTTGTAATCCCCATTCGATAGATTCGATCAGAAAATGGCACATTGAACCCTGCTTATCTATTGCTAAAGTTAAAAGTTAAGGTATTTTACATAAATAACAAATAAACAAAACAAATAATAAACCAAAGGTAAGAGGATTAATATACAAGTGGTATAGTGAGTGCCAAATTTAGAAGAATCTATGATGAGATATCGAAGTATTTCATTTTGACAGCAGTTTGTACACTAACATCACACTGTAGTGCCGATTCTAATTGAAAAAACGGAGAGAATATTTATATCGGATTTAAAAAAAATCAAGCCAAAAGATTGACCGAAGACAGGAAGATGTGGCAAGCCATTGTGAAACAGAAGCCATCACACATCCAGGCGATGGTGTGAACGGCATAAGTCAAGTCAAGTCAAATCGTTTTTTTAAAATTAAAAAAAAAAAAAAAATTTCCGGATATATTCGATATCCGACCGTTTTTACACGACTCATATTCGATTTTCAAAATATTTGATTTGACTCAGCCCTAGTTTAATATTTTAGTGACGTAGATATGACGTAGATACAATAAATTTTAACTTCAAGTCGTTTTCAGAATACACCCCCAGGTCTTTGTACAGTCCCTAGATGCCAATGACATGGCTTCTGATCCCATGCACTGGTCGTATCATTTCATGTTTGAGCACAGATCTAGTAATCCAGACTTATAAAGTTCACTTCATGGCAAAGCCCATTTTTGTCGAGCCCAAGCCCACCGAGGTGGAGGGAGATGTAAGGGATCCAAATTGCATCCGTCTGTCCTCCCTCCGTCCTCCGTCCGTCCTCCGTCCGTCCGTCCGTGACGCTTACAAACATTTGAATAACTTTCTAACCCTGCATCTGTTTGTAACCAATCTTGATTGGTAGATGCCCTATATTGGCCTCCATGAAATTCTGGGGTCAAAGGTCACATGAGTAGGTCAAAGGTCAAATGAGGTCAAATGTGAAAGTTTACCTGCAAGAGTCTATTAGGGTTGATAACTTTCCAACCCTGCATCTGTTTGTAACAAAACTTAATTGGTAGGTGCCCTATATTGGCCTCCATGATATTTTGGGGTCAAAGGTCACATAAGTAGGTCAAAGGTCAAATGAGGTCCAATGTGAAATTTTACCTGCAAGAGTCTATTAGGGTTGATAACTTTCCAACCCTGCATCTGTTTGTAACCAGACTTGATTGGTAGGTGCCCTATATTGGCCCCCATGATATTCTGGGGTCAAAGGTCAAATGAGGTCCAATGTTGCATGAATGCGCGCAAGTGGGCGAGACACTTTACGGCTATCGCCTTGTTCTTTGCTCTTTTCATTTATTCAGTTTATTCTTGGTTAGTTTCCTTAACGCTTAAATTTAAATATTTGCAGGTAGTACAGGACTTTGTACAGTCCCTAGATGCCGATGACGAGGCTTCTGATCCTATGCGCTGGTTGCATCATCTGATGCAGTCTATGGCGTGGGAGGGGAACGATCACCGCATCAGTCTACTAGATGTCTTCCAACATGTGGACTGCAAGACACTCTTTTTCCCGGCTACAAAAAGGGACATTCTACAAGATCTGTCTAAGGTAGAGTTCCATAATCCAATGTTATATAAAATAAGTTGTATAATGACATATATGGCAAATGCATCGGTCTATTAGATGTCTTCCAACTTGTGGACTGCAAGACACTCTTCTTCCCCCGCTACAAAAAGGGACATTCTACAAGATCTGTCTTAAGGTAGAGTTCCATAATCCAATGTTAATAAACCAAGTTGTATTATGACATAAATGGCAAATGCATTAGTCTACTAGATGTCTTCTCCAACAAGTGAACTGCAAGACACTCTTCCCGGCTACAAAAAGGGACATTCTGCAAAATCTCTCTAAGATCAGATAGAATAAAAAATAAGTTTCATAATAACAGTAAATAACACCCGCATCAATCTATGAGATGTATTCCAATTAGTTATTTACAGGACGCTGTTTTTTTTCTGGCAACAAAACGGGACATTCTACAAGATCTGGCTAAGGTAGAGTTCCTTTTGTTAGATAAAATCCAATTTTATGCAAAATTAGTTACTGCATAAGTCTACTAGATGTCCTCCCCTGAGTGAACTGCCAGACACACCTTTTCCCGGCTACAAAAAAGGACATTTTACAATATTTTATCCAAGGTAGAGTTTCCTATGGTAGATATAATCCGTTGAGGTTGCATAACAAGAATTGATAACACCAGCATCAGTCTTCAAGATGTATTTCAACAAGTAGATTGAAAGGATGCCCCTTTTCCCGGCTAAAAAAACGGCCATTTTACAATGTCTTATCTAAAGTAGGATTCCCTTTGTTAGGTAAGATCCAGTTTCACAAGGAATAGCTGGTAAAATGACAACAAACAACATTCCCGTTAGTCTACTAGATGTAAAGATGTAACACAAGGTGTGGATTGCAGGACACTATTTTCCCCAGCTACAAAAGGAAACTTTCTACAAGACCTCTCCAAGTTGAATTTTTAATTTTGTTTAGAAGAAGGATACTTATTTATTTAACACCTTCAGGACTGACCCCAAAAAAACTTGGGCTGTGGTCTATGGAGAATGCATGTCATGGGAAAAATCAATCAGTCCTGGGGGGTGTTTCACAAAGATCTTAAAGGTATGGTGTCAAGAAAATCAGCTGAAAATGGCATTTTAGCCCTTCAGAAAGCCACTTACATGTAGATTTCGAATAAAACAACTGTTTTGCACTTGGAAAATTATTTATAAATGATATGAGGACCTGAAAATTTACTTTGAAAGTGCCCCCCAAAAAAATTGAGTTCGGGCGAAGAAAAATGACGTCATAGTTCTGACGTCATCTGCAGGCAATCACAGGATCCCCGATACTCTAATTGACATAGACGTACACGCTGAGCGCATCTAATCACATTGACAGAGAGATATTATTTCGATTTTTTTTCAATATCTACATACATTTGTTTGATTTTATAATTATGGAGGATCCACACCCATATTCATCTGATTCTAACAGTGAGCGTGAATTAGACGAAAGATCTGGATCAGAGTCAGAATCGAGTTTTGAATTGACAGTTCCTGAAGATAAAATTCCAAATTGTGCGTCGGCAGCCAAAATGGAATGGAAGTGATAGAGGTGCAACCGAACAAATTTGTTGAGCGTGGCTGAGCAAATTCATGACAATTTCCCCATAATTGCAGACACCATTATTATAATTCTTATTTCATTATTTGTCTCCACAAATACAACAAATATAATTGCCAAATAAAGGCGCATACTCACTCTAAAATCGCTTCGAGGAAGTCTCCGATATGATTATAGCAATCGTATACCCAGCCCCCTCGCAGACAGGTCTTCCGGCCATCGGCACGCACGAGCGCTGCGGCTAGCCCAGGCCTAGCCTAACCATAATAAGTGGCGGCTTCATCCGATCACGTCTCAAAACATGGTGTACAAAAATGCGGTGTTTCGCACTCAAATTCATCTTTTTATGCGGCAATAAAATGACAAGCATCATTGCTTTGATGGATCTATTTAACAATATTTACGGAAATATATTTACAGAACATTCAGAATTACCTCAGTTTTGAGCAAAATATTACTTTTCCTCGAAGTAAACAAATCCAAAACTCAAGTCGTTGGCGAGCGTGCGGGAGGTTGAACATAGTAATCAATTTCTGGGCATCGATATCATACACGTAGTCTACGCCGTTTGCAAATTAACAACAAAACTACAAAAGAGCGCTAAGTTCAGTTCATTTATTGTTTTTTTCTCTGTCGGCATTAGAATGCCGGCAGAGAAAAAAACAATAAACATTGTCAAAGAGGCCACGAAAGTGATAGATTTGTCCATCTAAGGTAATCGTTCTTGTATTTGTTTGAAAAGCCATGCAAACATGTAAGTAAATTAAGAAATAGTCTAGGTGCGATCGTAATAATCTTGCATTTTCGTTACTTTTCAGAACTTGTAGTTGGCGCGGCAGCTAGCACGCGAGAGCATAACCTGTCTTGCCGCGCGGCCCCCCGAAACTCTGGCAGACCTGCACATACTCGCTAGGTCCTTCCCAGTCGGCCCTCGTTAATTTAACCTTTGAGTTCTAAATCCGCCTCATACGTGGATCCTTATGGAAAACGGTGCAGGCTAATACTTTCCTTAGATGTGTTGCTGCATCTTGCTAAAATTCATTCCTGAGGCAATTTCAGTTAATCCTCAATTTTCAAGCAAATACGAGTTTGTATTACTAGCAAGTCAAAGTGTTTGCATTGAACCACGTTGTAAACAATTCACGCTCTTCCGTGTTATTGCCTGCAGGTGACGTCATGACTCATGAGCTCATCGCTCCGCTAAAATTACTTTTTTAGGAGTATGGAACGCCGACGCGAAAAAGAGCCAAAAATGTGCATGAAATTTTCCTTTTTTGCCCAACTTAAGGATAAAAAAAAAGAAAAGAATGTGGTATATCAATAAAGGCACATATTCAAAGCTATAAAGCTGAATCAAAGCCGGGATTGCGCCCCTCCTTTAAGTTGATCTTAGCACTAAGATGGTCTTAAATATTATGGAAAGCCATTAGTGTCTTGAAACATTTGTGTAAAAGTTATGTTGAAATGCATAAAATGTTGATTCAAATCATATATATTTTCTAATTATCAAAGAGATTGGATAAATTAATTTTATGTGAAGATTATGAATCTCTTTGATAATTAGAAAATATATATGATATGAATCAACATTTTATGCATTTCAACATAACTTTTATAAAACTGTTTCAAGACACTAATGGCTTTCCATAATATTTAAGACCATCTTAGTGCTAAGATCATTATCTTTGTGAAACACCCCCCTGAACGGGTTAAGAATCTTATTATCTGCTTGTCAGCTTGTACTCCAGGATACGATATAGAGAAATTCATTGACAGGTGTATTTTTATTTCTCTCCTAGGCCAAGGAAAGTGACTTGACAGCCGAGTACAGAGAAGAGAGAGATGAGCTGATCAGAGGACTGAGGGAAGGCCTGAAGCCGAAGGAGAAGAATGGTAATAATATGATGACACACGCGGTACCCCGGGGTACCGTTGTACCCCGGGGTACCGCGTTGTGTAGCGCCATCTTGTGTCCACTCGAAGCATAACTGTATTGCGTTGTGCATGCAGTGCAGCGCGCGCAAGTATGCATGCTATACCCCGGTACAGCCCTGAAAAATAAATAAATAATTAAACAAAATGGCGGATATTCGTTTGGTACCCCAGGGTACCATTTATGTCATCATATGAAAATTGCACATCTGGCAGAGGTCAACGACGTAGCGCTCAGATTTGCCCGCCATTGGCAGGAAGTTGTGTAGATACAAAGTGAATGAATTTATTAATGTATATTATTAATATCAGTGTTTAAAATTATTATAGTGTTATTGCATCAGTAATATATCAAAGTCAGCTCCCACAGTTTTATTTAAATGACTATATTTGGGGGACATTTTTAGCAATTTTCAACAGATTTTTTAGCTAACAAACATTGTTTTGGTTTTTGAAGCAATTGTTATCTTAGTATTTAACTAATATTATGTTTGTATGTTGTAACTTTGATCAGGAGTACCAATTCGAGGCCCAGAGCTCGCATTGCTGCTTGATGTGTTGGTCACTGCGGCTAATGAAGGGTCACTGTCACAGGTACATGTTTCTACTTTACTTTGCTATTTCGTAATTGGTTTTTATTTTTATCATTTTGAGTTTTATGATTATTGTTTTTGGAATCCTAGTTTAGGATATGGAGGATTTTAGGATATTATAGGTTTGGCTGGGAGTCAATATGAAAGTTAACGAGAATAAGCATATGATATGATGAACATGTTTAAGATTTCAGTCAAACTTACTGAATCACACACTTTCACATTTGCAAACACCATGCAAAAACATGTATTTTTTTTAATGAGCAAAATATCTTAACTTATTATTAAGCATCGCAAAAAGAAAGTTTCCAACTCTAAATCTGGATCACAATGATGCTTATTTAAATAGATCAATTATTGTCACTAATAATATATGTTATATCACTCCCTAATTCATGACATTTGATTGTTTTTTCCCCCAAGATTCCCAGCCGCTGGTCTTCCTTCATACAGAACTTAGAGCAGACGTCTGTCGAAGATTGCCTGAGGTTTTATGAGACAGAAATGACTGTTCTTCACAGTAACCATGACAACGGACCTATCAATACAGAGGAACTTGACGTGAGTTTACTTGGTAAAACAAGTAACAAATTTTGACATAAAAATGATTTATGTTGATTGTATTCAAAACTTTATCTTTAAAGTCAGTCCTTAGGAGGAATTTATTGTATTTCTTTGTTCCTTCCCCAGAAATGTGTACTTCTCATGTATGCCCTTTTTCTTTTTTTTTGCTGACGAAAAGCGTTAGTAAAAATGTTGAACTTGCATGTATCAGAATGAATGCGTTCAAAGCTTTTAGATTTTGCTATATCATGCATTGTGACTAATCTAGCCCTACCAGGGACAGGTGCCTGATCTTATAGCCCTGTTAAATTGAGTATGGCATATAAAACTGTGGACGTGGTGTGGCAAGATTGTAGAGCGCGCGCTTTCCGATCGTGAGATCCCGAGTTCGAACCCTGTGTATGCCCACTACGTTTGTCCTTCAGCAAGGCAATTGGTCAACAATTGCTGCTCTTTACCCAGGTGTATAAATGGGTACCATGGTCGGGTGTTAATTAACCCCCACGCCATCATCAGTGGCAGCACGGCAAGTATGCTCCCCGGGGAGTTGAGAAAGTATGCAATATCATTGTGTGGGTTTGAAATGTACCTGATGACCATGGGTAATAATATTAACTATGCGCCTCGGAATAGGTTACCTAGATAGATGGCGCTTTATAAATGCTTAATATTATTATTATTATTATAAAACTAAACAAATGTTATTTACTAGATTGTTATCTACTTTAGATGTGAATATACCAAAATGGCGTCTAGCAAACATGGAACAATTTACTGTTATCCGAGCCGGATCCGAGACGGATCCGAGAAATAAATTTTCTCGGTAGAAAATATCGGAAGATTTTGCCAACCCATTTTCTCCAGTAATTATTGAAAATGTGTATGTTTGACAGTCCATTAAGTAGTGTAATTTAAATAAAGAATGGGGGAATCAATATTGTTTACTTTATGAGTGGTTATTTTGGAGAAATTCTTGGTTCATTAATTCGTTTCGCAGTCGAAAATTGAACAGGATGCGCAAAATTGCTAGTCATTTGAACGATATTGCCGACGGAAATGCACACAAAGTTAGGCCGACACTCTCGGGGAGACTTCAGATGTATATCTGTACGATCGAGCTGATCAGCCAGTGCATTCTAAAAGTGGCTCAAAATACGTATTTTGGTTATTTGCACCATGTTTAAATGTTTTGATATTCTACTTACATGATTGCATGGCGTTTAAAAGCTGAACAGAAAAAAACTGAGCCCCAAAGCAATGCAAACAACTACTAAAAAAATCGGTAAATAACAACTACATGTATAATACATAACAGATCGCGGATGAATCCGGCGTATGAAACAAAGACCCGTACACAAGCGAATATGCGTGAAACATGCCAGCAGTGCAGCGGCCCGAAAACTTGCTGCTACCGGTACCGTAACTACTTCAACCTTCCCTCACGAACGTGCTTTGGAAATTTATCGATATATTCAGCCCAGTTTTTCATTGTTTTGGGGGTATTTTTTAAAATCTGTTCAGCTTTCAAATGCCATGTTATCATGTAAGTAGACTACCAAAATTGTGTTGATCACAAAAAGGCTAATTTATAGCCACTTTTTGAAGGCTCTCACCAAGAAGATCGTACATATTTTCATGTGATGTTTCCCCGTGACTGGCCGGCTGAGTTCTGTGAATGTGTGGCGCGATGCTGAACAAACGATCGATTTCTAGGCCCAATTCACTTCGGAAAAAATACTTTTCTTGCGAAACTTAGTTAATTCTGAATAGTCTGTAACTGTTTTTCTGTAAAGGTTGATATGTGCATGCCTCAAAGCGTCAACATTGTTAATATTATTGGCATATAAAACAAGAAAGATAAGTATACAACGCTGCATTTTTTTCAGAGCAAATTGCAATATTATTTTTTTCCGAGATCCGATCCGATCCGAGAATCTCGTTAGCGATTTTGAATTCTACCGATCCGAGATCGATCCGGGATTTTTTCTTTACCTAACAGCATTACCTCAAGTGAATACGTATCAAATTTAACCGTTGCTGAAATGTCATTGCAAATTTTCCTTTGTTTTGAATGCATTTATCTCTCTTGTGTTTGGGTTTTGGGTTTTTTGTATGTATGTGTGTGTGTGTGTGTGTGTGTGTGTGTGTGTTTGTGTGTCTGTGTGATGTGTGTTTGTTGTATGTGTGTGAGAGAGATTGAGTGTGTGTTTTGCATTTTTGTGTGTGGGTTTTATGTATGTGTGTTTGTGTTTGTTGTGTTTCATTTTTTTTTAGAATAACACCGATTTGAAAGTAGCCGTTTCTAATGATAACTTTTATTATAGTAATTTTTTTTAAAATTCTTTGTGAAGAATTCATATTTAAAAGACAGGCGAGATACGAAGTATGTACATGTATGTCTGTTACGGAATTTCTCAAACAATTTTGTTATGCTCTGTTTTAATATTTTCTACAGGCATGGCATGAGCAGGCTTTTAATAAGTCGGATAAACTACTACATCAAGTACTATTGGGGTAAGTGCAAATAAAATTTAGTGGTGGTTGATTTTGTTTGTTTCCTGCTTATTTTGTATAACCCTCTTAATGATCACAGTCATATTCCAATCTTAAAGGGTACCACCACCCAAAAATAATATTCTTATTAAAGAAAGGTAACATCTTTAGTATTCCATTCCATCAACAAGTTCACAAAAATATGTTTCCAGAAAAAAATTAATATTATTGGAAACGCATCACCATTCTAAAGCATGCGTTCATGCGGTCTGAATTACGCAGATTGCTATGTGTGCGGTGAATTGCAATGTGTGCAGAGCGAACGAATCGCCCGGGAATCTATTGTTTACAAACGTGCGCGTGAATAGCATTGGCGCACTCGCAAATGGTTGGCCCGTATGGAACCAGGAAATAGCAGTGGTTCCGTAAGTGGTGGAAATTAATTGCTTTGTTTATGAATTACACAGCCCTTTGCAAAATGTTAGGTATCTATTTGATATCACAAAACGGTACCAAAACATATAATAATGTGTTGTTCTTTGCCTGGTGTTCCCCTTTAAGTAAAAGATCGATGGTTATGAAATGTTATGAAAATATTTGTTAAAGGTGACTATCCATTTTAAACATGTGCATATCCCTTGGAAGTCAGCTGCCAACGTTGATTTTTCAGTGAGCCCTGGCCTGGCTGCCAAGGTTTGCTTTTTCAAACAAGGCTCCCTTCTTAGGGAAGTGTGCACCATACCGGTTGCCCTCTCAATCTGCTCTCTGCTTTTCACCTTGTTTTATGAATTTCTGCTGAAGCTGTTTCTTCATATGTTGATTGTTTGTTATATTCAACTTTCTGGATGCTACTGACCAGTTCTGGGACTGTAAATTTCAGTATTGCTCGAGCTTTACAGGAAACTAGATTTTGGAACTCCTTGCCTCTAATATACTACATTTAGTATATGGACTCCATGTTTTCATCACAGGCCCTATCTTGTTCACTCAACTATGTCAATGGACCAATTGACAGACATTGACAATCCTGTTCATTCAGCCACTTAAATGATCAATTGTCTGTGAACAATATGGCTTGGACATCATCACTTAACCTTTGGCTGGTCCTGATTTTGTCCTTTGCACATCCATACAATGGAAATCTCCAAGTCTATTATCCAGGAGATATACTCAGTCAATGCAGCAGTGAATGGCAGGGGCCTATATATGTGGCAAAATACAGTGGGTCTCGTACAGCCTATTATGCCAATTCAGACGCGACATTTCAGGCTTCACTCTTAAAATGTGGTGACATTTGCCCCAATCCTGGACCGGACAGCATTAATCACAATAAAAGTACACATGATGAATGGATGCAGCGTCGTATGGCGTATCATAGTTCTCAATTGCATAACTTGAATTGTCATGCAAAGTCTCAACAATTGCCTGACGTTGTTTTTGAAGGCATCAAAACATTAGGCATTCTACGAAAGCGGAAAACTCACCGCGGAAGCAGAGGTTCCAAGAAGAGACAGCAACAACAACTACATCAGCATCCACACTTGATCTTGATCGATGTCTCGCCACAGGATTCGTCAAGCACGGGAGAGAAACTGGATCATGTTAATTTGTGCATGCTCAATGTACGCTCACTTCGGAACAAATCAACAGTGTTCCAGGACTTTGTCCTGGATCATGGTCTGGATGTCGTCTGCATCTGCGAGACATGGCTGACGGCGAGTGATGATGCAGTGATAGCTGATCTGCGGCCCGATGGTTTCATCTTTAAGCACCAGCCCAGAGTTGGTAGACGAGGCGGCGGTATCGGTCTTCTTTTTCGCAAAGATCTGAACCTAACGGTCAGACCATCACCTATATACGAATCATTTGAAATGATGGTGTGCACCCTCACTGCGAACAGTACTAGCGTGGCATTGCTGTCATTTACAGACCACCTAACTCTCGAACGTCATTCAACAAGTTCCTTGAGGAGTTTTCGTTAATGCTGGATGAGCGTATTTTCCGGCCAACACCTCTTCTTATAACTGGGGACTTAAACATTCATCTTGACAACCCAGCTTCTCCGAACACCAAAAAGTTCCATGAATTGATTGCCAGTCATGGGCTTTTGCAGAAAGTCAACTGCCCTACACACGAGAAGGGCCACATCCTTGATGTACTCATAATTCGCCAACTTGAACTCCATCTGTACTCAAATGTTCAAGTAATACCTGGTATATCAGATCACTCGGGAGTCACATGCCAGCTCCATCTTAGCAAGCCTGTTCAACCTGATCGAACTGTAAATGCTCGCAACATCAAGGCCATTGACAGAGCTGCTTTTGCGGACGAAATTCAAAAGTGCTCCATCACATCATCCTCTGATATCGTTGAGGGTCTTGTGGACAATTATAATGTTCATCTACAAACCACCTTAGATACCCTGGCACCGGCCAAAGCACGTCGCATCAAACAACGTCCTGAGAGTCCGTGGTATAATCATGAAATTACTACAGCGAAACAGATGAGAAGACAACTCGAAAGAAGATGGCGCTCAAGAGGTCGGCTCGAAATTGATCGCCAGCTACTTCAGGAGCAACGAAACACTGTCAACAAGCTTGTTTACAAAGCTAAGAAGACATACCTTGTTAGTCTAATAGAAGACTGTGGGTCTAACAGTAAACAATTATTTAATGTAAGTAATCAACTACTGAACCGGTCAAAAACATCACCCCTTCCTTCTCACACCACTAGTGAGTCGTTGGCTCAGCTTTTCAGCAGGTTTTTCCAGTCTAAGATCGAAACCATTTGCAGAGGTTTTACTCCAGATTTGACTGTCGCACTGCCAGTACAGACTTCAGCTGTATTGTCCTCGTTCAGGCCAACAACTTCAGATGAAATAGAGTCACTTCTAAAAAAAACTCCTCCCAAGACATGTGAACTAGATCCAATCCCATCAAAGCTTGTAAAAGATTGCTCTTCAACCTTCGCACCCATCATCGCACACATCATAAACCTGAGTTTCCAGCAAGCTTCGGTGCCATCTGCCTTGAAACTAGCTTACATTCGTCCGCTTTTGAAGAAGTCATCACTCGATCCAGATGTGCTTAAGAATTACCGGCCGGTATCAAATCTTCCTTACCTGTCGAAAATTCTTGAACGTGTTGCATTCAGCAGACTCTCACATTATCTCCACGAAAATCACCTCCTTGATCCCCGCCAGTCAGCCTACAGACCGCACCACAGCGTTGAAACTTTACTTGTCAATGTCTCAAGTGATATTCTTCTCAACATGGATGCCGGAAGAATAACTGCTATGGTGTTCCTTGATCTTTCATCTGCATTTGACACTGTTAATCATGAACTTCTAATAAACACATTGTCTTCACTCGGTGTAAGGGATCACGCTCTTTCGTGGTTCATATCCTATTTATCCTGCCGCCATCAAATTGTATGTGTTCATGATTCTAAGTCTGACCCTGTTCTCCTTAATCATGGCGTTCCACAGGGATCAGTTGGTGGTCCATTGCTGTTTTCTATATACTTACTCGGCCTCAAAAGCATTCTCCAACGTCATGATATAAATTACCATTGTTACGCTGATGATATTCAGATCTATGTTTCTTTCAAACCTGACCAGGATGCTGCTTTTGAGGCAATTCACAAGCTAGAATCTTGTGTAAAAGACATTAAATTGTGGATGTTTTCTAGTTCTTTGAAACTGAACAATGAAAAATCTGAGTTTTTATGTATAGGATCTGTTGTACACTTAAGTAAAGTTAAAATACCATTAATTAAGATTGGAAATATAGAAGTAGCCCCATCTGCGGCTTTCAGAAATTTAGGAGTAACTTTTGATTCATCGATGTTTATGTCCGCCCATATATCTTTTGTTTGTAAATCAGTTCGATATTATTTGCGTAATCTAGGATTCATTCGAAAATACTTGACTCGTTCAGCTACCGAAAAGATTGTTCATGCTTTTATTTCCTCTAGGCTAGATTTTGGTAATGCTCATTTCTTTCAACTTCCTCAAAGCCAACTTACGCGGTTGCAAAGACTCCAAAATTCTGCAGCTCGTATTATTACACTAACAAAATATAATGACCACATTACCCCAGTCCTTTATTCTTTGCATTGGCTGCCCATTGAATTTCGTATTATATTTAAAATATTGCTCCTTGTCTTTCATTGTGTCCATGGTTCCGCCCCTGAATATAATATTAGTTTGATTAAATATTATGTTCCTTCCAGGCGACTTCGCTCTTTAGATTCTGGCTCACTTGTTGTCCCTAAAACGCGCACAAATTGGGGGGACAGGTCCTTTGCACACGCTGGACCATTCCTTTGGAATCAATTACCCTTACATATTCGGAATAGTGGCACCGTGGACACTTTTAAGGACAAGTTAAAATATCATTTGTTTCAAACAGCATTTAAGTAGACTTTCTTTCTTCCCTTTATTCTTGTTTGTCCTATTATCTTAAACTATATTTTCTAATGCGCTTTGAGCACCTTATTAGGTGGATATTGCACAATACAAATATTCAATATTATTATTATTATTATTTAACAAACCTTGACTTGGCTGCCTAATTGGTTTGTATGTTGCATAGCTTTGTTACATACTTACCCCTTTAGCTCCCCTCTCGATGGTCAGGCGCTGGGAAAGAGGATTATGGGAAGGGCTTGGTCAGTAGAGCTGGGGTAGTAGTCTGGGGTTCAGTTGTTTTTATTTTTGTTTCTTTTCCAACGTTGTTTGCAAGACAGGCTAGTAAATATGCACACGTGTTAAAGCGGTAAGTGTGTAGTCCTCATGGATAATGACATCCAGGGAGTCGATCTATTCAACAACATCAAATTCTCAAATTCCACTCCTGATGGACAGTCAACCTGTTTGAAATGTTGAGCCCTTTCTACCACCCATCCTCTCCTTACTATAACCCATACCGGCGCTGTAGTTCTTTTTAGAACGACAAGCTCAAGAAATAATTACAACAGTCCTTTTCAGGACTACCACTAACAGTCCTTTTAAGGACTACCGAAGAAAGAATACCAACAGTCCTTCTCAGGACTCTCCAATCCTCCCTTCTCAGATCTTGCAAGTGGAAGCTTGACTGTATATCTACATCACCATGGAACCCGATACTTACAAGCAGCATCTAACATTACATTCTCATTTCAGATTGAATGACATGCTAGAAGGTGCCTCCCTATCTCTGACGAGACAGATGCGAGACAAGTTTGAGCTAACAGGAGATTTGAATGATAAGAAGATCAGACTGGCCTGCAGTGAAATCCAGCACAGAGTAGAGGTATTGATACTTTTTTTTTTTTGATAAATGATATTCTTCATTATTTAATAATTGTTACTGAATATATCAAAACCCTGCACTTGTCGGTAGTTTATGTTTTGAAGAAATGGGTTTTTAAGTTCACATAATGCGTGTAAAAGACTTTATGTTTGCAAAATTGAAACAAACATATCTTTGCCAATTATTGACCAATTTTTCAAAACAAAGTATCAAATGAAAGCTTGTGATTAGGCCTTTCTAATAATATGAAAATCTACGTTTTGATTTTTACCGAAAAGTGCAGGGTTCTGCTCTATCCGGTTACAATGAATGGTTGCAATTTTGAGAGGGGAGTTTAACCCTCTGTCCATCTTGAGACCGATGCGAGACAAGTTTGAGAAAACAGGAGATTTGAATAAGAGAAGATCAGCCTTGCATGCAGTGAAGTATGTTTTTAGCACAGAGTACATGTGGGAGCTTTCTTTTGCTAAATAATATTCTTCATTATTGAATAATTTTGTTTTTAATGATTGAAATATGAGATATGGGAATGTAATACTACTATGTCCTTATTGAGACAAATGCCAGGTAAAGTTGAGCAAAGAGAGATTTGAATGATAAAGAATAATAATAGATTTGTTCTGTATAGGGCCTAATATGATACAATATCCATCTCTAAGAAGGTCAGACTGGTTTGCAGTGAAGTCCAGCATAGAGAAGAGATAATAAAAACAAATGATCTATGGACAATGTGTTTTATGTCGTAATCAAAGTTTTTTTCAGAGGTTTAATGATGTGTAATTTCTCTTTGCTTTCTTTTTCTTTTCTTTAGTTAGCTGCAGAGTCAGCTCTCGGTCAACTGGAGTTACCGCAAAAGAGCAAGGAATTTTTCAGGGCGTTCAAGTCCATTCGAATGGAGTGCTCAAAATCATTTGAGAGTCAACTGAACAGATTCAACACGAGCCAACATTTTAAGGACCACCTCGACAAATTGCAAGTTAGTAAAAATACAACCAACAATTTCTGTAACCATTGCCTTGTTAACTCTATTATGTTTGTAGATGTATTTCACATAGTAAAACCCAATCCAAGCAAGCAACAGAGTAACAGCATCATATTATGATAGTCAGTTGAACATGTTTGACTTATTAAGCCAACATTTAAAAACCACCTCAGCAGGATGCAAGTTAGTGAGAATTTGTTTGTTGTACTTGTTACATACTCATTCCATGTTAGATCTTTTACTGGAATATTTTCACCAGTGCTATTAAAATGAACTCGACTCCCAGATAAAACATTATTTAACAATTTGTACGAGGCTTGATCATATTGATATTAGCACGGAACTGGTCATCTTGCCCACGGTCACCCAAATAAGGTCAGCCACTGAAGTTTAATGATGGTAACATTGTTCTTGCCCAAATCAACAGACTTTTAGTTGTTTAAATTGTAGTCGGTTAAACTGTGCCACAAAATTGAAAGATTAAATTCCAGAATTGCTTTATAATATTATATGTGTGTATTTTACAGAACAGTTTGCAGAAACTCCGGGACTCATATACTCTGAAGAACAACAGAGCTCTGGAGACTGTCCTTTTGGCAGCACAAGAGAAAGCTTTAGGTAGGATATGATTGAATGGATGGAGGGAGGGAGGGATGGATTGATTGATTGATTGATTATCCCTCTGAGTACCAATTGAAATTACAAGGATCCACTTGATCATATTCAAGTTTGTATTTTAAATAAACACAATTGTTTGTTTTTCATTGTTACGGCAACATAAACATATTGAGCATGATGACATTATTTAGACAATTTGAGTTCACTCGAATGTTCTCTACCAGAACCAAAAATTAGTTTATCCAGTTTTGAGCGTACTCTGTTTTCACCTATGATGCTATAAACTTTACTATGCTAAAAAAACATGTCCACTAAAAGAAAAGGGGGTTTCAAATGTTCTGAACAGGAGGGGACAACCCCCCCCCCCCCCTTGAAAGCCAAAAAAGCCCTTTATAACTACTTCAAGACCCCAAAGGAACTTGCCCCAATGTTTTTTGCAAGGAGAAGAGACTCCTAAAAAGTCTTTTTTTTAAATGATGATCAATTGTGAATATTTATAATCTTTTGACGCTCATAGGAATTTACAGAGAGTCCAGAGTTAACACACAAACTGATCCTAGAACCCCTAATGAATTTGCCCAGCTAAGTTTGCAAGGAGAGAGTACACAAGGAGTGTCTTTCCAAATAATAATGATGATAATAATAACATGATATTCATCAAATGCTTGGTCCAACTGTTGACGCTCATGTTACAGGAATTTACAGAGAGTTCACAGCCAACACAGGACTTACTCCTAGGACCCCCAAGGAACTTGCCCGTATGAGATCGCAAGGAGAGGGCACACAAGAAGTGTCTTTCTATAATAATAATGATGATAATAATAACATGATATTCATCAAATGCTTGGTCCGACTGTTGACGCTCATGTTAGAGGAATTTACAGTGAGTCAACAGCTAACATAGGAACTGCTCATAGGACCCCAAGGAACTTGCCCGGCTAAGTTCGCAAGGAGAGAGTACATACACAAGGAGTGTATTTCTATGATAATAAAACCATGATATTCATCAAATGCTTGGTCCAACTGTTGACGCTTATGTTACAGGAATTTACAGAGAGTTCACAGCTAACACGGGACTTACTCCTAGGACCCCCAAGGAACTTGCCCGTATGAGAACGCAAGGAGAGGAGAAAGCTCTGGACTGCTTTGCCTTGGAGGCGGAGCTTGCTGCTGAAGAGCCGGGTTACAAGCTTCACTCTGCTGCCCTCAAGGTTGGTATTCATATTTAGGCAATTCAGCATTGATTAAAACAATATCAGTCTTGATAACATAAAAAAAGGAAAAAGATTTTAACTGAATTGAACTTTGGGTGCATTTAGAAATAAATAGCATGTGAACTGTATTTGTATATTCATGTTTTGCATTCTTCTACAAGTATGTGTAATGCAAATTCTAATTACATATTTTCTCTGCTAACCTATTCACTTGTGTGCTCATGACCTGCTGAAATATATAAATTACAATACATTTTGTCCTGATAATCTCAGAAATGTTACCACAACTCTTGCAAAATATGTCTGCAATGTTGTGTGTTTTATTGGTAAATGCATGTGTACCTCGATCTGTTTAAATGTTGCTACTATAGATTCTGTTTTACCCCTTTGCAGCATACTGACTTATCATCTTTGTGTTTGTGGTAGTGGTACGTGAAGTTGTATAACTTTCATAACTTAAACACTTTTTACTGTATTTATAACGTTCAATACCTAACAAATAATCGTTAGTTGTTGTTTATCTTACATTTGTTAACTCAAAATTGATGACATTTGCCTTCATAGCGAATAAGCAGTTTTCAGCAGGTTTTTTTGTTTTACATTTCTTTATCTTCCATTCAGTCAGAGATGCATGGTGTGGAGGAGGCAAACATACAGAAGAATGAGAACCTGTTGAGGGCAGCATGCAAGCTGAGGGTAAGGCATGTTTTACTGGAAATAGCTTGTCATGTGGTGTGGCAAGATTGGCAGAGCGTGCGCTTTCCGATCATGAGATCCCTAGTTCGAACCCTGCCCACTGCCTTTGTCCTTCAGCAAGACAATTTGTATCCACAATTGCTGCTCTCTATCCAGGTGAATAAATGTAAATGGGGACCCGGTAGGAGGTGAAAGCCTATATGTGAAGGATCTTCTCAATGCCCATGAGCCGCTTGGAAGGAGTGCTCCCCAGGGAGTGTAGATGGTGCACACAATGTGTGCTGGTTTGCATTGTATCCTATGACCAGGGGTAATATTATCATTGTAAAGCGCTCAGAGATGATTATCGATCATATTAGGCGCTATATAAACCGAGTATATTATTATTATTATTATGTCTTAACCCAAACATAATTGGGCGGGGCCAAGGAGAATGTATGTTATACAAGAAGCAAACCATCTTCAATGGTTTTGCTAAACTGTTTGTTTTGCAAAACTGTAACATTTTTGAGAAACTTCGTTTTAATTGGACATTCTTCTGATAGTACCTCCATAGTCTAGGTCCAAAGAACTTGAAATTAATTCTTGTCAAAATTAATTTTACTCTCACGGTCTCACCCAAGAAATTGACATTCAAGTTCAGCGCTTGTAAAGCCAATATCTTTACATGGTGTCATCCCAGGGGGAGGGGGTGTAGGTGCACTCACTTTATATTGGTGACACAGGTATTGTCATTTAACTATATTATAGAATATATACAGAGCTGCCAAGTAGTACGGGTTTTCCGTATTTAGTACGATTTTTTAATGTAAATATAGAAGTACGATTTGTAAGAAATAAATAAGGGGGGGGAAAATAAGAAAAAAATAGTAATGATCCAAAAATGGCAACATCATTAACGTATTTTTTAGGATAGCCTGTGTGATTTGTTTTTCTCTAGAGGTTGACAGCTCTGCACCAATGCACATTTAATGGCATGCTCATTCATTATGTATGTTTTACACTAATAAAAATAAAATAAAATATAAAGTTTCGCAACAAATATTTGCGGCGGGGATAAATACTGATTTTGGGGTATGAGAATACTGAAATGCTCAAATGGAACTTGGCAGCTCTGTATATAATAAATTGTCAACAATAGTCTTTCTAGACTGAATGTCAATAAAACAACAACTCCCTCATGTTATTTGACAGATATCAGAAGTCATAGGACAGACGAAGGAAAGCACCAACAGCATCAACATGGTTCTGCCTCTCAATGAAACTGACCTGAATGAAAGGTAGCAATATTTGTTCCTCGGATATTTGTAATCTAAATCAACATTTTAACAATTTGGACAACAAAATAATGTAAAGAGAACTTTTATGCAGTTTGACTTTAATGGAAAGTAACAATTAATATTTGCTCCTCAAATATTTATAATTTGTAGGTTATCTAAATCATGTTTTAACAATTTTTACAACAAATTTAAAGAGATATTGTATGTATATTTTTGCTTTCTTTCTCAACCAGATGATAAGTGTAAATAATAAACTTGAACCTAATATTATTTCATTAGAAATGTAACTAGAATCTAGTCCATAAATGAAAAAGAGCAAAGAAAATTGGGCTTTGCGAGGAATCAAATTCTTGGTTGCAAGACTGGTACCCTACTATTGAGTCATTTTGATAGTGGCATCTCCTGCATCTGGTTCATGTATTTCATGTAGGTTTGTAGGCAATCCTGCACTTTAGGGGGATATATTGTTTTTGCTGAATTTTGGTTGCTAACTTCAATTTTCATACTGCCCATAGTACATAGCCACTAAATCTAATTATAGCCAATAAATCTAACTTATAGCCACTAAATCTAACCATAGCCCCCAAATCTGACTTATAGCCACTAAATCTGACCTATAGCCACTAAATCTGACCTATACAGGGTGGCCCAAAAAAAAACGGAACGGGGCACTTCCCAAAATAAAGTACCAACATATTTATGTCCATCGGATAGGGTGTCTTTTCCAATGAACAATGACACCAAGAACAGTAATTTTGGTCGTGTAGTTTTTGTTTTAAGACGATGTGAGTGAGACCATGTCAGGTGCCCATTTTTGTAAATTTGTACCTAGTCAATGCACTCCCTGCCCGTAATACCATTCAACGAACATGTCCATTCTCTCGGCACACGGCTGAGTGCACACTAACAATGGCACGCCTTAGGGTCCATGGTTCAACTGTATGAAAGGCGGTACGTGCGATGTATCAAGCACTGGCTCGGTAAAAATTGACAAAAAAGAGAACCTGACATGGTGTCACTCCCAGCGCCCTAAAACAAAAACTATACAACCAAATTGACTGTTCTTGGTATCGTTGTTCATTTGAAAAGACACCCTATCCGATGGACATAATACATTTGTTACTATATTTTGGGAAGTGCCCCGTTCCGTTTTTTTGGGCCACCCTGTATAGCCACCAAATTTAGGGTTAGGGTTAGGGTTAAGGTTAGGGTTGAAGTTAGCGACCAAAAATATTATATCCCCCAAAAGTGCAGGATTGCCGGTTTGTATGTGAACTGGTGCTATTAAAGATGTAAAACTTGTTATATTAGTATGAAAAGTTCATCTGTATTGGGTTTTCATAAGAAATAGCATTTTAAACTTTTGATCTCAATACAAATATTTACCTCTGAAATTTTTGGCTGTCATCATCTACAGTCTTTGTCAGCGTTGTGCCCCGTATTGACCGTCGTATTTTATGTCGCTTTCCTCTAGGCTAGGAACTGCAGTCGACCGTGCAAAGGACATGTACAAGGATATTATGGTAAGTTCGGTGGACAGGTTTTCTGGAAATTGTTGGTTTTGTTTTGACAAATTGATCCCGATCCCCTAATTAATTTGCATCTGTAGTCTTAATTCTTTAACTCTCTGATTGCAAAATCTAATTGCAAGAATCCATGTAACTCATAGCCATTCTTTTGACATTATAACATGGACAGCTTACCCCACCCCCCCCCCCCCCCCCCCGATTCATTTACAATGAATAGAAGCTATACAATTCATTGAAAACATTTTTTATTGTGTGCCAGAAACAAATCAACATATCTTATACTCCATGACCATTGTGACTAAAGTTGACCATGGCACCCAAGGGGTTAAAGGGATATAGTAATTTTGTCTAAATCTACCTAATTCTCACTTTCAACTCTAGTGGCATCTTTTCTTTCCTTGCTGTTTTAGAAACTTTCCCACGCCACTCAGTGGACGTATCAGAAAACAGTATTACACGTTGTGTCAACTAATTTATCCACATAAAACATAGTGAATTGTAACTATTTGTAATGCTTTGATTACGTCTGTGGAAGTTTATGTTCACATCATCTTTCCCCATTTGGTCTACGCCTCGTTTGATGTACAACATGATGCCCGAAACGTCCCATTTCTCCAGCTCCAAACTTTACCCCCCCAAACCCTAAATCTAACTTTAACCATCTATAAATGAACCCATTCACTATATAAACACTAACATTGATTTTAGGATCGATTCAATAGGATGATTATCAAATAAAATCGATGCTAAAATCAATTTTAGTGTTCGTGAAACAACCCCCTGGTGTACATTAGGTGATTCTATCGTTAGTTTGATTTCCACCATCGTGGTAATCAACTCGGTCACATTCTTATCAGTTTCTGACAGTTTTATCAACTACTGTCAACAATCCCAGCCGTGTTTACTGCCCCCGAGGCCCAGTGCTATCACAGAGAGAGGGGCTAGTGATAAGAAAGTGTCAACACTGATAAAAATCTACTCGATGCAGGCTTGAGACCTGAAATATCATACCGCTTGTCAGGCCCTGAGAAGCGGTTTTCTCTAAACGATGGAATCACGTCGTGATCATGTATTAACTCTGGTTTGTTGATGATCACTCTTGTAGGCGGAGTTCCACAGCACGCCTGCCTTCCAATCGAGTCTGATGGACCTTGAGAGACAACTGCAGGCGTTGTGGGCCCAGAGGAGGCAGGAGAATGTAGAGGCATACTCCAGAGAGGTATGTACTGTGCTGCTTGGTCTACACGTATTTGGTCTACTCCCATTTGGTCTACTCCCATTTGGTCTATACCCATTTGGTCTACTCCCATTAGGTCTACACCCATTTGGTCTACACCCATTTGGTCTACACCCATTTGGTCTATACCCATTTGGTCTACTCCCATTTGGTCTACTCCCATTTGGTCTACTCCCATTTGGTCTACACCCATTTGGTCTATACCCATTTGGTCTGCACCTATTTGGTCTACTCCCATTTGGTCTACACCCATTTGGTCTATACCCATTTGGTCTATATCCATTTGGTCTACTCCTATTTTACCTACTCCCATTTAGTCTATACCCATTTGGCGTATTCCTTTTTGGTCTACTCTCATTTGGTCTGTTCCGATTTGGTCTACTCAATTTACACTAGGATGACATTTTGATATATTTTAACAAGGTAAACACAACACAAAAGGTCAAATATTCTCCAGAATTGAATGATAACTTGCAAAGTTTCTGTTGTATTATATACGCGCACTATATTATTCATATGTAAGTATATTATACATATACGCTATGCAAGGAGTGCTGCGGTATGAGCAGCAAGATGACGCCGTTTGGACACGGACGTTTGTTTGTATTACTGGATTAAAGTTGTTGTTATATCTTTACACAACCGCCTGTTATCTCTTTATTCATACCAGTCCACTAATACAACATGGTGGCAGCGCAGTGGCGATACAGATTCACTGCCAAATCAGCACAGGACTGACGTTTTGTTAAGGAAAATCAACATGAGTGATTTGTGCTGAAACAAAGTTGGACCGATACAATGGGACACACAACACATTCATATCTACTGCAGACACTCGTACATCAACTGGCTGAATGACTCGTTATCTGTAAGTAACATCGTGTGGGAATTAATTGATTATCTTCTCTCAAATCGCTGCTCATCAGAGAGAATTTTGTGCATGTCATTCGATATATGAACGCTATGCAGAGCATTTCTACGACGATTTCGTTGCACACATTTTTGACATTATACGCCAAGCCTGTTCCACACGCACGCTAGCTACGCCAGCCTAGCGTAATTTAGACATTGTACCAGTCGATCATCGATCGTCTACGCTGCGCACAGCCTAGCCAGCTAGCTCGCTGCATGCATCCAGTACTGCACCGACGCACTGACAACGCAGATCGACGCACCGCCGTGAAAAACTGCCTAGCAACGGAACGGGATCATCACCGCGCGGAAGGATATAGCTGACGGATCGAGTCTCTACCGTATGCTGTGAGATTGCCGATCGAGTAACCGAATAAACATTGCTGTTTATGTATGCCGGCGAAGACCGTACCGAAGTCGAGGGACATCATCAAAGACACGGCACAATATAGACTGAAACCTGAAACTAATCCAAGCCAGCTGAAGGAAATGGACTAAGTATCTAAGTAATATGCAAATAATGACATAATTTCAGACATTTGAAATATTTACCTGTGGGCGATTTTGCACCACTTTGCTATTTGTTATTCTTCATGAATGCCTTGACACATTTATATTTCATGCATTTTTGTGAAAGTTACCATATTATATGCCTTGATATCTTATTCTTACTGAGTGTAAAATATAGACAGAATTGATAATTCACTATCAATTTTTTTTGTCATACAGGAATATACATGTTTTGTGAATGTAATTGCAAGCTCGTATATTTTGATTTCTTCATCGTGTACACTAAATACCTAGTGATTTTGTGTCATACAATCAATTCATTTGTGATTGACATATTCACATCTATCTATTGTGATTTATTCACGGTGTACACCCTATATTTGAAATTGCACTCTTTGTAAATTTGCACTATTTAATATTGATATCAAGCAATTATACCATTTCTTCTTCGTTGTTATCAGTCATAATATCACAAGTGCATCATGTCGAGATATCCAGAAATGAATTGGAATAACACTGATGTGCCAGAAGAATTCAAGCTATTCAAACAACGCATGGAGTTGTGCCTCCAAGACAATGATGTCCAAGACCCAAAGAAACAAGCAATTAAAATAAAGATAGCAGTAGGAAATGAAGGTTTGCGCAGAATAAATGCATCCGGGCTATCTAATGATGACCAAGAAAACCCTGCACTGCTGTGGTCAACCCTTGAAGGTCAGCTGAAAGTCAAGCTGAACTTCCGCATCCACAGGCTCGAGCTGATGCGATATCGACAGCACTCAGGTGAAACTATCGACGAATTTGTAAACAGATGTCGGAGCAAAGCCAAAGAATGTGACTTTACTGAAAATGAACTTTCGGAACGTGTCACAGAGCTAGTTATTGCGTCCACACCTAATGAGGCATTCCAGAAGGATTTGCTAGACCAGCCCAAAGGCTACAAGATAGAAGAGCTCCTAGGTGAGGGCAGGAAATATGAAGCCATCGCTGTAGGCAAACAATGTCTTCGCTCAATCGACTCTGCAGCGAACAATGTAGATGCCCTATCACACAACCAAGCCGGACGCAAGAAGTGCGGCAACTGTGATCTGAATCACCCGCCACGCAAATGTCCAGCTTACAAAGATACCTGCAAATCCTGCGGTTCTAAGGGACACTGGGCCAAATGCTGCAGAAAGGCCAAACATAGAAAATATTTGTTGCATACTTTATGTACAAACATTAGGACCCCAAATATGATTTAAATTATTGTGAAGCTGATATTTCACATTGGAAAGTTCATTCAAATTTGACACAAAGGCTTTTAAATACGTACAAGACGAAATGCTTTTATTGACAAAAAATAAGTTGAGTTTAACTGAAAAGTTTAGATTGTGTGATTGTGCATACTGCGTAGAATTAATGTTGTTTTTTTATTCATATGAAACAAGAAAATTAATTAGAGTTACATAAAGAACTATTATGAATATTTAAATATAAAAGAAAATGCATACAAGTATTTTGACAATTTGTTCAGTACAAAATCCTTAATTGTTTAAATAGTTACGTTAAATGTAAAACGCTTAATATGTGTCGAAAAGGTTAAATCGCATACAAGTACTTTTGACAATTTGTTCAGTACAAAATCGTTAATTGTGTACAACGCTTAATACGTGTTATAAAAAGGCTAAAACTGATTTATTAGGAATAATCATTAGACCAGTTGTTCGATAAGAATGAGATTGAGTTATTTCACCATCAAAGTTTTTATTAGATGATAATGACTGCATCCAAAGCTCAAACAAGTTTAGAATGTTAATAGTCTGAATGAATGTTTCACATTTATATGATAGTCAAAAAGTTATTTGCCATCTTATTTTTTCAGAAAGAGGGGGATGTTGTATTATATACGCGCACTATATTATTCATATGTAAGTATATTATACATATACGCTATGCAAGGAGTGCTGCGGTATGAGCAGCAAGATGACGCCGTTTGGACACGGACGTTTGTTTGTATTACTGGATTAAAGTTGTTGTTATATCTTTACACAACCGCCTGTTATCTCTTTATTCATACCAGTCCACTAATACAACAGTTTCCTTTGCATTACAGTGGAACCTCGTTATGACAAGGAGCTTGGGACCATAAAAATGACCTTTTTATGCCTCCGCCAACGAAGTGGCCGGAGGCATTATGTTTTGGGGTTGTCCGTCCGTCTGTCCGTACGTCCCGTTTTCGTTCTCGCGATATCTCAAGAACCGGTTGACGGATCAATTTCCAACTTGGTATGAGTATACATATTGGGGTGACAATGATCTGATTAGATTTTGGGGGTCATGAGGTCGAAGTTCAAGGTCACAGGGCACAATATATATGCAAAAATGGCTTGTAATGGCAAAACAGTCGAAGATCCATCTAGTTATATCAGGTATCTTGTTATAATCAGGGTAAAAACAAGATAATATGAAGCACTTGTAATTGTACGAGTAAAAAACCTTGGTGTAAGAGGGTTCTGTTATTACATCAGTGCTCTTTATAAAGAGGTCGCTGTATATTCTGTATTTCAGGTCGAGGCTCCACTGAACACAGCCAAGAATGTTGCTCTGCTGTCTGTGGATAATTATGACACCGTCTTCAGCGTGACAAGATTTGTGAGTATCCTTAACTTGATTTTTTAACAATTGAATAGACTACTTAAATGACCATAATAAAAGATTCATCCATATCCCTGACCTGGGACCCGTTGCAGAAAGAGATACAATCGATTGTAAGTTACGATTGATCGCAAGTCAGAAAATGTACGCGTTTCAACCAATCAGATTTGCGCATCTAGAACACGTGATCTGACTTACGATTAATTGCAACTTACAATCTCTTTCTGCAACGGGGCCTAGATCTACCATATAAAGCATGCATAGAAGAACCGAGACTGACCATGGCATTGTATTTACTTGTATTCAAGTTGTCAGTCAAGATCCACAAACAATAGAGTGATTGATATAGTTATCCAAAAGTTAAAATCTGTCCAGAAGAACTAAACTAGCATTGCTGCACTAAAATTGTAATGAAATGTTAAGTACGCAGTTTAGTGGGACAAATCATGTCAATTTGGGGGGAATTTACCCGTCTATTTTTGTGTGTGTGAACTTTATTGTTTCAGTTAGTACAATGATTTGTTTTAGTGAGTGTCGCAATTTGTTTTGATATTTGCCATTTTCTGCTCTCATTCCCTCTCACAGATCCGCAAGGTGTGCCTTCTGAACCTGAACGAGGGGAAACCCAAACACTGGCCCGGTGACCTCAAGGCCAGCATCATTGACCTCTTCATCCAGTCTGACCCTGACCTTCAGAGGGTCATCAGGTCAAGGGAAGGTCTTTGGTCATCCCTGATGGGGTTCATCCAGTGGATAATGAGTCTCTTCTCTTGAACATTTAAAGCCAGTGACCTGAAGGTCAGTATCATTGACCTCTTCATCCAGTCTGACCCTGACCTCCAGAGGGTCATCAGATCAAGGGAAGGTCTTTGGTCATCCCTGGTGGGGTTCATCTAGTGGATAATGAGCCTCTTCTCTTGAACATTTAAAGCCTGTTCCATATATTTGTATACCCAGACTGTCTGAAGCCACCAGACAGTCACCAAGACATTGGGAGGTCTCTTGACACTGTTCTCCATAGGGTTATTAGATCAAGAGGTCTTTGGTCATCCCTGATGGGGTTCATCCAGTGGATAATGAGTCTCTTCTCTTGAACATACAAAGACTGTCTGAAGCCATCAGACAGTCACCAAGACATTGGGAGATCGCTTGACACTTTTCTCCAGAAGGTTATTAGATCAAGATGTCTTTGGTCATCCCTGATGGGGTTCATCCAGCGGATAATGAGTCTCTTCTCTTGAACATTTAAAGCCCGGTGACCTCAAGGCCAGCATCATTGACCTCTTCATCCAGTCTGACCCTGACCTTCAGAGGGTCATCAGGTCAAGGGAAGGTCTTTGGTCATCCCTGATGGGGTTCATCCAGTGGATAATGAGTCTCTTCTCTTGAACATTTAAAGCCAGTGACCTGAAGGTCAGTATCATTGACCTCTTCATCCAGTCTGACCCTGACCTCCAGAGGGTCATCAGATCAAGGGAAGGTCTTTGGTCATCCCTGGTGGGGTTCATCTAGTGGATAATGAGCCTCTTCTCTTGAACATTTAAAGCCTGTTCCATATATTTGTATACCCAGACTGTCTGAAGCCACCAGACAGTCACCAAGACATTGGGAGATCGCTTGACACTTTTCTCCAGAAGGTTATTAGATCAAGATGTCTTTGGTCATCCCTGATGGGGTTCATCCAGCGGATAATGAGTCTCTTCTCTTGAACATTTAAAGCCAGTTCCGTATACCCAGACTGTCTGAAGCCACCAGACAGTCACCAAGACATTGTGAGGTCTCTTGACACTGTTCTCCATAGGGTTATTAGTTCAAGAGGTCTTTGGTAAGCTCTGTTTGCATGGGTTCTTCCAGTGGATAATGAGTTTCTTTTCTTGAACATTTAAAACGGGTTTCATAATTGTGTACTTAGACTGTCTGAAGCCTTCAAACAGTCACCAGGACATTGGGAGATATCTTGACTTTGATCTTGTTATGGTGGTGATCAATAAGATTGAGAGGTCTTTGATCCACTCTGCTTGGGTTCATCCAGTAGATAATAAGTCTCTTCTCTTGAATTCTAAAAGTGCATTTCATAAATGTATGTACTCCAACAGAACTGTTTGAAGCCTCCAAACAGTCACCAAGACATTTGGAGATCTTTAATGGACTTGATAGGGTGATTGATCAACTCAAGAGAAGGTCTTTGATCAACTCTCGTTAGTGTCATGAAGTTAATAATGTGTTGGTTTGTCTGAGCACTTGGTCTTTAAAATCTAAAACACGCTTAATCAATCTTAGACTTACCTACCTTCAGAGGGTCGTCAGGTAAAGAGAAGGTCTTTGGTCAACCCTGGTTGGATCATTTAGTGGACAATGAGTCTCTTTGGATTATCAATGTCTCATTGTTGATATATGTGCAAAAACTGGCAAATGGTTGATAAAATGTGTATTTCTGTGATATATGTCCACTGAGTGATGTGTGAAATTTCTGTGATAAATGAATGACATATGACCTAGTACTGAGCAAAAATGCAAAGTTATAATCGCTTACTAATTGCACTGAATTTGCCCACAGTCAATAATTATTAATCTGAACACAAAATCATGGAACAGCTTTCTGTTTTATGTATGATTAAATCGGTAAAACAAATACAATGTCATGATGTATGTGAGAATGGCTAGAGTTCCAAGTAAGTTTTAAGGATTTTGACAATGTTACTAGATCCCTTCAATGTGTTTGATATCAATAGACCTTTTAAAGTTGCACCTGTAAAGTGTCAGAATTGCCCAAAATGACATTACCAAAATCATTGTAAGATATGTCCGAATGATGTGTGAAAGTTTCATTGAAAAAGAACACTGCTTTCCTGGTTAAAAAAAGCAAAAATATGCCTCAGCTTTTACAACAGACGTTTATGAGGTTGATGACCGTTCATTAACGCTTTTGAGCTGAATGATAGATATCGTCATACTAAAGGAGCATTTGAAAAAATCTAACCCTATTTTATTCTTCTCTTACCATTTAAGCTAAACAACACGGTAGAAGAGAAACGAGGAAGCTCCAAGTAATTTTCGTGGAGATGGACCCTTTACAGGCATCCCTTTAAAGTTAAAATTACAGTGAAACCTCTTTATAATGAGCACCTTGGGGCCCACTGAATTTACCTAGGTATATCAGATATCTTGTATCAGGGCTTGAAAATGATTAAATACAGGGAAACCCCGTTATAACGAGGTAGTCGGGACTATCAAATTTACCTCGTTATATTAAAGCGGTACCTCGTTATAAACGGCCGAATTAATAACAAACATCTAAATGAACGTATGAATCAGGACCAAAGGATTCTCCTCGTTATAAACGGTACCTCGTTATAAGCGAGCTCGTTATAACGGGGTTTCCCTGTACATAGAACCTGGACCTGTGCAATAACCTTGTCATACCAAGGAGGTATTAGAAAGCTAATTACATTGGAGTACTCTTATCATCTCAAGGCATAGTATATTGGGCCTTTTGTAAATACAATGTATAGTTTTATTTGTTTATCACTAATATTTGTGATTATTGTATTGATTTATTTGTGAACTTCATATGTCCACATTCCTTGTAAGAAATGTTTATTATAATGGCATTTGTTGCTCAATCGACACAATAAACCACCAAAATTGCTTCCTTGGTCATACCAGGTACATGTACCTTGTTATAACAGAGCTCGTTATAAAGAGGTTCCACTGTATTTAAGTTGTAGGTAGTTCTTCATGGCATTCCGAATGTCATCAGGATACTGGAAGAGGCATGTAAAGAATGTATTACTATAATTTATTTATGTATTGTATGATTAAGAAATGCTGTGAACATAAAAAGTGTACCCAAAATTGAGGATCTATCCAGCATTATGCGTTGTAGTTATTCACTTTTCTGAAAATCATATTGTATGAAATATTGTTATATTTGTTGCCCTGATGAGGATCCTGCTAGAATTGAAAGCTAGGCTTTATACGACTCTCAAATTTTTTTTTTTCATACTTGGCTTTATATACTTTGTTTTATTATATAAGTATTTATTTGTATGTTTTATATATTTGTAGGTACATGTAGGTGACGTAGGTCTTCATGGCATTCAGAATGTCACGAGGATGCAGGAAGAAGCATTGAAGGAATGTTTACTATCATTTATTATTCTGATGTATATATTTCAATCAATACAAGGATCTAAATGATGCAATATATAATCATTTATGTATGTAATGTATGACTAAGTTATGTTGTAAACATGAATAGTGTAAAAAAGATATTGAGGATCTATCAAGCATTGTTATTTGTCCATGCTTTATATATTTTGTGTTACATGATATTATATTTTGATGTTTTATATAATTGCCGACTGAAATTTAAAAAAGACCAAAGGGGTCTAAAACCGTCATACTGAAAAGCTTTTAGTGCCTCGTACATGTAAAATTGAATCTATTTGTGTGTACATGTATGTTGGTGTGTGTAGACCTATGCATGTTGATCTTTTAGTGGCTGAATTATTTGATAGCTACATTTCAAGTTTTGATAACAACGTCCAGTAAAAAGTCTGATTCACCAAGATATACTACTCAAAACAAGTTTAGGATCACTTTTTCTTAATATTTTTTCCAAGCTATGAATGAGGGAGGTCTAACCTAGTTCTTTTATTTTTTTGTTTGACTAGATGGGTGTCCTCATTGGAATTTTAAACCAGAACGTCAATGACGTAGCGCTCATCCGGCATCTCGCAACATCAAATATCGCAAATTTCATGTGGTACACTTTCCAACTGGTCAAAAAATAAAAATTTGATGTCCTGGAAGGGACATAAAAATAAAAAAATAAAAAATGAGAGTGAAAAAAATATAAATTTCACGCCTCGGAAAGGACATGGGGGAAAAAAAAAAATAAAAATAAAAATAAATAATAAAAATAAATAATTAAAATATAATTAAAACAAATAAAAAATAAAAAATTACCATAATTAATTAATGGAGAAAAATTTCAAAATTCTGTGTACAAGTTTAGTGTACCAAAGTTAGCTCTACCAGATAAAGCAAACCAAATCAAAATCGGTCGAGAAATGAAGGAGAAGAAGTATTTTTTGTGTTTTCGAATAAATTTGCATAAATTACCATAGATAATGAATTTCATGATTCTGTGTAGAAGTTTTAAATCCCCCTCCTAGCCCTATTAGATAAACCAAACAGAATGCAAATCGGTCAAGAAATGAGGGAGAAGAAGCAATTTTTGTTATTTTTGAAAAGCAAACCAAATCAAAATCGGTCGAGAAATGAAGGAGAAGAAGCATTTTTTGCGATTTCGAATCAATTTGCATAAATTACCATAGATAATGAATTTCACGATTCTGTGTAGAAGTTTTAAATCCCCCTCCTAGCCCTATCATATGAAACTATCAGAATCAAAATCGGTTGAAAAATAACGAAGAAGAAGCATTTTGAAAACTGTGGACGGACGGACGGACGGACGGACGACGGACGCCACGCCATGGCATAAGCTCATCGGGCCCTTCAGGCCGGATGAGCTAAAAAGGATGCAAGAGACATTATGCAACAACTGAACCATATGTGATATTGATTACGGTGTGTTTGAGTTCATTCAGGAGTAAGATATGTCATTTTAAAATTATACACAAGATAAAAAGTGATCCTTAACATTTTTTGAATAGTGTATTTCACTTGTTTCTGGCTCCCTAAAGGCTTGGGTTGCACAGTGTTAACCCACCATAGCGACAAATTAATCAATTATTAGGAACATGTTGATGGAAGTAGTTTGTCTCTAGGTCATCAGGTTGAAGACTTGCATCAATTTGAATATATTGGTGAACTGGGTTTTTTTTCTCAGAAAGATTAAAGTTAAGGGGAGCCAAAAACTGACATTTACTGTGACTGATGAGTGCATAATTCCTATCACTTCTAGTCGTATATTTCCTCTTCTATTATATTAATACGGTAAGCTTCAACCCCCCAAAATGGTTCCCACTCGATGGTTCTCGATTCGGCGACTCCCCAACCGTCGCGATCGAAGGATATACGTTTTACGGAGGACAATAAGGCATTCCCGCGTCGCTCCCGCCCCGTGGTCGTCATCCAGATCGAAGAAAAGGGAAAGTCAGCAATGGCAGTTGCCCGTTTAAGACGCCGAGCATTGACTAACGATTTACGGAGTTGATAAAGCAAGATATATATTGAGAAACCCCACTAAATGTTACACGTTGCGAAACTACCCATGTTTTGATTAATATCAATATTAATATTACGCGGATGGTATGGTAATGATCGCTATTGCCGTTTGGCATCGTGTTTGCAAGGGCATCGACGACAAAATTGCGACAACTTCAATTTAGCTGCGCTTATATACCACTCGGGTAGTATTGCTCCATGCCTGTACTCACGGAGTCATCTTAATCACCCCACCGAACCGTAGTTTATTTGCATAGCTCACTGACCTGCTGACCATCGTCTCTGGTTATTTTCTCATTCGCCCTACCGTACACGATACTATAATTGCGCCAGCTTGTGGTAAGAGGTATTAAGTCAGCCGCGTAGTGTACCCCATGCAGTACCAGAGGAGACGCCACTGGGTGTGTGTGTGTGTGGGGGGGGGGGGGGGGGGGGTGGGGTAGAATGGATAGGGGAGGTATCTGCTCATTTATTTTGCAATCATCGGGTTTCACAAGAATATGAACAAATGTATATGCGGGAGAACTTAGTTTGGATATGAATTGTTTAGGGGACACGACGGGTTATGTGTCATACAGGCAATTATAGTCGCGGGAGGGGGGGGGGGGGGGGGGAAGCGTCCGAGTCTATTTCATATTTCCATGTGGAAAGGGAATAATTGTTTAAAAGGTCGTGGTGGTCTTAAAATCGTGATCGCTTTTCTCTGACTAAAAACCAGCGGATTTCCGCGGGTCCCGCTAGTGTATCACTAATAATGGAAATAATCAATCTTTTTATTAACCACCATCCGTTTTCTTCCATGTTTTCCAACGGTACCGCATGAAATGTTTGATTGGCACTAACAAAAGGGGGTTACGTAACCACCGACATAGCAGTAGACAGCGGTTACATAACCAGCTTTTGTTACTGCACACTCGGATGACGTTTTATGCGGTCACGTTGGAAAACATGGCAGCCTCCAGTGTCAAGTCCAAACAGATTTGTATAGGTTTCAAGAACTATATACGACTAGAAGAGATAGGAATTATGCACTAATCCGTAACAGTCAGCAAAAATGCCAGCGTTTTGTTTCCCATTAACTAAAACTTTACGTCAATTGGTTCTTGAGATATCTCTTATGAGCCATTTTCGCCTATATGAGACCTGTGACCTTCGACCTCATGACCCCCCAATCTAATCAGTTCATTTTAAGAAGGGGATACGATAATTACAGAAATAGATTGGCAACAACAATGTTCTGTAGCTTCTATGCACAAAGACAGTCAGACCCGTGTATAGTGACCACCTGAAGGAAACAAGAAAAGTGGCCACTGTAGACAGGTGACCTCTATAGACGGACGGGTTCAAAACAATTTTGTTCTCTGCCAGACTTGCAATTAATTGCAAACATTACAATAGATTGCAATCCTCCTGCAAGGGGGCCCAGAACATACAAATACATACACACCAGCAGAATTACTCTAAGCACGGCTTGAAATCAGCACTGACCCCGACTACGTCAACCAAACAAAACGGAAGTTCTAATTGTCGGTTTCCTTTATTGGGGACCACCCAATTCTTTTTTGGCATTGCTAAAACCAAATATTTGTTTACTGAATAAAGTTTAATGACAACTTTTTGCCCTACTCTTATTTATTTTTTTAAAGATAATGATGTCCATGCAATGACATGTAATGAATGGGTCGTTTTTAACTGTGTATGTTAGTTGATTTGAATGAAATGTGACCAGTAGAGAACAGTCAAACCTGTGTATAGTGACCATACAAGGGAAACAAGGAAAGTGGTCACTGTGGATAGGTGGCCTCAATAGACAGGTTCCACATCATTGCATTTCCCTGCAAGGGAGCACCTTTTGTGGCCAATGTAGGCAGGTTGGCTGCTATAGACAGGTGGCCGCTAATACAGGTTTGACTGTACTTACTTGCTTAACGGTCCTCACTTTTCAAACAAAAATATAACTATTGTTGACAATCCACAGAATGACCGATCTCTTTGAAAGTCAAAGTCCAGTTTTTCATGTTTTGAGGATTCTCTTTCTTGAAATCATATTGTTCATATAACCTCACTTCTCACAAAAACATAGACTCACACACACACACACATACACATAAACATA